>JAJHIY020000425.1:16195000-16672500 GCA_022114975.2 Lampris megalopsis | reverse complement strand
ATGGTAAGAGGAAGTTAACCAGAATGTTAACCAAGAAGTTAACCAGGATGGTAAGAGGAAGTTAACCATGAACTTAACCAGGATGTTAACCAGGATGGTAAGAGGAAGTTAATCATGAAGTTAAGCAGGATGGTAAGAGGAAGTTAACCAGAATGTTAACCATGAAGTTAACCAGGATGGTAAGAGGAAGTTAACCAGAATGTTAACCAGGAAGTTAACCAGGATGGTAAGAGGAAGTTAACCATGAACTTAACCAGGATGGTAAGAGGAAGTTAATCATGAAGTTAACCAGGATGGTAAGAGGAAGTTAACCAGAATGTTAACCATGAAGTTAACCAGGATGGTAAGAGGAAGTTAACCAGAATGTTAACCAGGAAGTTAACCAAGATGGCTGTTGACTGTTCAATGATCAGGGCCCAGTAGACTGCATAAGGATACAGTAATGTCAAGATCATTTAAAGTCTATCTCTCTCTCTCTCTCTCTCTCTCTCTCTCTCTCTCTCTCTCTCTCTCTCTCTCTCTCTCGTCCTGTGTCCTCTTCACCCCACTTTCTCTTTCTCCCTGATTTCTTGATCTTGCTAGCCTTCTCCATCCCACATAACAAAATGCAGACTGAAAGTGATCAGATTTCCCTTACCATCAATACTATCTGTGCTGTGGCCTCGATGCTTTCCAGTCATCATGGTTTTGTAACCTTGACTTGCAGTCCTTGTCCTCTTGAACCCCTTTGCAGCTTCTACTGTAAATTGTCAATATATTTTAAGGGATCCGGTTCAAAGAGCCAAGTGATTTCATTTGAAACACAGTGCATTGTCTGAGCATAACTTCTTTTTAACTTTCATTGTAAATCAGCAACATTATTATCGGCAACTTTGCAGTTATCATAAAAATTGCATAATTTGTTGATATCTTTAATATCAAAACAGTTTTTGATTAATATCAATTTAACAGAAACGACCAGAGTTTGAGATGGCAATAACTGGTATGAATAAACAAGCTGTAAATAATATTTAAATTAACATCAGTTGTATAGCTCATGCAGAAAATGCTGTACAAAGTTGAGACCAAAAAAAGTCTCCATTATCTTTTATGTTGTTGTCTTTTAGAAAAAAAAAGTGTTCTTGACCAATTTGATTTCTAATTATTTTCATGTTTCCAACGTTATTCCGACACTACTGCCAATCCATATATTAAGTTCACAAGACATCGCCATGGGCAATGATTGGCTATTGACCACTCCCCTTCTGGGAAAGCTTTATTTGATGGAGCATCTAGCTGTATATTCAAATATCCTGTAAGCGTCCCATTTCAGTAAACACTAAATCCATAAGTGGATTTGGATTTCTGTAGCGTTGGGAAAACATCAGAAAAGGACCAGCTCACATTACACATCAATGATGGAGTTGGGAAATGCCGTCACTGCACAAACTCCAGATAAATACGAATGCCTTTAACTGATTAAATATGCAGTTGCTTTGCATGCAAACAAAGCATGACTGAAAGTACTCTACTCAGTTAGTAATTTCAGCAGCCATTTTAAAGGGACTTTTTCTGTGGCAACCCCTAACGGGAGCAGCCGAAAGTAGTAGTAGGAGTACTTTAAAGGGACTTTTTCTTTGTCCAAGACAGTTGTACTTTGTTATAAACTTTTCCCATCTTGTTCCTTGAATGGTGTCGTAAAAGTGAGGTGCACCGATCACATTCTGCCCTCCCTGTGTGAGTATGTCTAGTGAAGGTGGCCCTGCAGCCACACATCTACAGACGCCCCACACTCAGCCGTCACTCAGCCGTAACTCAGCCATTCTCAGCTGCCATTCAGCCGTCACTCAGTCATCACTCAGCCGTCACTCAGTCATCACTCAGTCGTCACTCAGTCATCACTCAGCCTTCACTCAGTCATCACTCAGCCGTCACTCAGCCGTCACTCAATCATCACTCAGTCGTCACTCAGTCATCAATCAGCCCTCACACTTTAAAAAAAATTTTTTTTAAATGATTGAGTGATGACTGAATGACGACTCAGTTTTCACTCAGTCTTCACTCCGTCATCACTCTGTCGCCACTAGAACGTCACTCAGCCATCACTCAGTCATCACTCTGTCATCACTCAGCCGTCACTCAGTCTTCACTCAGTCTTCACTCAGTCATCAATCTGTCACCACTCAGTCTTCACTCAGTCTTCACTCAGTCTTCACTCTGTGATCAATCTGTCACCACTCAGTCTTCACTCAGTCTTCACTCAGTCTTCACACTGTGATCAATCTGTCACCACTCAGTCTTCACTCAGTCATCACTCTGTCACCACTCAGTCTTCACTCAGTCATCACTCTGTCACCACACAGTCTTCAATCAGTCTTCACTCAGTCATCACTCTGTCACCACTCAGTCTTCACTCAGTCTTCACTCAGTCTTCACTCTGTCACCACTCAGTCTTCACTCAGTTTTCACTCAGTCATCACTCTATCACCACTCAGTCTTCACTCAGTCTTCACTCAGTCTTCACTCTGTCACCACTCAGTCTTCACTCAGTCTTCACTCAGTCATCACTCTGTCACCACTCAGTCTTCACTCAGTCTTCACTCGGTCTTCACTCAGTCATCACTCTGTCACCACTCAGTCTTCACTCTGTCACCACTAGGTCTTCACTCAGTCATCACTCTGTCACCACTCAGTCTTCACTCTGTCACCACTCAGTCTTCACTCAGTCATCACTCTGTCACCACTCAGTCTTAACTCAGTCATCACTCAGTCATCACTCTGTCACCACTCAGTTTTCACTCAGTCATCACTCTGTCACCACTCAGTCTTCACTCAGTCTTCACTCGGTCTTCACTCAGTCATCACTCTGTCACCACTCAGTCTTCACTCAGTCTTCACTCTGTCACCACTCAGTCTTCACTCAGTCTTCACTCTGTCACCACTCAGTCTTCACTCAGTTTTCACTCAGTCATCACTCTGTCACCACTCAGTCTTCACTCAGTCTTCACTCTGTCACCACTCAGTCTTCACTCAGTCTTCACTCAGTCATCACTCTGTCACCACTCAGTCTTCACTCAGTCTTCACTCGGTCTTCACTCAGTCATCACTCTGTCACCACTCAGTCTTCACTCTGTCACCACTAGGTCTTCACTCAGTCATCACTCTGTCACCACTCAGTCTTCACTCTGTCACCACTCAGTCTTAACTCAGTCATCACTCAGTCATCACTCTGTCACCACTCAGTCTTCACTCAGTCATCACTCTGTCACCACTCAGTCTTCACTCAGTCTTCACTCGGTCTTCACTCAGTCATCACTCTGTCACCACTCAGTCTTCACTCAGTCTTCACTCTGTCACCACTCAGTCTTCACTCAGTCTTCACTCAGTCATCACTCTGTCACCATTCAGCCTTCACTCAGTCTTAACTCAGTCTTAACTTTGTCACCACTCAGTCTTCACTCAGTCTTCACTCAGTCATCACTCTGTCACCACTCAGTCTTCACTCTGTCACCACTCAGTCTTCACTCTGTCACCACTCAGTCTTCACTCTGTCACCACTCAGTCTTCACTCAATCTTCACTCTGTCACCACTCAGCTGTCACTCAGCCATGACTCAGTCATCACTCTGTCATCACGCAGCCGTCACTCAGTCTTCACTCAGTCTCCACTCAGTCTTCACTCAGTCATCACTCTGTCACCACTCAGCCGTCACTCAGCCATCACTCAGTCATCACTCTGTCATCACTCAGTCTTCACTCAGTCTTCACTCGGTCTTCACTCAGTGATCACTCTGTCACCACTCAGTCTTCACTCAGTCTTCACTCTGTCACCACTCAGTCTTCACTCAGTCGTTACTCTGTCACCACTCAGTCTTCACTCAATCTTCACCCAGTCATCACTCTGTCACCACTCAGTCTTCACTCAGTCTTCAATCTGTCCCCACTCAGTCTTCACTCAGTCTTCACTCAGTCATCACTCTGTCACCACTCAGTCTTCACTCAGTCTTCACCCAGTCGTTACTCTGTCACCATTCAATCTTCACTCACCCTTCACTCAGTCATCACTCTGTCGTCAGTCAGCTGTCACTCAGTCTTCACTCAGTCGTTACTCTGTCACCACTCAGTCTTCACTCAATCTTCACCCAGTCATCACTCTGTCACCACTCAGTCTTCACTCAGTCTTCAATCTGTCACCACTTAGTCTTCACTCAGTCTTCACTCAGTCATCACTCTGTCACCACTCAGTCTTCACTCAGTCTTCAATCTGTCACCACTCAGTCTTCACTCAGTCTTCACTCAGTCATCACTCTGTTACCACTCAGTCTTCACTCAGTCTTCACCCAGTCATCACTCTGTCACCACTCAGGCTTCACTCAGACTTCACTCTGTCACCACTCAGTCTTCACTCAATCTTCACCCAGTCATCACTCTGTCACCACTCAGTCTTCACTCAGTCATCACTCTGTCACCACTCAGTCTTAACTCACTCATCACTCAGTCATCACTCAGTCTTCACTCAGTCTTCACTCTGTCACCACTCAGTCTTCACTCAGTCTTCACTCAGTCATCACTCTGTCACCACTCAGTCTTCACCCAGTCATCACTCTGTCACCACTCAGTCTTCACTCTGTCACCACTCAGTCTTCACTCAGTCTTCACTCAGTCATCACTCTGTCACCACTCAGTCTTAACTCAGTCATCACTCAGTCATCACTCTGTCACCACTCAGTCTTCACTCAGTCTTCACTCGGTCTTCACTCAGTCATCACTATGTCACCACTCAGTCTTCACTCAGTCTTCACTCTGTCACCATTCAGTCTTCACTCAGTCTTCACTCAGTCATCACTCTGTTACCATTCAGCCTTCACTCAGTCTTAACTCAGTCTTAACTTTGTCACCACTCAGTCTTCACTCAGTCTTCACTCAGTCATCACTCTGTCTCCATTCAGTCTTCACTCAGTCTTAACTCAGTAATCACTCTGTCACAACTCAGTCTTCACTCTGTCACCACTCAGTCTTCACTCTGTCACCACTCAGTCTTCACTCTGTCACCACTCAGTCTTCACTCAATCTTCACTCTGTCACCACTCAGCTGTCACTCAGCCATGACTCAGTCATCACTCTGTCATCACGCAGCCGTCACTCAGTCTTCACTCAGTCTCCACTCAGTCTTCACTCAGTCATCACTCTGTCACCACTCAGCCGTCACTCAGCCATCACTCAGTCATCACTCTGTCATCACTCAGTCTTCACTCAGTCTTCACTCGGTCTTCACTCAGTGATCACTCTGTCACCACTCAGTCTTCACTCAGTCTTCACTCTGTCACCACTCAGTCTTCACTCAGTCTTCACTCAGTCGTTACTCTGTCACCACTCAGTCTTCACTCAATCTTCACCCAGTCATCACTCTGTCACCACTCAGTCTTCACTCAGTCTTCAATCTGTCCCCACTCAGTCTTCACTCAGTCTTCACTCAGTCATCACTCTGTCACCACTCAGTCTTCACTCAGTCTTCACCCAGTCGTTACTCTGTCACCATTCAATCTTCACTCACCCTTCACTCAGTCATCACTCTGTCGTCAGTCAGCTGTCACTCAGTCTTCACTCAGTCGTTACTCTGTCACCACTCAGTCTTCACTCAGTCTTCAATCTGTCACCACTTAGTCTTCACTCAGTCTTCACTCAGTCATCACTCTGTCACCACTCAGTCTTCACTCAGTCTTCACTCGGTCTTCACTCAGTGATCACTCTGTCACCACTCAGTCTTCACTCAGTCTTCACTCTGTCACCACTCAGTCTTCACTCAGTCTTCACTCAGTCGTTACTCTGTCACCACTCAGTCTTCACTCAATCTTCACCCAGTCATCACTCTGTCACCACTCAGTCTTCACTCAGTCTTCAATCTGTCCCCACTCAGTCTTCACTCAGTCTTCACTCAGTCATCACTCTGTCACCACTCAGTCTTCACTCAGTCTTCACCCAGTCGTTACTCTGTCACCATTCAATCTTCACTCACCCTTCACTCAGTCATCACTCTGTCGTCAGTCAGCTGTCACTCAGTCTTCACTCAGTCGTTACTCTGTCACCACTCAGTCTTCACTCAATCTTCACCCAGTCATCACTCTGTCACCACTCAGTCTTCACTCAGTCTTCAATCTGTCACCACTTAGTCTTCACTCAGTCTTCACTCAGTCATCACTCTGTCACCACTCAGTCTTCACTCAGTCTTCAATCTGTCACCACTCAGTCTTCACTCAGTCTTCACTCAGTCATCACTCTGTTACCACTCAGTCTTCACTCAGTCTTCACCCAGTCATCACTCTGTCACCACTCAGGCTTCACTCAGACTTCACTCTGTCACCACTCAGTCTTCACTCAATCTTCACCCAGTCATCACTCTGTCACCACTCAGTCTTCACTCAGTCATCACTCTGTCACCACTCAGTCTTAACTCACTCATCACTCAGTCATCACTCAGTCTTCACTCAGTCTTCACTCTGTCACCACTCAGTCTTCACTCAGTCTTCACTCAGTCATCACTCTGTCACCACTCAGTCTTCACCCAGTCATCACTCTGTCACCACTCAGTCTTCACTCTGTCACCACTCAGTCTTCACTCAGTCTTCACTCAGTCATCACTCTGTCACCACTCAGTCTTAACTCAGTCATCACTCAGTCATCACTCTGTCACCACTCAGTCTTCACTCAGTCTTCACTCGGTCTTCACTCAGTCATCACTATGTCACCACTCAGTCTTCACTCAGTCTTCACTCAGTCATCACTCTGTTACCATTCAGCCTTCACTCAGTCTTAACTCAGTCTTAACTTTGTCACCACTCAGTCTTCACTCAGTCTTCACTCAGTCATCACTCTGTCTCCATTCAGTCTTCACTCAGTCTTAACTCAGTAATCACTCTGTCACCACTCAGTCTTCACTCTGTCACCACTCAGTCTTCACTCAATCTTCACCCAGTCATCACTCTGTCACCACTCAGTCTTCACTCAGTCTTCAATCTGTCCCCACTCAGTCTTCACTCAGTCTTCACCCAGTCGTTACTCTGTCACCATTCAATCTTCACTCACCCTTCACTCAGTCATCACTCTGTCGTCAGTCAGCTGTCACTCAGTCTTCACTCAGTCGTTACTCTGTCACCACTCAGTCTTCACTCAATCTTCACCCAGTCATCACTCTGTCACCACTCAGTCTTCACTCAGTCTTCAATCTGTCACCACTCAGTCTTCACTCAGTCTTCACTCAGTCATCACTCTGTTACCACTCAGTCTTCACTCAGTCTTCACCCAGTCATCACTCTGTCACCACTCAGGCTTCACTCAGACTTCACTCTGTCACCACTCAGTCTTCACTCAATCTTCACCCAGTCATCACTCTGTCACCACTCAGTCTTCACTCAGTCATCACTCTGTCACCACTCAGTCTTAACTCAGTCTTCACTCAGTCTTCACTCTGTCACCACTCAGTTTTCACTCAGTCTTCACTCTGTCACCACTCAGTCTTCACTCAGTCTTCACTCAGTCTTCACTCTGTCACCACACAGTCTTCAATCAGTCTTCACTCAGTCATCACTCTGTCACCACTCAGTCTTCACTCAGTCTTCACTCAGTCTTCACTCTGTCACCACTAAGTCTTCACTCAGTCTTCACTCAGTCATCACTCTGTCACCACTCAGTCTTCACCCAGTCATCACTCTGTCACCACTCAGTCTTCACTCTGTCACCACTCAGTCTTCACTCAGTCTTCACTCAGTCATCACTCTGTCACCACTCAGTCTTAACTCAGTCATCACTCAGTCATCACTCTGTCACCACTCAGTCTTCACTCAGTCTTCACTCGGTCTTCACTCAGTCATCACTATGTCACCACTCAGTCTTCACTCAGTCTTCAATCTGTCACCATTCAGTCTTCACTCAGTCTTCACTCAGTCATCACTCTGTTACCATTCAGCCTTCACTCAGTCTTAACTCAGTCTTGACTTTGTCACCACTCAGTCTTCACTCAGTCTTCACTCAGTCATCACTCTGTCTCCATTCAGTCTTCACTCAGTCTTAACTCAGTAATCACTCTGTCAACACTCAGTCTTCACTCTGTCACCACTCAGTCTTCACTCAATCTTCACTCTGTCACCACTCAGCTGTCACTCAGCCATCACTCAGTCATCACTCTGTCATCACTCAGCCGTCACTCAGTCTTCACTCAGTCTTCACTCAGTCTTCACTCAGTCATCACTCTGTCACCACTCAGCCGTCACTCAGCCATCACTCAGTCATCACTCTGTCATCACTCAGCCTTCACTCAGTCTTCACTCGGTCTTCACTCAGTGATCACTCTGTCACCACTCAGTCTTCACTCTGTCACCACTCAGTCTTCACTCAATCTTCACCCAGTCATCACTCTGTCACCACTCAGTCTTCACTCAGTCTTCAATCTGTCCCCACTCAGTCTTCACTCAGTCTTCACCCAGTCGTTACTCTGTCACCATTCAATCTTCACTCACCCTTCACTCAGTCATCACTCTGTCGTCAGTCAGCTGTCACTCAGTCTTCACTCAGTCGTTACTCTGTCACCACTCAGTCTTCACTCAATCTTCACCCAGTCATCACTCTGTCACCACTCAGTCTTCACTCAGTCTTCAATCTGTCACCACTCAGTCTTCACTCAGTCTTCACTCAGTCATCACTCTGTTACCACTCAGTCTTCACTCAGTCTTCACCCAGTCATCACTCTGTCACCACTCAGGCTTCACTCAGACTTCACTCTGTCACCACTCAGTCTTCACTCAATCTTCACCCAGTCATCACTCTGTCACCACTCAGTCTTCACTCAGTCATCACTCTGTCACCACTCAGTCTTAACTCAGTCTTCACTCAGTCTTCACTCTGTCACCACTCAGTTTTCACTCAGTCTTCACTCTGTCACCACTCAGTCTTCACTCAGTCTTCACTCAGTCTTCACTCTGTCACCACACAGTCTTCAATCAGTCTTCACTCAGTCATCACTCTGTCACCACTCAGTCTTCACTCAGTCTTCACTCAGTCTTCACTCTGTCACCACTAAGTCTTCACTCAGTCTTCACTCAGTCATCACTCTGTCACCACTCAGTCTTCACCCAGTCATCACTCTGTCACCACTCAGTCTTCACTCTGTCACCACTCAGTCTTCACTCAGTCTTCACTCAGTCATCACTCTGTCACCACTCAGTCTTAACTCAGTCATCACTCAGTCATCACTCTGTCACCACTCAGTCTTCACTCAGTCTTCACTCGGTCTTCACTCAGTCATCACTATGTCACCACTCAGTCTTCACTCAGTCTTCAATCTGTCACCATTCAGTCTTCACTCAGTCTTCACTCAGTCATCACTCTGTTACCATTCAGCCTTCACTCAGTCTTAACTCAGTCTTGACTTTGTCACCACTCAGTCTTCACTCAGTCTTCACTCAGTCATCACTCTGTCTCCATTCAGTCTTCACTCAGTCTTAACTCAGTAATCACTCTGTCAACACTCAGTCTTCACTCTGTCACCACTCAGTCTTCACTCAATCTTCACTCTGTCACCACTCAGCTGTCACTCAGCCATCACTCAGTCATCACTCTGTCATCACTCAGCCGTCACTCAGTCTTCACTCAGTCTTCACTCAGTCTTCACTCAGTCATCACTCTGTCACCACTCAGCCGTCACTCAGCCATCACTCAGTCATCACTCTGTCATCACTCAGCCTTCACTCAGTCTTCACTCGGTCTTCACTCAGTGATCACTCTGTCACCACTCAGGCTTCACTCAGACTTCACTCTGTCATCACTCAGTCTTCACTCAATCTTCACCCAGTCATCACTCTGTCACCACTCAGTCATCACTCTGTCGTCACTCAGCCGTCACTCAGTCTTCACTCAGTCTTCACTCAGTCGTTACTCTGTCACCACTCAGTCTTCACTCAATCTTCACCCAGTCATCACTCTGTCACCACTCAGTCTTCACTCAGTCTTCAATCTGTCCCCACTCAGTCTTCACTCAGTCTTCACTCAGTCATCACTCTGTCACCACTCAGTCATCACTCTGTCACCACTCAGTCTTCACTCAGTCATCACTCTGTCACCACTCAGTCTTCACTCAGTCTTCACTCGGTCTTCACTCAGTCATCACTCTGTCACCACTCAGTCTTCACTCAGTCTTCACTCAGTCTTCACTCTGTCACCACACAGTCTTCAATCAGTCTTCACTCAGTCATCACTCTGTCACCACTCAGTCTTCACTCAGTCTTCACTCAGTCTTCACTCTGTCACCACTAAGTCTTCACTCAGTCTTCACTCAGTCATCACTCTGTCACCACTCAGTCTTCACCCAGTCATCACTCTGTCACCACTCAGTCTTCACTCTGTCACCACTCAGTCTTCACTCAGTCTTCACTCAGTCATCACTCTGTCACCACTCAGTCTTAACTCAGTCATCACTCAGTCATCACTCTGTCACCACTCAGTCTTCACTCAGTCTTCACTCGGTCTTCACTCAGTCATCACTATGTCACCACTCAGTCTTCACTCATTCTTCACTCTGTCACCATTCAGTCTTCACTCAGTCTTCACTCAGTCATCACTCTGTTACCATTCAGCCTTCACTCAGTCTTAACTCAGTCTTGACTTTGTCACCACTCAGTCTTCACTCAGTCTTCACTCAGTCATCACTCTGTCTCCATTCAGTCTTCACTCAGTCTTAACTCAGTAATCACTCTGTCAACACTCAGTCTTCACTCTGTCACCACTCAGTCTTCACTCAATCTTCACTCTGTCACCACTCAGCTGTCACTCAGCCATCACTCAGTCATCACTCTGTCATCACTCAGCCGTCACTCAGTCTTCACTCAGTCTTCACTCAGTCTTCACTCAGTCATCACTCTGTCACCACTCAGCCGTCACTCAGCCATCACTCAGTCATCACTCTGTCATCACTCAGCCTTCACTCAGTCTTCACTCGGTCTTCACTCAGTGATCACTCTGTCACCACTCAGGCTTCACTCAGACTTCACTCTGTCATCACTCAGTCTTCACTCAATCTTCACCCAGTCATCACTCTGTCACCACTCAGTCATCACTCTGTCGTCACTCAGCCGTCACTCAGTCTTCACTCAGTCTTCACTCAGTCGTTACTCTGTCACCACTCAGTCTTCACTCAATCTTCACCCAGTCATCACTCTGTCACCACTCAGTCTTCACTCAGTCTTCAATCTGTCCCCAATCAGTCTTCACTCAGTCTTCACTCAGTCATCACTCTGTCACCACTCAGTCATCACTCTGTCACCACTCAGTCTTCACTCAGTCATCACTCTGTCACCACTCAGTCTTCACTCAGTCTTCACTCGGTCTTCACTCAGTCATCACTCTGTCACCACTCAGTCTTCACTCAGTCTTCACTCTGTCACCACTCAGTCTTCACTCAGTCTTCACTCAGTCATCACTCTGTCACCATTCAGCCTTCACTCAGTCTTAACTCAGTCTTAACTTTGTCACCACTCAGTCTTCACTCAGTCTTCACTCAGTCATCACTCTGTCACCACTCAGTCTTCACTCTGTCACCACTCAGTCTTCACTCTGTCACCACTCAGTCTTCACTCTGTCACCACTCAGTCTTCACTCAATCTTCACTCTGTCACCACTCAGCTGTCACTCAGCCATGACTCAGTCATCACTCTGTCATCACGCAGCCGTCACTCAGTCTTCACTCAGTCTCCACTCAGTCTTCACTCAGTCATCACTCTGTCACCACTCAGCCGTCACTCAGCCATCACTCAGTCATCACTCTGTCATCACTCAGTCTTCACTCAGTCTTCACTCGGTCTTCACTCAGTGATCACTCTGTCACCACTCAGTCTTCACTCAGTCTTCACTCTGTCACCACTCTGTCTTCACTCAGTCTTCACTCAGTCGTTACTCTGTCACCACTCAGTCTTCACTCAATCTTCACCCAGTCATCACTCTGTCACCACTCAGTCTTCACTCAGTCTTCAATCTGTCCCCACTCAGTCTTCACTCAGTCTTCACTCAGTCATCACTCTGTCACCACTCAGTCTTCACTCAGTCTTCACCCAGTCGTTACTCTGTCACCATTCAATCTTCACTCACCCTTCACTCAGTCATCACTCTGTCGTCAGTCAGCTGTCACTCAGTCTTCACTCAGTCGTTACTCTGTCACCACTCAGTCTTCACTCAATCTTCACCCAGTCATCACTCTGTCACCACTCAGTCTTCACTCAGTCTTCAATCTGTCACCACTTAGTCTTCACTCAGTCTTCACTCAGTCATCACTCTGTCACCACTCAGTCTTCACTCAGTCTTCACTCGGTCACCACTCAGTCTTCACTCAGTCTTCACTCAGTCATCACTCTGTTACCACTCAGTCTTCACTCAGTCTTCACCCAGTCATCACTCTGTCACCACTCAGGCTTCACTCAGACTTCACTCTGTCACCACTCAGTCTTCACTCAATCTTCACCCAGTCATCACTCTGTCACCACTCAGTCTTCACTCAGTCATCACTCTGTCACCACTCAGTCTTAACTCACTCATCACTCAGTCATCACTCAGTCTTCACTCAGTCTTCACTCTGTCACCACTCAGTCTTCACTCAGTCTTCACTCAGTCATCACTCTGTCACCACTCAGTCTTCACCCAGTCATCACTCTGTCACCACTCAGTCTTCACTCTGTCACCACTCAGTCTTCACTCAGTCTTCACTCAGTCATCACTCTGTCACCACTCAGTCTTAACTCAGTCATCACTCAGTCATCACTCTGTCACCACTCAGTCTTCACTCAGTCTTCACTCGGTCTTCACTCAGTCATCACTATGTCACCACTCAGTCTTCACTCAGTCTTCACTCTGTCACCATTCAGTCTTCACTCAGTCTTCACTCAGTCATCACTCTGTTACCATTCAGCCTTCACTCAGTCTTAACTCAGTCTTAACTTTGTCACCACTCAGTCTTCACTCAGTCTTCACTCAGTCATCACTCTGTCTCCATTCAGTCTTCACTCAGTCTTAACTCAGTAATCACTCTGTCACCACTCAGTCTTCACTCTGTCACCACTCAGTCTTCACTCAATCTTCACTCTGTCACCACTCAGCTGTCACTCAGCCATCACTCAGTCATCACTCTGTCATCACGCAGCCGTCACTCAGTCTTCACTCAGTCTTCACTCAGTCTTCACTCAGTCATCACTCTGTCACCACTCAGTCGTCACTCAGCCATCACTCAGTCATCACTCTGTCATCACGCAGCCGTCACTCAGTCTTCACTCAGTCTTCACTCAGTCTTCACTCAGTCATCACTCTGTCACCACTCAGTCGTCACTCAGCCATCACTCAGTCATCACTCTGTCATCACTCAGTCTTCACTCAGTCTTCACTCGGTCTTCACTCAGTGATCACTCTGTCACCACTCAGGCTTCACTCAGACTTCACTCTGTCACCACTCAGTCTTCACTCAATCTTCACCCAGTCATCACTCTGTCACCACTCAGTCATCACTCTGTCGTCACTCAGCCGTCACTCAGTCTTCACTCAGTCTTCACTCAGTCGTTACTCTGTCACCACTCAGTCTTCACTCAATCTTCACCCAGTCATCACTCTGTCACCACTCAGTCTTCACTCAGTCTTCAATCTGTCCCCACTCAGTCTTCACTCAGTCTTCACCCAGTCGTTACTCTGTCACCATTCAATCTTCACTCACCCTTCACTCAGTCATCACTCTGTCGTCAGTCAGCTGTCACTCAGTCTTCACTCAGTCGTTACTCTGTCACCACTCAGTCTTCACTCAATCTTCACCCAGTCATCACTCTGTCACCACTCAGTCTTCACTCAGTCTTCAATCTGTCACCACTCAGTCTTCACTCAGTCTTCACTCAGTCATCACTCTGTCACCACTCAGTCTTCACTCAGTCTTCAATCTGTCACCACTCAGTCTTCACTCAGTCTTCACTCAGTCATCACTCTGTTACCACTCAGTCTTCACTCAGTCTTCACCCAGTCATCACTCTGTCACCACTCAGGCTTCACTCAGACTTCACTCTGTCACCACTCAGTCTTCACTCAATCTTCACCCAGTCATCACTCTGTCACCACTCAGTCTTCACTCAGTCATCACTCTGTCACCACTCAGTCTTAACTCACTCATCACTCAGTCATCACTCTGTCACCACTCAGTTTTCACTCAGTCTTCACTCTGTCACCACTCAGTCTTCACTCAGTCTTCACTCAGTCTTCACTCTGTCACCACACAGTCTTCAATCAGTCTTCACTCAGTCATCACTCTGTCACCACTCAGTCTTCACTCAGTCTTCACTCAGTCTTCACTCTGTCACCACTAAATCTTCACTCAGTCTTCACTCAGTCATCACTCTGTCACCACTCAGTCTTCACCCAGTCATCACTCTGTCACCACTCAGTCTTCACTCTGTCACCACTCAGTCTTCACTCAGTCTTCACTCAGTCATCACTCTGTCACCACTCAGTCTTAACTCAGTCATCACTCAGTCATCACTCTGTCACCACTCAGTCTTCACTCAGTCTTCACTCGGTCTTCACTCAGTCATCACTATGTCACCACTCAGTCTTCACTCAGTCTTCACTCTGTCACCATTCAGTCTTCACTCAGTCTTCACTCAGTCATCACTCTGTTACCATTCAGCCTTCACTCAGTCTTAACTCAGACTTGACTTTGTCACCACTCAGTCTTCACTCAGTCTTCACTCAGTCATCACTCTGTCTCCATTCAGTCTTCACTCAGTCTTAACTCAGTAATCACTCTGTCAACACTCAGTCTTCACTCTGTCACCACTCAGTCTTCACTCAATCTTCACTCTGTCACCACTCAGCTGTCACTCAGCCATCACTCAGTCATCACTCTGTCATCACTCAGCCGTCACTCAGTCTTCACTCAGTCTTCACTCAGTCTTCACTCAGTCATCACTCTGTCACCACTCAGCCGTCACTCAGCCATCACTCAGTCATCACTCTGTCATCACTCAGCCTTCACTCAGTCTTCACTCGGTCTTCACTCAGTGATCACTCTGTCACCACTCAGGCTTCACTCAGACTTCACTCTGTCATCACTCAGTCTTCACTCAATCTTCACCCAGTCATCACTCTGTCACCACTCAGTCATCACTCTGTCGTCACTCAGCCGTCACTCAGTCTTCACTCAGTCTTCACTCAGTCGTTACTCTGTCACCACTCAGTCTTCACTCAATCTTCACCCAGTCATCACTCTGTCACCACTCAGTCTTCACTCAGTCTTCAATCTGTCCCCACTCAGTCTTCACTCAGTCTTCACTCAGTCATCACTCTGTCACCACTCAGTCTTCACTCAGTCTTCACCCAGTCGTTACTCTGTCACCATTCAATCTTCACTCACCCTTCACTCAGTCATCACTCTGTCGTCAGTCAGCTGTCACTCAGTCTTCACTCAGTCGTTACTCTGTCACCACTCAGTCTTCACTCAATCTTCACCCAGTCATCACTCTTTCAACACTCAGTCTTTACTCAGTCTTCAATCTGTCACCACTCGGTCTTCACTCAGTCTTCACTCAGTCATCACTCTGTCACCACTCAGTCTTCACTCAGTCTTCAATCTGTCACCACTCAGTCTTCACTCAGTCTTCACTCAGTCATCACTCTGTTACCACTCAGTCTTCACTCAGTCTTCACCCAGTCATCACTCTGTCACCACTCAGGCTTCACTCAGACTTCACTCTGTCACCACTCAGTCTTCACTCAATCTTCACCCAGTCATCACTCTGTCACCACTCAGTCTTCACTCAGTCATCACTCTGTCACCACTCAGTCTTAACTCACTCATCACTCAGTCATCACTCTGTCACCACTCAGTTTTCACTCAGTCTTCACTCTGTCACCACTCAGTCTTCACTCAGTCTTCACTCTGTCACCACTCAGTCTTCACTCAGTCTTCACTCTGTCACCACTCAGTCTTCACTCAGTTTTCACTCAGTCATCACTCTGTCACCACTCAGTCTTCACTCAGTCTTCACTCTGTCACCACTCAGTCTTCACTCAGTCTTCACTCAGTCATCACTCTGTCACCACTCAGTCTTCACTCAGTCTTCACTCGGTCTTCACTCAGTCATCACTCTGTCACCACTCAGTCTTCACTCTGTCACCACTAGGTCTTCACTCAGTCATCACTCTGTCACCACTCAGTCTTCACTCTGTCACCACTCAGTCTTGACTCGGTCTTCACTCAGTCATCACTATGTCACCACTCAGTCTTCACTCAGTCTTCACTCTGTCACCATTCAGTCTTCACTCAGTCTTCACTCAGTCATCACTCTGTTACCATTCAGCCTTCACTCAGTCTTAACTCAGTCTTAACTTTGTCACCACTCAGTCTTCACTCAGTCTTCACTCAGTCATCACTCTGTTTCCATTCAGTCTTCACTCAGTCTTAACTCAGTAATCACTCTGTCACCACTCAGTCTTCACTCTGTCACCACTCAGTCTTCACTCAATCTTCACTCTGTCACCACTCAGCTGTCACTCAGCCATCACTCAGTCATCACTCTGTCATCACGCAGCCGTCACTCAGTCTTCACTCAGTCTTCACTCAGTCTTCACTCAGTCATCACTCTGTCACCACTCAGCCGTCACTCAGACATCACTCAGTCATCACTCTGTCATCACTCAGTCTTCACTCAGTCTTCACTCGGTCTTCACTCAGTGATCACTCTGTCCCCACTCAGGCTTCACTCAGACTTCACTCTGTCACCACTCAGTCTTCACTCAATCTTCACCCAGTCATCACTCTGTCACCACTCAGTCATCACTCTGTCACCACTCAGCCGTCACTCAGTCTTCACTCAGTCTTCACTCAGTCTTCACTCAGTCTTCACTCAGTCATCACTCTGTCATCACTCAGTCTTCACTCAGTCTTCACCCAGTCGTTACTCTGTCACCATTCAGTCTTCACTCACCCTTCACTCAGTCATCACTCTGTCGTCACTCAGCCGTCACTCAGTCTTCACTCAGTCTTCACTCAGTCGTTACTCTGTCACCACTCAGTCTTCACTCAATCTTCACCCAGTCATCACTCTGTCACCACTCAGTCTTCACTCAGTCTTCAATCTGTCACCACTCAGTCTTCACTCAGTCTTCACTCAGTCATCACTCTGTCACCACTCAGTCTTCACTCAGTTGTCACCCAGTCATCACTCTGTCACCACTCAGGCTTCAGTCAGACTTCACTCTGTCACCACTCAGTCTTCACTCAATCTTCACCCAGTCATCACTCTGTCACCACTCAATCTTCACTCAGTCTTCACTCTGTCACCACTCAGTCTTCACTCAGTCTTCACCCAGTCATCACTCTGTCACCACTCAGTTTTCACTCTGTCACCACTCAGTCTTCACTCAGTCTTCACTCAGTCATCACTCTATCACCACTCAGTCTTAACTCACTCAACACTCAGTCATCACTCTGTCACCACTCAGTTTTCACTCAGTCATCACTCTGTCACCACTCAGTCTTCACTCAGTCTTCACTCAGTCTTCACTCTGTCACCACTCAGTCTTCACTCAGTCTTCACTCAGTCATCACTCTGTCACCACTCAGTCTTCACTCAGTCTTCACTCGGTCTTCACTCAGTCATCACTCTGTCACCACTCAGTCTTCACTCTGTCACCACTAGGTCTTCACTCAGTCATCACTCTGTCACCACTCAGTCTTCACTCTGTCACCACTCAGTCTTAACTCAGTCATCACTCAGTCATCACTCTGTCACCACTCAGTCTTCACTCAGTCTTCACTCGGTCTTCACTCAGTCATCACTATGTCACCACTCAGTCTTCACTCAGTCTTCACTCTGTCACCATTCAGTCTTCACTCAGTCTTCACTCAGTCATCACTCTGTTACCATTCAGCCTTCACTCAGTCTTAACTCAGTCTTAACTTTGTCACCACTCAGTCTTCACTCAGTCTTCACTCAGTCATCACTCTGTCTCCATTCAGTCTTCACTCAGTCTTAACTCAGTAATCACTCTGTCACCACTCAGTCTTCACTCTGTCACCACTCAGTCTTCACTCAATCTTCACTCTGTCACCACTCAGCTGTCACTCAGCCATCACTCAGTCATCACTCTGTCATCACGCAGCCGTCACTCAGTCTTCACTCAGTCTTCACTCAGTCTTCACTCAGTCATCACTCTGTCACCACTCAGTCGTCACTCAGCCATCACTCAGTCATCACTCTGTCATCACGCAGCCGTCACTCAGTCTTCACTCAGTCTTCACTCAGTCTTCACTCAGTCATCACTCTGTCACCACTCAGTCGTCACTCAGCCATCACTCAGTCATCACTCTGTCATCACTCAGTCTTCACTCAGTCTTCACTCGGTCTTCACTCAGTGATCACTCTGTCACCACTCAGGCTTCACTCAGACTTCACTCTGTCACCACTCAGTCTTCACTCAATCTTCACCCAGTCATCACTCTGTCACCACTCAGTCATCACTCTGTCGTCACTCAGCCGTCACTCAGTCTTCACTCAGTCTTCACTCAGTCGTTACTCTGTCACCACTCAGTCTTCACTCAATCTTCACCCAGTCATCACTCTGTCACCACTCAGTCTTCACTCAGTCTTCAATCTGTCCCCACTCAGTCTTCACTCAGTCTTCACCCAGTCGTTACTCTGTCACCATTCAATCTTCACTCACCCTTCACTCAGTCATCACTCTGTCGTCAGTCAGCTGTCACTCAGTCTTCACTCAGTCGTTACTCTGTCACCACTCAGTCTTCACTCAATCTTCACCCAGTCATCACTCTGTCACCACTCAGTCTTCACTCAGTCTTCAATCTGTCACCACTCAGTCTTCACTCAGTCTTCACTCAGTCATCACTCTGTCACCACTCAGTCTTCACTCAGTCTTCAATCTGTCACCACTCAGTCTTCACTCAGTCTTCACTCAGTCATCACTCTGTTACCACTCAGTCTTCACTCAGTCTTCACCCAGTCATCACTCTGTCACCACTCAGGCTTCACTCAGACTTCACTCTGTCACCACTCAGTCTTCACTCAATCTTCACCCAGTCATCACTCTGTCACCACTCAGTCTTCACTCAGTCATCACTCTGTCACCACTCAGTCTTAACTCACTCATCACTCAGTCATCACTCTGTCACCACTCAGTTTTCACTCAGTCTTCACTCTGTCACCACTCAGTCTTCACTCAGTCTTCACTCAGTCTTCACTCTGTCACCACACAGTCTTCAATCAGTCTTCACTCAGTCATCACTCTGTCACCACTCAGTCTTCACTCAGTCTTCACTCAGTCTTCACTCTGTCACCACTAAATCTTCACTCAGTCTTCACTCAGTCATCACTCTGTCACCACTCAGTCTTCACCCAGTCATCACTCTGTCACCACTCAGTCTTCACTCTGTCACCACTCAGTCTTCACTCAGTCTTCACTCAGTCATCACTCTGTCACCACTCAGTCTTAACTCAGTCATCACTCAGTCATCACTCTGTCACCACTCAGTCTTCACTCAGTCTTCACTCGGTCTTCACTCAGTCATCACTATGTCACCACTCAGTCTTCACTCAGTCTTCACTCTGTCACCATTCAGTCTTCACTCAGTCTTCACTCAGTCATCACTCTGTTACCATTCAGCCTTCACTCAGTCTTAACTCAGACTTGACTTTGTCACCACTCAGTCTTCACTCAGTCTTCACTCAGTCATCACTCTGTCTCCATTCAGTCTTCACTCAGTCTTAACTCAGTAATCACTCTGTCAACACTCAGTCTTCACTCTGTCACCAC
Organism: Lampris megalopsis; assembly: GCA_022114975.2. NCBI lineage: Eukaryota > Metazoa > Chordata > Actinopteri > Lampriformes > Lampridae > Lampris > Lampris megalopsis. Next base: position 16,652,683 of record JAJHIY020000425.1, on the reverse strand, counting down.
TCAGTCTTCACTCAATCTTCACTCTGTCACCACTCAGCTGTAACTCAGCCATCACTTAGTCATCACTCTGTCATCACTCAGCCGTCACTCAGTCTTCACTCAGTCTTCACTCAGTCTTCACTCAGTCATCACTCTGTCACCACTCAGCCGTCACTCAGCCATCACTCAGTCATCACTCTGTCATCACTCAGCCTTCACTCAGTCTTCACTCGGTCTTCACTCAGTGATCACTCTGTCACCACTCAGGCTTCACTCAGACTTCACTCTGTCATCACTCAGTCTTCACTCAATCTTCACCCAGTCATCACTCTGTCACCACTCAGTCATCACTCTGTCGTCACTCAGCCGTCACTCAGTCTTCACTCAGTCTTCACTCAGTCGTTACTCTGTCACCACTCAGTCTTCACTCAATCTTCACCCAGTCATCACTCTGTCACCACTCAGTCTTCACTCAGTCTTCAATCTGTCCCCACTCAGTCTTCACTCAGTCTTCACTCAGTCATCACTCTGTCACCACTCAGTCTTCACTCAGTCTTCACCCAGTCGTTACTCTGTCACCATTCAATCTTCACTCACCCTTCACTCAGTCATCACTCTGTCGTCAGTCAGCTGTCACTCAGTCTTCACTCAGTCGTTACTCTGTCACCACTCAGTCTTCACTCAATCTTCACCCAGTCATCACTCTTTCAACACTCAGTCTTTACTCAGTCTTCAATCTGTCACCACTCGGTCTTCACTCAGTCTTCACTCAGTCATCACTCTGTCACCACTCAGTCTTCACTCAGTCTTCAATCTGTCACCACTCAGTCTTCACTCAGTCTTCACTCAGTCATCACTCTGTTACCACTCAGTCTTCACTCAGTCTTCACCCAGTCATCACTCTGTCACCACTCAGGCTTCACTCAGACTTCACTCTGTCACCACTCAGTCTTCACTCAATCTTCACCCAGTCATCACTCTGTCACCACTCAGTCTTCACTCAGTCATCACTCTGTCACCACTCAGTCTTAACTCACTCATCACTCAGTCATCACTCTGTCACCACTCAGTTTTCACTCAGTCTTCACTCTGTCACCACTCAGTCTTCACTCAGTCTTCACTCTGTCACCACTCAGTCTTCACTCAGTCTTCACTCTGTCACCACTCAGTCTTCACTCAGTTTTCACTCAGTCATCACTCTGTCACCACTCAGTCTTCACTCAGTCTTCACTCTGTCACCACTCAGTCTTCACTCAGTCTTCACTCAGTCATCACTCTGTCACCACTCAGTCTTCACTCAGTCTTCACTCGGTCTTCACTCAGTCATCACTCTGTCACCACTCAGTCTTCACTCTGTCACCACTAGGTCTTCACTCAGTCATCACTCTGTCACCACTCAGTCTTCACTCTGTCACCACTCAGTCTTGACTCGGTCTTCACTCAGTCATCACTATGTCACCACTCAGTCTTCACTCAGTCTTCACTCTGTCACCATTCAGTCTTCACTCAGTCTTCACTCAGTCATCACTCTGTTACCATTCAGCCTTCACTCAGTCTTAACTCAGTCTTAACTTTGTCACCACTCAGTCTTCACTCAGTCTTCACTCAGTCATCACTCTGTTTCCATTCAGTCTTCACTCAGTCTTAACTCAGTAATCACTCTGTCACCACTCAGTCTTCACTCTGTCACCACTCAGTCTTCACTCAATCTTCACTCTGTCACCACTCAGCTGTCACTCAGCCATCACTCAGTCATCACTCTGTCATCACGCAGCCGTCACTCAGTCTTCACTCAGTCTTCACTCAGTCTTCACTCAGTCATCACTCTGTCACCACTCAGCCGTCACTCAGACATCACTCAGTCATCACTCTGTCATCACTCAGTCTTCACTCAGTCTTCACTCGGTCTTCACTCAGTGATCACTCTGTCACCACTCAGGCTTCACTCAGACTTCACTCTGTCACCACTCAGTCTTCACTCAATCTTCACCCAGTCATCACTCTGTCACCACTCAGTCATCACTCTGTCACCACTCAGCCGTCACTCAGTCTTCACTCAGTCTTCACTCAGTCTTCACTCAGTCTTCACTCAGTCATCACTCAGTCTTCACTCAGTCTTCACCCAGTCGTTACTCTGTCACCATTCAGTCTTCACTCACCCTTCACTCAGTCATCACTCTGTCGTCACTCAGCCGTCACTCAGTCTTCACTCAGTCTTCACTCAGTCGTTACTCTGTCACCACTCAGTCTTCACTCAATCTTCACCCAGTCATCACTCTGTCACCACTCAGTCTTCACTCAGTCTTCAATCTGTCACCACTCAGTCTTCACTCAGTCTTCACTCAGTCATCACTCTGTCACCACTCAGTCTTCACTCAGTTGTCACCCAGTCATCACTCTGTCACCACTCAGGCTTCAGTCAGACTTCACTCTGTCACCACTCAGTCTTCACTCAATCTTCACCCAGTCATCACTCTGTCACCACTCAATCTTCACTCAGTCTTCACTCTGTCACCACTCAGTCTTCACTCAGTCTTCACCCAGTCATCACTCTGTCACCACTCAGTTTTCACTCTGTCACCACTCAGTCTTCACTCAGTCTTCACTCAGTCATCACTCTATCACCACTCAGTCTTAACTCACTCAACACTCAGTCATCACTCTGTCACCACTCAGTTTTCACTCAGTCATCACTCTGTCACCACTCAGTCTTCACTCAGTCTTCACTCAGTCTTCACTCTGTCACCACTCAGTCTTCACTCAGTCTTCACTCAGTCATCACTCTGTCACCACTCAGTCTTCACTCAGTCTTCACTCGGTCTTCACTCAGTCATCACTCTGTCACCACTCAGTCTTCACTCTGTCACCACTAGGTCTTCACTCAGTCATCACTCTGTCACCACTCAGTCTTCACTCTGTCACCACTAGGTCTTCACTCAGTCTTCACTCTGTCACCACTCAGTCTTCACTCAGTCTTCACCCAGTCATCACTCTGTCACCAATCAGTCTTCACTCTGTCACCACTCAGTCTTCACTCAGTCTTCACTCAGTCATCACTCTGTCACCACTCAGTCTTAACTCAGTCATCACTCAGTCATCACTCTGTCACCACTCAGTCTTCACTCATTCATCACTCTGTCACCACTCAGTCTTCACTCAGTCTTCACTCGGTCTTCACTCAGTCATCACTCTGTCACCACTCAGTCTTCACTCAGTCTTTACTCTGTCACCACTCAGTCTTCACTCAGTCTTCACTCAGTCATCACTTTGTCACCATTCAGCCTTCACTCAGTCTTAACTCAGTCCTAACTTTGTCACCACTCAGTCTTCACTCAGTCTTCACTCAGTCATCACTCTGTCACCATTCAGTCTTCACTAAGTCTTAACTCAGTAATCACTCTGTCACCACTCAGTCTTCACTCAGTCTTCACTCAGTCATCACTCTGTCACCACTCAGTCTTCACTCAGTCTTCACCCAGTCATCACTCTGTCACCACTCAGGCTTCACTCAGACTTCACCCTGTCACCACTCAGTCTGCACTCAATCTTCACCCAGTCATCACTCTGTCACCACTCAGTCATCACTCTGTCGTCACTCAGCCGTGACTCAGTCTTCACTCAGTCTTCACTGAGTGATCACTCTGTCACCACTCAGTCTTCACTCAGTCTTCACTCTGTCACCACTCAGTCTTCACTCAGTCATCACTCTGTCACCACTCAGTCTTCACTCAGTCTTCACTCGGTCTTCACTCAGTCATCACTCTGTCACCACTCAGTCTTCACTCAGTCTTCACTCTGTCACCACTCAGTCTTCACTCAGTCTTCACTCAGTCGTCACTCTGTCACCATTCAGCCTTCACTCAGTCTTAACTCAGTCTTAACTTTGTCACCACTCAGTCTTCACTCAGTCTTCACTCAGTCATCACTCTGTCACCACTCAGTCTTCACTCTGTCACCACTCAGTCTTCACTCTGTCACCACTCAGTCTTCACTCAATCTTCACTCTGTCACCACTCAGCTGTCACTCAGCCATCACTCAGTCATCACTCTGTCATCACGCAGCCGTCACTCAGTCTTCACTCAGCCTTCACTCAGTCTTCACTCAGTCATCACTCTGTCACCACTCAGCCGTCACTCAGACATCACTCAGTCATCACTCTGTCATCACTCAGTCTTCACTCAGTCTTCACTCGGTCTTCACTCAGTGATCACTCTGTCACCACTCAGGCTTCACTCAGACTTCACTCTGTCACCACTCAGTCTTCACTCAATCTTCACCCAGTCATCACTCTGTCACCACTCAGTCATCACTCTGTCGTCACTCAGCCGTCACTCAGTCTTCACTCAGTCTTCACTCAGTCGTTACTCTGTCACCACTCAGTCTTCACTCAATCTTCACCCAGTCATCACTCTGTCACCACTCAGTCTTCACTCAGTCTTCAATCTGTCACCACTTAGTCTTCACTCAGTCTTCACTCAGTCATCACTCTGTCACCACTCAGTCTTCACTCAGTCTTCACTCGGTCACCACTCAGTCTTCACTCAGTCTTCACTCAGTCATCACTCTGTTACCACTCAGTCTTCACTCAGTCTTCACCCAGTCATCACTCTGTCACCACTCAGGCTTCACTCAGACTTCACTCTGTCACCACTCAGTCTTCACTCAATCTTCACCCAGTCATCACTCTGTCACCACTCAGTCTTCACTCAGTCATCACTCTGTCACCACTCAGTCTTAACTCACTCATCACTCAGTCATCACTCAGTCTTCACTCTGTCACCACTCAGTCTTCACTCAGTCTTCACTCAGTCATCACTCTGTCACCACTCAGTCTTAACTCAGTCATCACTCAATCATCACTCTGTCACCACTCAGTCTTCACTCAGTCTTCACTCGGTCTTCACTCAGTCATCACTATGTCACCACTCAGTCTTCACTCAGTCTTCACTCTGTCACCATTCAGTCTTCACTCAGTCTTCACTCAGTCATCACTCTGTTACCATTCAGCCTTCACTCAGTCTTAACTCAGTCTTAACTTTGTCACCACTCAGTCTTCACTCAGTCTTCACTCAGTCATCACTCTGTCTCCATTCAGTCTTCACTCAGTCTTAACTCAGTAATCACTCTGTCACCACTCAGTCTTCACTCTGTCACCACTCAGTCTTCACTCAATCTTCACTCTGTCACCACTCAGCTGTCACTCAGCCATCACTCAGTCATCACTCTGTCATCACGCAGCCGTCACTCAGTCTTCACTCAGTCTTCACTCAGTCTTCACTCAGTCATCACTCTGTCACCACTCAGTCGTCACTCAGCCATCACTCAGTCATCACTCTGTCATCACGCAGCCGTCACTCAGTCTTCACTCAGTCTTCACTCAGTCTTCACTCAGTCATCACTCTGTCACCACTCAGTCGTCACTCAGCCATCACTCAGTCATCACTCTGTCATCACTCAGTCTTCACTCAGTCTTCACTCGGTCTTCACTCAGTGATCACTCTGTCACCACTCAGGCTTCACTCAGACTTCACTCTGTCACCACTCAGTCTTCACTCAATCTTCACCCAGTCATCACTCTGTCACCACTCAGTCATCACTCTGTCGTCACTCAGCCGTCACTCAGTCTTCACTCAGTCTTCACTCAGTCGTTACTCTGTCACCACTCAGTCTTCACTCAATCTTCACCCAGTCATCACTCTGTCACCACTCAGTCTTCACTCAGTCTTCAATCTGTCCCCACTCAGTCTTCACTCAGTCTTCACCCAGTCGTTACTCTGTCACCATTCAATCTTCACTCACCCTTCACTCAGTCATCACTCTGTCGTCAGTCAGCTGTCACTCAGTCTTCACTCAGTCGTTACTCTGTCACCACTCAGTCTTCACTCAATCTTCACCCAGTCATCACTCTGTCACCACTCAGTCTTCACTCAGTCTTCAATCTGTCACCACTCAGTCTTCACTCAGTCTTCACTCAGTCATCACTCTGTTACCACTCAGTCTTCACTCAGTCTTCACCCAGTCATCACTCTGTCACCACTCAGGCTTCACTCAGACTTCACTCTGTCACCACTCAGTCTTCACTCAATCTTCACCCAGTCATCACTCTGTCACCACTCAGTCTTAACTCACTCATCACTCAGTCATCACTCTGTCACCACTCAGTTTTCACTCAGTCTTCACTCTGTCACCACTCAGTCTTCACTCAGTCTTCACTCAGTCTTCACTCTGTCACCACACAGTCTTCAATCAGTCTTCACTCAGTCATCACTCTGTCACCACTCAGTCTTCACTCAGTCTTCACTCAGTCTTCACTCTGTCACCACTAAATCTTCACTCAGTCTTCACTCAGTCATCACTCTGTCACCACTCAGTCTTCACCCAGTCATCACTCTGTCACCACTCAGTCTTCACTCTGTCACCACTCAGTCTTCACTCAGTCTTCACTCAGTCATCACTCTGTCACCACTCAGTCTTCACTCTGTCACCACTCAGTCTTCACTCAGTCTTCACTCAGTCATCACTCTGTCACCACTCAGTCTTAACTCAGTCATCACTCAGTCATCACTCTGTCACCACTCAGTCTTCACTCAGTCTTCACTCGGTCTTCACTCAGTCATCACTATGTCACCACTCAGTCTTCACTCAGTCTTCACTCTGTCACCATTCAGTCTTCACTCAGTCTTCACTCAGTCATCACTCTGTTACCATTCAGCCTTCACTCAGTCTTAACTCAGTCTTAACTTTGTCACCACTCAGTCTTCACTCAGTCTTCACTCAGTCATCACTCTGTCTCCATTCAGTCTTCACTCAGTCTTAACTCAGTAATCACTCTGTCACCACTCAGTCTTCACTCTGTCACCACTCAGTCTTCACTCAATCTTCACTCTGTCACCACTCAGCTGTCACTCAGCCATCACTCAGTCATCACTCTGTCATCACGCAGCCGTCACTCAGTCTTCACTCAGTCTTCACTCAGTCTTCACTCAGTCATCACTCTGTCACCACTCAGTCGTCACTCAGTCTTCACTCAGTCTTCACTCAGTCATCACGCAGCCGTCACTCAGTCTTCACTCAGTCTTCACTCAGTCTTCACTCAGTCATCACTCTGTCACCACTCAGTCGTCACTCAGCCATCACTCAGTCATCACTCTGTCATCACTCAGTCTTCACTCAGTCTTCACTCGGTCTTCACTCAGTGATCACTCTGTCACCACTCAGGCTTCACTCAGACTTCACTCTGTCACCACTCAGTCTTCACTCAATCTTCACCCAGTCATCACTCTGTCACCACTCAGTCATCACTCTGTCGTCACTCAGCCGTCACTCAGTCTTCACTCAGTCTTCACTCAGTCGTTACTCTGTCACCACTCAGTCTTCACTCAATCTTCACCCAGTCATCACTCTGTCACCACTCAGTCTTCACTCAGTCTTCAATCTGTCCCCACTCAGTCTTCACTCAGTCTTCACCCAGTCGTTACTCTGTCACCATTCAATCTTCACTCACCCTTCACTCAGTCATCACTCTGTCGTCAGTCAGCTGTCACTCAGTCTTCACTCAGTCGTTACTCTGTCACCACTCAGTCTTCACTCAATCTTCACCCAGTCATCACTCTGTCACCACTCAGTCTTCACTCAGTCTTCAATCTGTCACCACTCAGTCTTCACTCAGTCTTCACTCAGTCATCACTCTGTCACCACTCAGTCTTCACTCAGTCTTCAATCTGTCACCACTCAGTCTTCACTCAGTCTTCACTCAGTCATCACTCTGTTACCACTCAGTCTTCACTCAGTCTTCACCCAGTCATCACTCTGTCACCACTCAGGCTTCACTCAGACTTCACTCTGTCACCACTCAGTCTTCACTCAATCTTCACCCAGTCATCACTCTGTCACCACTCAGTCTTCACTCAGTCATCACTCTGTCACCACTCAGTCTTAACTCACTCATCACTCAGTCATCACTCTGTCACCACTCAGTTTTCACTCAGTCTTCACTCTGTCACCACTCAGTCTTCACTCAGTCTTCACTCAGTCTTCACTCTGTCACCACACAGTCTTCAATCAGTCTTCACTCAGTCATCACTCTGTCACCACTCAGTCTTCACTCAGTCTTCACTCAGTCTTCACTCTGTCACCACTAAATCTTCACTCAGTCTTCACTCAGTCATCACTCTGTCACCACTCAGTCTTCACCCAGTCATCACTCTGTCACCACTCAGTCTTCACTCTGTCACCACTCAGTCTTCACTCAGTCTTCACTCAGTCATCACTCTGTCACCACTCAGTCTTAACTCAGTCATCACTCAGTCATCACTCTGTCACCACTCAGTCTTCACTCAGTCTTCACTCGGTCTTCACTCAGTCATCACTATGTCACCACTCAGTCTTCACTCAGTCTTCACTCTGTCACCATTCAGTCTTCACTCAGTCTTCACTCAGTCATCACTCTGTTACCATTCAGCCTTCACTCAGTCTTAACTCAGTCTTGACTTTGTCACCACTCAGTCTTCACTCAGTCTTCACTCAGTCATCACTCTGTCTCCATTCAGTCTTCACTCAGTCTTAACTCAGTAATCACTCTGTCAACACTCAGTCTTCACTCTGTCACCACTCAGTCTTCACTCAATCTTCACTCTGTCACCACTCAGCTGTCACTCAGCCATCACTCAGTCATCACTCTGTCATCACTCAGCCGTCACTCAGTCTTCACTCAGTCTTCACTCAGTCTTCACTCAGTCATCACTCTGTCACCACTCAGCCGTCACTCAGCCATCACTCAGTCATCACTCTGTCATCACTCAGCCTTCACTCAGTCTTCACTCGGTCTTCACTCAGTGATCACTCTGTCACCACTCAGGCTTCACTCAGACTTCACTCTGTCATCACTCAGTCTTCACTCAATCTTCACCCAGTCATCACTCTGTCACCACTCAGTCATCACTCTGTCGTCACTCAGCCGTCACTCAGTCTTCACTCAGTCTTCACTCAGTCGTTACTCTGTCACCACTCAGTCTTCACTCAATCTTCACCCAGTCATCACTCTGTCACCACTCAGTCTTCACTCAGTCTTCAATCTGTCCCCACTCAGTCTTCACTCAGTCTTCACTCAGTCATCACTCTGTCACCACTCAGTCTTCACTCAGTCTTCACCCAGTCGTTACTCTGTCACCATTCAATCTTCACTCACCCTTCACTCAGTCATCACTCTGTCGTCAGTCAGCTGTCACTCAGTCTTCACTCAGTCGTTACTCTGTCACCACTCAGTCTTCACTCAATCTTCACCCAGTCATCACTCTTTCAACACTCAGTCTTTACTCAGTCTTCAATCTGTCACCACTCGGTCTTCACTCAGTCTTCACTCAGTCATCACTCTGTCACCACTCAGTCTTCACTCAGTCTTCAATCTGTCACCACTCAGTCTTCACTCAGTCTTCACTCAGTCATCACTCTGTTACCACTCAGTCTTCACTCAGTCTTCACCCAGTCATCACTCTGTCACCACTCAGGCTTCACTCAGACTTCACTCTGTCACCACTCAGTCTTCACTCAATCTTCACCCAGTCATCACTCTGTCACCACTCAGTCTTCACTCAGTCATCACTCTGTCACCACTCAGTCTTAACTCACTCATCACTCAGTCATCACTCTGTCACCACTCAGTTTTCACTCAGTCTTCACTCTGTCACCACTCAGTCTTCACTCAGTCTTCACTCTGTCACCACTCAGTCTTCACTCAGTCTTCACTCTGTCACCACTCAGTCTTCACTCAGTTTTCACTCAGTCATCACTCTGTCACCACTCAGTCTTCACTCAGTCTTCACTCTGTCACCACTCAGTCTTCACTCAGTCTTCACTCGGTCTTCACTCAGTCATCACTCTGTCACCACTCAGTCTTCACTCTGTCACCACTAGGTCTTCACTCAGTCATCACTCTGTCACCACTCAGTCTTCACTCTGTCACCACTCAGTCTTGACTCGGTCTTCACTCAGTCATCACTATGTCACCACTCAGTCTTCACTCAGTCTTCACTCTGTCACCATTCAGTCTTCACTCAGTCTTCACTCAGTCATCACTCTGTTACCATTCAGCCTTCACTCAGTCTTAACTCAGTCTTAACTTTGTCACCACTCAGTCTTCACTCAGTCTTCACTCAGTCATCACTCTGTTTCCATTCAGTCTTCACTCAGTCTTAACTCAGTAATCACTCTGTCACCACTCAGTCTTCACTCTGTCACCACTCAGTCTTCACTCAATCTTCACTTTGTCACCACTCAGCTGTCACTCAGCCATCACTCAGTCATCACTCTGTCATCACGCAGCCGTCACTCAGTCTTTACTCAGTCTTCACTCAGTCTTCACTCAGTCATCACTCTGTCACCACTCAGCCGTCACTCAGACATCACTCAGTCATCACTCTGTCATCACTCAGTCTTCACTCAGTCTTCACTCGGTCTTCACTCAGTGATCACTCTGTCACCACTCAGGCTTCACTCAGACTTCACTCTGTCACCACTCAGTCTTCACTCAATCTTCACCCAGTCATCACTCTGTCACCACTCAGTCATCACTCTGTCGTCACTCAGCCGTCACTCAGTCTTCACTCAGTCTTCACTCAGTCGTTACTCTGTCACCACTCAGTCTTCACTCAATCTTCACCCAGTCATCACTCTGTCACCACTCAGTCTTCACTCAGTCTTCAATCTGTCCCCACTCAGTCTTCACTCAGTCTTCACTCAGTCATCACTCTGTCATCACTCAGTCTTCACTCAGTCTTCACCCAGTCGTTACTCTGTCACCATTCAGTCTTCACTCACCCTTCACTCAGTCATCACTCTGTCGTCACTCAGCCGTCACTCAGTCTTCACTCAGTCTTCACTCAGTCGTTACTCTGTCACCACTCAGTCTTCACTCAATCTTCACCCAGTCATCACTCTGTCACCACTCAGTCTTCACTCAGTCTTCAATCTGTCACCACTCAGTCTTCACTCAGTCTTCACTCAGTCATCACTCTGTCACCACTCAGTCTTCACTCAGTTGTCACCCAGTCATCACTCTGTCACCACTCAGGCTTCAGTCAGACTTCACTCTGTCACCACTCAGTCTTCACTCAATCTTCACCCAGTCATCACTCTGTCACCACTCAATCTTCACTCAGTCTTCACTCTGTCACCACTCAGTCTTCACTCAGTCTTCACCCAGTCATCACTCTGTCACCACTCAGTTTTCACTCTGTCACCACTCAGTCTTCACTCAGTCTTCACTCAGTCATCACTCTATCACCACTCAGTCTTTACTCACTCAACACTCAGTCATCACTCTGTCACCACTCAGTTTTCACTCAGTCATCACTCTGTCACCACTCAGTCTTCACTCAGTCTTCACTCAGTCTTCACTCTGTCACCACTCAGTCTTCACTCAGTCTTCACTCAGTCATCACTCTGTCACCACTCAGTCTTCACTCAGTCTTCACTCGGTCTTCACTCAGTCATCACTCTGTCACCACTCAGTCTTCACTCTGTCACCACTAGGTCTTCACTCAGTCATCACTCTGTCACCACTCAGTCTTCACTCTGTCACCACTAGGTCTTCACTCAGTCTTCACTCTGTCACCACTCAGTCTTCACTCAGTCTTCACCCAGTCATCACTCTGTCACCAATCAGTCTTCACTCAGTCTTCACTCAGTCATCACTCTGTCACCACTCAGTCTTCACTCAGTCTTCACTCGGTCTTCACTCATTCATCACTCTGTCACCACTCTGTCACCACTCAGTCTTCACTCATTCATCACTCTGTCACCACTCAGTCTTCACTCAGTCTTCACTCGGTCTTCACTCAGTCATCACTCTGTCACCACTCAGTCTTCACTCAGTCTTTACTCTGTCACCACTCAGTCTTCACTCAGTCTTCACTCAGTCATCACTTTGTCACCATTCAGCCTTCACTCAGTCTTAACTCAGTCCTAACTTTGTCACCACTCAGTCTTCACTCAGTCTTCACTCAGTCATCACTCTGTCACCATTCAGTCTTCACTAAGTCTTAACTCAGTAATCACTCTGTCACCACTCAGTCTTCACTCAGTCTTCACTCAGTCATCACTCTGTCACCACTCAGTCTTCACTCAGTCTTCACCCAGTCATCACTCTGTCACCACTCAGGCTTCACTCAGACTTCACCCTGTCACCACTCAGTCTGCACTCAATCTTCACCCAGTCATCACTCTGTCACCACTCAGTCATCACTCTGTCGTCACTCAGCCGTGACTCAGTCTTCACTCAGTCTTCACTCAGTGATCACTCTGTCACCACTCAGTCTTCACTCAGTCTTCACTCTGTCACCACTCAGTCTTCACTCAGTCATCACTCTGTCACCACTCAGTCTTCACTCTGTCACCACTCAGTCTTCACTCAGTCTTCACTCTGTCACCACTCAGTCTTCACTCAGTTTTCACTCAGTCATCACTCTGTCACCACTCAGTCTTCACTCAGTCTTCACTCTGTCACCACTCAGTCTTCACTCAGTCTTCACTCAGTCATCACTCTGTCACCACTCAGTCTTCACTCAGTCTTCACTCGGTCTTCACTCAGTCATCACTCTGTCACCACTCAGTCTTCACTCTGTCTCCACTAGGTCTTCACTCAGTCATCACTCTGTCACCACTCAGTCTTCACTCTGTCACCACTCAGTCTTGACTCGGTCTTCACTCAGTCATCACCATGTCACCACTCAGTCTTCACTCAGTCTTCACTCTGTCACCACTCAGCCGTCACTCAGACATCACTCAGTCATCACTCTGTCATCACTCAGTCTTCACTCAGTCTTCACTCGGTCTTCACTCAGTGATCACTCTGTCACCACTCAGGCTTCACTCAGACTTCACTCTGTCACCACTCAGTCTTCACTCAATCTTCACCCAGTCATCACTCTGTCACCACTCAGTCATCACTCTGTCGTCACTCAGCCGTCACTCAGTCTTCACTCAGTCTTCACTCAGTCGTTACTCTGTCACCACTCAGTCTTCACTCAATCTTCACCCAGTCATCACTCTGTCACCACTCAGTCTTCACTCAGTCTTCAATCTGTCCCCACTCAGTCTTCACTCAGTCTTCACTCAGTCATCACTCTGTCATCACTCAGTCTTCACTCAGTCTTCACCCAGTCGTTACTCTGTCACCATTCAGTCTTCACTCACCCTTCACTCAGTCATCACTCTGTCGTCACTCAGCCGTCACTCAGTCTTCACTCTCTCACCACTCAGTCTTCACTCAGTCTTCACCCAGTCATCACTCTGTCACCAATCAGTCTTCACTCTGTCACCACTCAGTCTTCACTCAGTCTTCACTCAGTCATCACTCTGTCACCACTCAGTCTTAACTCAGTCATCACTCAGTCATCACTCTGTCACCACTCAGTCTTCACTCATTCATCACTCTGTCACCACTCAGTCTTCACTCAGTCTTCACTCGGTCTTCACTCAGTCATCACTCTGTCACCACTCAGTCTTCACTCAGTCTTTACTCTGTCACCACTCAGTCTTCACTCAGTCTTCACTCAGTCATCACTTTGTCACCATTCAGCCTTCACTCAGTCTTAACTTAGTCCTAACTTTGTCACCACTCAGTCTTCACTCAGTCTTCACTCAGTCATCACTCTGTCACCATTCAGTCTTCACTAAGTCTTAACTCAGTAATCACTCTGTCACCACTCAGTCTTCACTCAGTCTTCACTCAGTCATCACTCTGTCACCACTCAGTCTTCACTCAGTCTTCACCCAGTCATCACTCTGTCACCACTCAGGCTTCACTCAGACTTCACCCTGTCACCACTCAGTCTGCACTCAATCTTCACCCAGTCATCACTCTGTCACCACTCAGTCATCACTCTGTCGTCACTCAGCCGTCACTCAGTCTTCACTCAGTCTTCACTCAGTGATCACTCTGTCACCACTCAGTCTTCACTCAGTCTTCACTCTGTCACCACTCAGTCTTCACTCAGTCATCACTCTGTCACCACTCAGTCTTCACTCAGTCTTCACTCGGTCTTCACTCAGTCATCACTCTGTCACCACTCAGTCTTCACTCAGTCTTCACTCTGTCACCACTCAGTCTTCACTCAGTCTTCACTCAGTCGTCACTCTGTCACCATTCAGCCTTCACTCAGTCTTAACTCAGTCTTAACTTTGTCACCACTCAGTCTTCACTCAGTCTTCACTCAGTCATCACTCTGTCACCACTCAGTCTTCACTCTGTCACCACTCAGTCTTCACTCTGTCACCACTCAGTCTTCACTCAATCTTCACTCTGTCACCACTCAGCTGTCACTCAGCCATCACTCAGTCATCACTCTGTCATCACTCAGTCTTCACTAAGTCTTCACTCGGTCTTCACTCAGTGATCACTCTGTCACCACTCAGTCTTCACTCAGTCTTCACTCTGTCACCACTCAGTCTTCACTCAGTCTTCACTCAGTCGTTACTCTGTCACCACTCAGTCTTCACTCAATCTTCACCCAGTCATCACTCTGTCACCACTCAGTCTTCACTCAGTCTTCAATCTGTCCCCACTCAGTCTTCACTCAGTCTTCACTCAGTCGTTACTCTGTCACCATTCAGTCTTCACTCACCCTTCACTCAGTCATCACTCTGTCGTCAGTCAGCTGTCACTCAGTCTTCACTAAGTCATCACTCTGTCACCACTCAGTCTTCACTCAGTCTTCACTCTGTCACCACTCAGTCTTCACTCAGTCTTCACTCAGTCGTCACTCTGTCACCATTCAGCCTTCACTCAGTCTTAACTCAGTCTTAACTTTGTCACCACTCAGTCTTCACTCAGTCTTCACTCAGTCATCACTCTGTCACCACTCAGTCTTCACTCTGTCACCACTCAGTCTTCACTCTGTCACCACTCAGTCTTCACTCAATCTTCACTCTGTCACCACTCAGCTGTCACTCAATCTTCACCCAGTCATCACTCTGTCACCACTCAGTCTTCACTCAGTCTTCAATCTGTCCCCACTCAGTCCTCACTCAGTCTTCACTCAGTCGTTACTCTGTCACCACTCAGTCTTCACTCAGTCTTCACTCAGTCATCACTTTGTCACCATTCAGCCTTCACTCAGTCTTAACTCAGTCCTAACTTTGTCACCACTCAGTCTTCACTCAGTCTTCACTCAGTCATCACTCTGTCACCACTCAGTCTTCACTCAGTCTTCACCCAGTCATCACTCTGTCACCACTCAGGCTTCACTCAGACTTCACCCTGTCACCACTCAGTCTGCACTCAATCTTCACCCAGTCATCACTCTGTCACCACTCAGTCATCACTCTGTCGTCACTCAGCCGTCACTCAGTCTTCACTCAGTCTTCACTCAGTGATCACTCTGTCACCACTCAGTCTTCACTCAGTCTTCACTCTGTCACCACTCAGTCTTCACTCAGTCATCACTCTGTCACCACTCAGTCTTCACTCAGTCTTCACTCGGTCTTCACTCAGTCATCACTCTGTCACCACTCAGCTGTCACTCAGTCTTCACTCTCTCACCACTCAGTCTTCACTCTGTCACCACTCAGTCTTCACTCTGTCACCACTCAGTCTTCACTCAATCTTCACTCTGTCACCACTCAGCTGTCACTCAGCCATCACTCAGTCATCACTCTGTCATCACTCAGTCTTCACTAAGTCTTCACTCGGTCTTCACTCAGTGATCACTCTGTCACCACTCAGTCTTCACTCAGTCTTCACTCTGTCACCACTCAGTCTTCACTCAGTCTTCACTCAGTCGTTACTCTGTCACCACTCAGTCTTCACTCAATCTTCACCCAGTCATCACTCTGTCACCACTCAGTCTTCACTCAGTCTTCAATCTGTCCCCACTCAGTCTTCACTCAGTCTTCACTCAGTCGTTACTCTGTCACCATTCAGTCTTCACTCACCCTTCACTCAGTCATCACTCTGTCGTCAGTCAGCTGTCTATCAGTCTTCACTCAGTCATCACTCTGTCACCACTCAGTCTTCACTCAGTCTTCAATCTGTCACCACTAGGTCTTCACTCAGTCTTCACTCAGTCATCACTCTGTCACCACTCAGTCTTCACTCAGTCTTCAATCTGTCACCACTCAGTCTTCACTCAGTCTTCACTCAGTCATCAATCTGTCACCACTCAGTCTTCACTCAGTCTTCACCCAGTCATCACTCTGTCACCACTCAGGCTTCACTCAGACTTCACTCTGTCACCACTCAGTCTTCACTCAATCTTCACCCAGTCATCACTCTGTCACCACTCAGTTTTCACTCAGTCTTCACTCTCTCACCACTCAGTCTTCACTCAGTCTTCACCCAGTCATCACTCTGTCACCACTCAGTTTTCACTCTGTCACCACTCAGTCTTCACTCAGTCTTCACTCAGTCATCACTCTGTCACCACTCAGTCTTAACTCACTCAACACTCAGTCATCACTCTGTCACCACTCAGTTTTCACTCAGTCATCACTCTGTCACCACTCAGTCTTCACTCAGTCTTCACTCAGTCTTCACTCTGTCACCACTCAGTCTTCACTCAGTCTTCACTCAGTCATCACTCTGTCACCACTCAGTCTTCACTCAGTCTTCACTCGGTCTTCACTCAGTCATCACTTTGTCACCACTCAGTCTTCACTCTGTCACCACTAGGTCTTCACTCAGTCATCACTCTGTCACCACTCAGTCTTCACTCTGTCACCACTAGGTCTTCACTCAGTCATCACTCTGTCACCACTCAGTCTTCACTCAGTCTTCACCCAGTCATCACTCTGTCACCAATCAGTCTTCACTCTGTCACCACTCAGTCTTCACTCAGTCTTCACTCAGTCATCACTCTGTCACCACTCAGTCTTAACTCAGTCATCACTCAGTCATCACTCTGTCACCACTCAGTCTTCACTCAGTCATCACTCTGTCACCACTCAGTCTTCACTCAGTCTTCACTCGGTCTTCACTCAGTCATCACTCTGTCACCACTCAGTCTTCACTCAGTCTTTACTCTGTCACCACTCAGTCTTCACTCAGTCTTCACTCAGTCATCACTCTGTTACCACTCAGTCTTCACTCAGTCTTCACCCAGTCATCACTCTGTCACCACTCAGGCTTCACTCAGACTTCACTCTGTCACCACTCAGTCTTCACTCAATCTTCACCCAGTCATCACTCTGTCACCACTCAGTCTTCACTCAGTCATCACTCTGTCACCACTCAGTCTTAACTCACTCATCACTCAGTCATCACTCAGTCTTCACTCAGTCTTCACTCTGTCACCACTCAGTCTTCACTCAGTCTTCACTCAGTCATCACTCTGTCACCACTCAGTCTTCACCCAGTCATCACTCTGTCACCACTCAGTCTTCACTCTGTCACCACTCAGTCTTCACTCAGTCTTCACTCAGTCATCACTCTGTCACCACTCAGTCTTAACTCAGTCATCACTCAGTCATCACTCTGTCACCACTCAGTCTTCACTCAGTCTTCACTCGGTCTTCACTCAGTCATCACTATGTCACCACTCAGTCTTCACTCAGTCTTCACTCTGTCACCATTCAGTCTTCACTCAGTCTTCACTCAGTCATCACTCTGTTACCATTCAGCCTTCACTCAGTCTTAACTCAGTCTTAACTTTGTCACCACTCAGTCTTCACTCAGTCTTCACTCAGTCATCACTCTGTCTCCATTCAGTCTTCACTCAGTCTTAACTCAGTAATCACTCTGTCACCACTCAGTCTTCACTCTGTCACCACTCAGTCTTCACTCAATCTTCACTCTGTCACCACTCAGCTGTCACTCAGCCATCACTCAGTCATCACTCTGTCATCACGCAGCCGTCACTCAGTCTTCACTCAGTCTTCACTCAGTCTTCACTCAGTCATCACTCTGTCACCACTCAGTCGTCACTCAGCCATCACTCAGTCATCACTCTGTCATCACGCAGCCGTCACTCAGTCTTCACTCAGTCTTCACTCAGTCTTCACTCAGTCATCACTCTGTCACCACTCAGTCGTCACTCAGCCATCACTCAGTCATCACTCTGTCATCACTCAGTCTTCACTCAGTCTTCACTCGGTCTTCACTCAGTGATCACTCTGTCACCACTCAGGCTTCACTCAGACTTCACTCTGTCACCACTCAGTCTTCACTCAATCTTCACCCAGTCATCACTCTGTCACCACTCAGTCATCACTCTGTCGTCACTCAGCCGTCACTCAGTCTTCACTCAGTCTTCACTCAGTCGTTACTCTGTCACCACTCAGTCTTCACTCAATCTTCACCCAGTCATCACTCTGTCACCACTCAGTCTTCACTCAGTCTTCAATCTGTCCCCACTCAGTCTTCACTCAGTCTTCACCCAGTCGTTACTCTGTCACCATTCAATCTTCACTCACCCTTCACTCAGTCATCACTCTGTCGTCAGTCAGCTGTCACTCAGTCTTCACTCAGTCGTTACTCTGTCACCACTCAGTCTTCACTCAATCTTCACCCAGTCATCACTCTGTCACCACTCAGTCTTCACTCAGTCTTCAATCTGTCACCACTCAGTCTTCACTCAGTCTTCACTCAGTCATCACTCTGTCACCACTCAGTCTTCACTCAGTCTTCAATCTGTCACCACTCAGTCTTCACTCAGTCTTCACTCAGTCATCACTCTGTTACCACTCAGTCTTCACTCAGTCTTCACCCAGTCATCACTCTGTCACCACTCAGGCTTCACTCAGACTTCACTCTGTCACCACTCAGTCTTCACTCAATCTTCACCCAGTCATCACTCTGTCACCACTCAGTCTTCACTCAGTCATCACTCTGTCACCACTCAGTCTTAACTCACTCATCACTCAGTCATCACTCTGTCACCACTCAGTTTTCACTCAGTCTTCACTCTGTCACCACTCAGTCTTCACTCAGTCTTCACTCAGTCTTCACTCTGTCACCACACAGTCTTCAATCAGTCTTCACTCAGTCATCACTCTGTCACCACTCAGTCTTCACTCAGTCTTCACTCAGTCTTCACTCTGTCACCACTAAATCTTCACTCAGTCTTCACTCAGTCATCACTCTGTCACCACTCAGTCTTCACCCAGTCATCACTCTGTCACCACTCAGTCTTCACTCTGTCACCACTCAGTCTTCACTCAGTCTTCACTCAGTCATCACTCTGTCACCACTCAGTCTTAACTCAGTCATCACTCAGTCATCACTCTGTCACCACTCAGTCTTCACTCAGTCTTCACTCGGTCTTCACTCAGTCATCACTATGTCACCACTCAGTCTTCACTCAGTCTTCACTCTGTCACCATTCAGTCTTCACTCAGTCTTCACTCAGTCATCACTCTGTTACCATTCAGCCTTCACTCAGTCTTAACTCAGACTTGACTTTGTCACCACTCAGTCTTCACTCAGTCTTCACTCAGTCATCACTCTGTCTCCATTCAGTCTTCACTCAGTCTTAACTCAGTAATCACTCTGTCAACACTCAGTCTTCACTCTGTCACCACTCAGTCTTCACTCAATCTTCACTCTGTCACCACTCAGCTGTCACTCAGCCATCACTCAGTCATCACTCTGTCATCACTCAGCCGTCACTCAGTCTTCACTCAGTCTTCACTCAGTCTTCACTCAGTCATCACTCTGTCACCACTCAGCCGTCACTCAGCCATCACTCAGTCATCACTCTGTCATCACTCAGCCTTCACTCAGTCTTCACTCGGTCTTCACTCAGTGATCACTCTGTCACCACTCAGGCTTCACTCAGACTTCACTCTGTCATCACTCAGTCTTCACTCAATCTTCACCCAGTCATCACTCTGTCACCACTCAGTCATCACTCTGTCGTCACTCAGCCGTCACTCAGTCTTCACTCAGTCTTCACTCAGTCGTTACTCTGTCACCACTCAGTCTTCACTCAATCTTCACCCAGTCATCACTCTGTCACCACTCAGTCTTCACTCAGTCTTCAATCTGTCCCCACTCAGTCTTCACTCAGTCTTCACTCAGTCATCACTCTGTCACCACTCAGTCTTCACTCAGTCTTCACCCAGTCGTTACTCTGTCACCATTCAATCTTCACTCACCCTTCACTCAGTCATCACTCTGTCGTCAGTCAGCTGTCACTCAGTCTTCACTCAGTCGTTACTCTGTCACCACTCAGTCTTCACTCAATCTTCACCCAGTCATCACTCTTTCAACACTCAGTCTTTACTCAGTCTTCAATCTGTCACCACTCGGTCTTCACTCAGTCTTCACTCAGTCATCACTCTGTCACCACTCAGTCTTCACTCAGTCTTCAATCTGTCACCACTCAGTCTTCACTCAGTCTTCACTCAGTCATCACTCTGTTACCACTCAGTCTTCACTCAGTCTTCACCCAGTCATCACTCTGTCACCACTCAGGCTTCACTCAGACTTCACTCTGTCACCACTCAGTCTTCACTCAATCTTCACCCAGTCATCACTCTGTCACCACTCAGTCTTCACTCAGTCATCACTCTGTCACCACTCAGTCTTAACTCACTCATCACTCAGTCATCACTCTGTCACCACTCAGTTTTCACTCAGTCTTCACTCTGTCACCACTCAGTCTTCACTCAGTCTTCACTCTGTCACCACTCAGTCTTCACTCAGTCTTCACTCTGTCACCACTCAGTCTTCACTCAGTTTTCACTCAGTCATCACTCTGTCACCACTCAGTCTTCACTCAGTCTTCACTCTGTCACCACTCAGTCTTCACTCAGTCTTCACTCAGTCATCACTCTGTCACCACTCAGTCTTCACTCAGTCTTCACTCGGTCTTCACTCAGTCATCACTCTGTCACCACTCAGTCTTCACTCTGTCACCACTAGGTCTTCACTCAGTCATCACTCTGTCACCACTCAGTCTTCACTCTGTCACCACTCAGTCTTGACTCGGTCTTCACTCAGTCATCACTATGTCACCACTCAGTCTTCACTCAGTCTTCACTCTGTCACCATTCAGTCTTCACTCAGTCTTCACTCAGTCATCACTCTGTTACCATTCAGCCTTCACTCAGTCTTAACTCAGTCTTAACTTTGTCACCACTCAGTCTTCACTCAGTCTTCACTCAGTCATCACTCTGTTTCCATTCAGTCTTCACTCAGTCTTAACTCAGTAATCACTCTGTCACCACTCAGTCTTCACTCTGTCACCACTCAGTCTTCACTCAATCTTCACTCTGTCACCACTCAGCTGTCACTCAGCCATCACTCAGTCATCACTCTGTCATCACGCAGCCGTCACTCAGTCTTCACTCAGTCTTCACTCAGTCTTCACTCAGTCATCACTCTGTCACCACTCAGCCGTCACTCAGACATCACTCAGTCATCACTCTGTCATCACTCAGTCTTCACTCAGTCTTCACTCGGTCTTCACTCAGTGATCACTCTGTCACCACTCAGGCTTCACTCAGACTTCACTCTGTCACCACTCAGTCTTCACTCAATCTTCACCCAGTCATCACTCTGTCACCACTCAGTCATCACTCTGTCACCACTCAGCCGTCACTCAGTCTTCACTCAGTCTTCACTCAGTCTTCACTCAGTCTTCACTCAGTCATCACTCTGTCATCACTCAGTCTTCACTCAGTCTTCACCCAGTCGTTACTCTGTCACCATTCAGTCTTCACTCACCCTTCACTCAGTCATCACTCTGTCGTCACTCAGCCGTCACTCAGTCTTCACTCAGTCTTCACTCAGTCGTTACTCTGTCACCACTCAGTCTTCACTCAATCTTCACCCAGTCATCACTCTGTCACCACTCAGTCTTCACTCAGTCTTCAATCTGTCACCACTCAGTCTTCACTCAGTCTTCACTCAGTCATCACTCTGTCACCACTCAGTCTTCACTCAGTTGTCACCCAGTCATCACTCTGTCACCACTCAGGCTTCAGTCAGACTTCACTCTGTCACCACTCAGTCTTCACTCAATCTTCACCCAGTCATCACTCTGTCACCACTCAATCTTCACTCAGTCTTCACTCTGTCACCACTCAGTCTTCACTCAGTCTTCACCCAGTCATCACTCTGTCACCACTCAGTTTTCACTCTGTCACCACTCAGTCTTCACTCAGTCTTCACTCAGTCATCACTCTATCACCACTCAGTCTTAACTCACTCAACACTCAGTCATCACTCTGTCACCACTCAGTTTTCACTCAGTCATCACTCTGTCACCACTCAGTCTTCACTCAGTCTTCACTCAGTCTTCACTCTGTCACCACTCAGTCTTCACTCAGTCTTCACTCAGTCATCACTCTGTCACCACTCAGTCTTCACTCAGTCTTCACTCGGTCTTCACTCAGTCATCACTCTGTCACCACTCAGTCTTCACTCTGTCACCACTAGGTCTTCACTCAGTCATCACTCTGTCACCACTCAGTCTTCACTCTGTCACCACTAGGTCTTCACTCAGTCTTCACTCTGTCACCACTCAGTCTTCACTCAGTCTTCACCCAGTCATCACTCTGTCACCAATCAGTCTTCACTCTGTCACCACTCAGTCTTCACTCAGTCTTCACTCAGTCATCACTCTGTCACCACTCAGTCTTAACTCAGTCATCACTCAGTCATCACTCTGTCACCACTCAGTCTTCACTCATTCATCACTCTGTCACCACTCAGTCTTCACTCAGTCTTCACTCGGTCTTCACTCAGTCATCACTCTGTCACCACTCAGTCTTCACTCAGTCTTTACTCTGTCACCACTCAGTCTTCACTCAGTCTTCACTCAGTCATCACTTTGTCACCATTCAGCCTTCACTCAGTCTTAACTCAGTCCTAACTTTGTCACCACTCAGTCTTCACTCAGTCTTCACTCAGTCATCACTCTGTCACCATTCAGTCTTCACTAAGTCTTAACTCAGTAATCACTCTGTCACCACTCAGTCTTCACTCAGTCTTCACTCAGTCATCACTCTGTCACCACTCAGTCTTCACTCAGTCTTCACCCAGTCATCACTCTGTCACCACTCAGGCTTCACTCAGACTTCACCCTGTCACCACTCAGTCTGCACTCAATCTTCACCCAGTCATCACTCTGTCACCACTCAGTCATCACTCTGTCGTCACTCAGCCGTGACTCAGTCTTCACTCAGTCTTCACTGAGTGATCACTCTGTCACCACTCAGTCTTCACTCAGTCTTCACTCTGTCACCACTCAGTCTTCACTCAGTCATCACTCTGTCACCACTCAGTCTTCACTCAGTCTTCACTCGGTCTTCACTCAGTCATCACTCTGTCACCACTCAGTCTTCACTCAGTCTTCACTCTGTCACCACTCAGTCTTCACTCAGTCTTCACTCAGTCGTCACTCTGTCACCATTCAGCCTTCACTCAGTCTTAACTCAGTCTTAACTTTGTCACCACTCAGTCTTCACTCAGTCTTCACTCAGTCATCACTCTGTCACCACTCAGTCTTCACTCTGTCACCACTCAGTCTTCACTCTGTCACCACTCAGTCTTCACTCAATCTTCACTCTGTCACCACTCAGCTGTCACTCAGCCATCACTCAGTCATCACTCTGTCATCACGCAGCCGTCACTCAGTCTTCACTCAGCCTTCACTCAGTCTTCACTCAGTCATCACTCTGTCACCACTCAGCCGTCACTCAGACATCACTCAGTCATCACTCTGTCATCACTCAGTCTTCACTCAGTCTTCACTCGGTCTTCACTCAGTGATCACTCTGTCACCACTCAGGCTTCACTCAGACTTCACTCTGTCACCACTCAGTCTTCACTCAATCTTCACCCAGTCATCACTCTGTCACCACTCAGTCATCACTCTGTCGTCACTCAGCCGTCACTCAGTCTTCACTCAGTCTTCACTCAGTCGTTACTCTGTCACCACTCAGTCTTCACTCAATCTTCACCCAGTCATCACTCTGTCACCACTCAGTCTTCACTCAGTCTTCAATCTGTCACCACTTAGTCTTCACTCAGTCTTCACTCAGTCATCACTCTGTCACCACTCAGTCTTCACTCAGTCTTCACTCGGTCACCACTCAGTCTTCACTCAGTCTTCACTCAGTCATCACTCTGTTACCACTCAGTCTTCACTCAGTCTTCACCCAGTCATCACTCTGTCACCACTCAGGCTTCACTCAGACTTCACCCAGTCATCACTCTGTCACCACTCAGTCTTCACTCAGTCATCACTCTGTCACCACTCAGTCTTCACTCAATCTTCACCCAGTCATCACTCTGTCACCACTCAGTCTTCACTCAGTCATCACTCTGTCACCACTCAGTCTTAACTCACTCATCACTCAGTCATCACTCAGTCTTCACTCTGTCACCACTCAGTCTTCACTCAGTCTTCACTCAGTCATCACTCTGTCACCACTCAGTCTTAACTCAGTCATCACTCAGTCATCACTCTGTCACCACTCAGTCTTCACTCAGTCTTCACTCGGTCTTCACTCAGTCATCACTATGTCACCACTCAGTCTTCACTCAGTCTTCACTCTGTCACCATTCAGTCTTCACTCAGTCTTCACTCAGTCATCACTCTGTTACCATTCAGCCTTCACTCAGTCTTAACTCAGTCTTAACTTTGTCACCACTCAGTCTTCACTCAGTCTTCACTCAGTCATCACTCTGTCTCCATTCAGTCTTCACTCAGTCTTAACTCAGTAATCACTCTGTCACCACTCAGTCTTCACTCTGTCACCACTCAGTCTTCACTCAATCTTCACTCTGTCACCACTCAGCTGTCACTCAGCCATCACTCAGTCATCACTCTGTCATCACGCAGCCGTCACTCAGTCTTCACTCAGTCTTCACTCAGTCTTCACTCAGTCATCACTCTGTCACCACTCAGTCGTCACTCAGCCATCACTCAGTCATCACTCTGTCATCACGCAGCCGTCACTCAGTCTTCACTCAGTCTTCACTCAGTCTTCACTCAGTCATCACTCTGTCACCACTCAGTCGTCACTCAGCCATCACTCAGTCATCACTCTGTCATCACTCAGTCTTCACTCAGTCTTCACTCGGTCTTCACTCAGTGATCACTCTGTCACCACTCAGGCTTCACTCAGACTTCACTCTGTCACCACTCAGTCTTCACTCAATCTTCACCCAGTCATCACTCTGTCACCACTCAGTCATCACTCTGTCGTCACTCAGCCGTCACTCAGTCTTCACTCAGTCTTCACTCAGTCGTTACTCTGTCACCACTCAGTCTTCACTCAATCTTCACCCAGTCATCACTCTGTCACCACTCAGTCTTCACTCAGTCTTCAATCTGTCCCCACTCAGTCTTCACTCAGTCTTCACCCAGTCGTTACTCTGTCACCATTCAATCTTCACTCACCCTTCACTCAGTCATCACTCTGTCGTCAGTCAGCTGTCACTCAGTCTTCACTCAGTCGTTACTCTGTCACCACTCAGTCTTCACTCAATCTTCACCCAGTCATCACTCTGTCACCACTCAGTCTTCACTCAGTCTTCAATCTGTCACCACTCAGTCTTCACTCAGTCTTCACTCAGTCATCACTCTGTTACCACTCAGTCTTCACTCAGTCTTCACCCAGTCATCACTCTGTCACCACTCAGGCTTCACTCAGACTTCACTCTGTCACCACTCAGTCTTCACTCAATCTTCACCCAGTCATCACTCTGTCACCACTCAGTCTTCACTCAGTCATCACTCTGTCACCACTCAGTCTTAACTCACTCATCACTCAGTCATCACTCTGTCACCACTCAGTTTTCACTCAGTCTTCACTCTGTCACCACTCAGTCTTCACTCAGTCTTCACTCAGTCTTCACTCTGTCACCACACAGTCTTCAATCAGTCTTCACTCAGTCATCACTCTGTCACCACTCAGTCTTCACTCAGTCTTCACTCAGTCTTCACTCTGTCACCACTAAATCTTCACTCAGTCTTCACTCAGTCATCACTCTGTCACCACTCAGTCTTCACCCAGTCATCACTCTGTCACCACTCAGTCTTCACTCTGTCACCACTCAGTCTTCACTCAGTCTTCACTCAGTCATCACTCTGTCACCACTCAGTCTTCACTCTGTCACCACTCAGTCTTCACTCAGTCTTCACTCAGTCATCACTCTGTCACCACTCAGTCTTAACTCAGTCATCACTCAGTCATCACTCTGTCACCACTCAGTCTTCACTCAGTCTTCACTCGGTCTTCACTCAGTCATCACTATGTCACCACTCAGTCTTCACTCAGTCTTCACTCTGTCACCATTCAGTCTTCACTCAGTCTTCACTCAGTCATCACTCTGTTACCATTCAGCCTTCACTCAGTCTTAACTCAGTCTTAACTTTGTCACCACTCAGTCTTCACTCAGTCTTCACTCAGTCATCACTCTGTCTCCATTCAGTCTTCACTCAGTCTTAACTCAGTAATCACTCTGTCACCACTCAGTCTTCACTCTGTCACCACTCAGTCTTCACTCAATCTTCACTCTGTCACCACTCAGCTGTCACTCAGCCATCACTCAGTCATCACTCTGTCATCACGCAGCCGTCACTCAGTCTTCACTCAGTCTTCACTCAGTCTTCACTCAGTCATCACTCTGTCACCACTCAGTCGTCACTCAGCCATCACTCAGTCATCACTCTGTCATCACGCAGCCGTCACTCAGTCTTCACTCAGTCTTCACTCAGTCTTCACTCAGTCATCACTCTGTCACCACTCAGTCGTCACTCAGCCATCACTCAGTCATCACTCTGTCATCACTCAGTCTTCACTCAGTCTTCACTCGGTCTTCACTCAGTGATCACTCTGTCACCACTCAGGCTTCACTCAGACTTCACTCTGTCACCACTCAGTCTTCACTCAATCTTCACCCAGTCATCACTCTGTCACCACTCAGTCATCACTCTGTCGTCACTCAGCCGTCACTCAGTCTTCACTCAGTCTTCACTCAGTCGTTACTCTGTCACCACTCAGTCTTCACTCAATCTTCACCCAGTCATCACTCTGTCACCACTCAGTCTTCACTCAGTCTTCAATCTGTCCCCACTCAGTCTTCACTCAGTCTTCACCCAGTCGTTACTCTGTCACCATTCAATCTTCACTCACCCTTCACTCAGTCATCACTCTGTCGTCAGTCAGCTGTCACTCAGTCTTCACTCAGTCGTTACTCTGTCACCACTCAGTCTTCACTCAATCTTCACCCAGTCATCACTCTGTCACCACTCAGTCTTCACTCAGTCTTCAATCTGTCACCACTCAGTCTTCACTCAGTCTTCACTCAGTCATCACTCTGTCACCACTCAGTCTTCACTCAGTCTTCAATCTGTCACCACTCAGTCTTCACTCAGTCTTCACTCAGTCATCACTCTGTTACCACTCAGTCTTCACTCAGTCTTCACCCAGTCATCACTCTGTCACCACTCAGGCTTCACTCAGACTTCACTCTGTCACCACTCAGTCTTCACTCAATCTTCACCCAGTCATCACTCTGTCACCACTCAGTCTTCACTCAGTCATCACTCTGTCACCACTCAGTCTTAACTCACTCATCACTCAGTCATCACTCTGTCACCACTCAGTTTTCACTCAGTCTTCACTCTGTCACCACTCAGTCTTCACTCAGTCTTCACTCAGTCTTCACTCTGTCACCACACAGTCTTCAATCAGTCTTCACTCAGTCATCACTCTGTCACCACTCAGTCTTCACTCAGTCTTCACTCAGTCTTCACTCTGTCACCACTAAATCTTCACTCAGTCTTCACTCAGTCATCACTCTGTCACCACTCAGTCTTCACCCAGTCATCACTCTGTCACCACTCAGTCTTCACTCTGACACCACTCAGTCTTCACTCAGTCTTCACTCAGTCATCACTCTGTCACCACTCAGTCTTAACTCAGTCATCACTCAGTCATCACTCTGTCACCACTCAGTCTTCACTCAGTCTTCACTCGGTCTTCACTCAGTCATCACTATGTCACCACTCAGTCTTCACTCAGTCTTCACTCTGTCACCATTCAGTCTTCACTCAGTCTTCACTCAGTCATCACTCTGTTACCATTCAGCCTTCACTCAGTCTTAACTCAGTCTTGACTTTGTCACCACTCAGTCTTCACTCAGTCTTCACTCAGTCATCACTCTGTCTCCATTCAGTCTTCACTCAGTCTTAACTCAGTAATCACTCTGTCAACACTCAGTCTTCACTCTGTCACCACTCAGTCTTCACTCAATCTTCACTCTGTCACCACTCAGCTGTCACTCAGCCATCACTCAGTCATCACTCTGTCATCACTCAGCCGTCACTCAGTCTTCACTCAGTCTTCACTCAGTCTTCACTCAGTCATCACTCTGTCACCACTCAGCCGTCACTCAATCTTCACCCAGTCATCACTCTTTCAACACTCAGTCTTTACTCAGTCTTCAATCTGTCACCACTCGGTCTTCACTCAGTCTTCACTCAGTCATCACTCTGTCACCACTCAGTCTTCACTCAGTCTTCAATCTGTCACCACTCAGTCTTCACTCAGTCTTCACTCAGTCATCACTCTGTTACCACTCAGTCTTCACTCAGTCTTCACCCAGTCATCACTCTGTCACCACTCAGGCTTCACTCAGACTTCACTCTGTCACCACTCAGTCTTCACTCAATCTTCACCCAGTCATCACTCTGTCACCACTCAGTCTTCACTCAGTCATCACTCTGTCACCACTCAGTCTTAACTCACTCATCACTCAGTCATCACTCTGTCACCACTCAGTTTTCACTCAGTCTTCACTCTGTCACCACTCAGTCTTCACTCAGTCTTCACTCTGTCACCACTCAGTCTTCACTCAGTCTTCACTCTGTCACCACTCAGTCTTCACTCAGTTTTCACTCAGTCATCACTCTGTCACCACTCAGTCTTCACTCAGTCTTCACTCTGTCACCACTCAGTCTTCACTCAGTCTTCACTCGGTCTTCACTCAGTCATCACTCTGTCACCACTCAGTCTTCACTCTGTCACCACTAGGTCTTCACTCAGTCATCACTCTGTCACCACTCAGTCTTCACTCTGTCACCACTCAGTCTTGACTCGGTCTTCACTCAGTCATCACTATGTCACCACTCAGTCTTCACTCAGTCTTCACTCTGTCACCATTCAGTCTTCACTCAGTCTTCACTCAGTCATCACTCTGTTACCATTCAGCCTTCACTCAGTCTTAACTCAGTCTTAACTTTGTCACCACTCAGTCTTCACTCAGTCTTCACTCAGTCATCACTCTGTTTCCATTCAGTCTTCACTCAGTCTTAACTCAGTAATCACTCTGTCACCACTCAGTCTTCACTCTGTCACCACTCAGTCTTCACTCAATCTTCACTTTGTCACCACTCAGCTGTCACTCAGCCATCACTCAGTCATCACTCTGTCATCACGCAGCCGTCACTCAGTCTTCACTCAGTCTTCACTCAGTCTTCACTCAGTCATCACTCTGTCACCACTCAGCCGTCACTCAGACATCACTCAGTCATCACTCTGTCATCACTCAGTCTTCACTCAGTCTTCACTCGGTCTTCACTCAGTGATCACTCTGTCACCACTCAGGCTTCACTCAGACTTCACTCTGTCACCACTCAGTCTTCACTCAATCTTCACCCAGTCATCACTCTGTCACCACTCAGTCATCACTCTGTCGTC
The DNA here is from genome assembly GCA_022114975.2 of Lampris megalopsis. NCBI lineage: Eukaryota > Metazoa > Chordata > Actinopteri > Lampriformes > Lampridae > Lampris > Lampris megalopsis. The sequence goes on along the minus strand of JAJHIY020000425.1, from coordinate 16,623,051 downwards.
ACTCAGCCGTCACTCAGTCTTCACTCAGTCTTCACTCAGTCGTTACTCTGTCACCACTCAGTCTTCACTCAATCTTCACCCAGTCATCACTCTGTCACCACTCAGTCTTCACTCAGTCTTCAATCTGTCCCCACTCAGTCTTCACTCAGTCTTCACTCAGTCATCACTCTGTCATCACTCAGTCTTCACTCAGTCTTCACCCAGTCGTTACTCTGTCACCATTCAGTCTTCACTCACCCTTCACTCAGTCATCACTCTGTCGTCACTCAGCCGTCACTCAGTCTTCACTCAGTCTTCACTCAGTCGTTACTCTGTCACCACTCAGTCTTCACTCAATCTTCACCCAGTCATCACTCTGTCACCACTCAGTCTTCACTCAGTCTTCAATCTGTCACCACTCAGTCTTCACTCAGTCTTCACTCAGTCATCACTCTGTCACCACTCAGTCTTCACTCAATTGTCACCCAGTCATCACTCTGTCACCACTCAGGCTTCAGTCAGACTTCACTCTGTCACCACTCAGTCTTCACTCAATCTTCACCCAGTCATCACTCTGTCACCACTCAATCTTCACTCAGTCTTCACTCTGTCACCACTCAGTCTTCACTCAGTCTTCACCCAGTCATCACTCTGTCACCACTCAGTTTTCACTCTGTCACCACTCAGTCTTCACTCAGTCTTCACTCAGTCATCACTCTATCACCACTCAGTCTTTACTCACTCAACACTCAGTCATCACTCTGTCACCACTCAGTTTTCACTCAGTCATCACTCTGTCACCACTCAGTCTTCACTCAGTCTTCACTCAGTCTTCACTCTGTCACCACTCAGTCTTCACTCAGTCTTCACTCAGTCATCACTCTGTCACCACTCAGTCTTCACTCAGTCTTCACTCGGTCTTCACTCAGTCATCACTCTGTCACCACTCAGTCTTCACTCTGTCACCACTAGGTCTTCACTCAGTCATCACTCTGTCACCACTCAGTCTTCACTCTGTCACCACTAGGTCTTCACTCAGTCTTCACTCTGTCACCACTCAGTCTTCACTCAGTCTTCACCCAGTCATCACTCTGTCACCAATCAGTCTTCACTCAGTCTTCACTCAGTCATCACTCTGTCACCACTCAGTCTTCACTCAGTCTTCACTCGGTCTTCACTCAGTCATCACTCTGTCACCACTCTGTCACCACTCAGTCTTCACTCATTCATCACTCTGTCACCACTCAGTCTTCACTCAGTCTTCACTCGGTCTTCACTCAGTCATCACTCTGTCACCACTCAGTCTTCACTCAGTCTTTACTCTGTCACCACTCAGTCTTCACTCAGTCTTCACTCAGTCATCACTTTGTCACCATTCAGCCTTCACTCAGTCTTAACTCAGTCCTAACTTTGTCACCACTCAGTCTTCACTCAGTCTTCACTCAGTCATCACTCTGTCACCATTCAGTCTTCACTAAGTCTTAACTCAGTAATCACTCTGTCACCACTCAGTCTTCACTCAGTCTTCACTCAGTCATCACTCTGTCACCACTCAGTCTTCACTCAGTCTTCACCCAGTCATCACTCTGTCACCACTCAGGCTTCACTCAGACTTCACCCTGTCACCACTCAGTCTGCACTCAATCTTCACCCAGTCATCACTCTGTCACCACTCAGTCATCACTCTGTCGTCACTCAGCCGTGACTCAGTCTTCACTCAGTCTTCACTCAGTGATCACTCTGTCACCACTCAGTCTTCACTCAGTCTTCACTCTGTCACCACTCAGTCTTCACTCAGTCATCACTCTGTCACCACTCAGTCTTCACTCTGTCACCACTCAGTCTTCACTCAGTCTTCACTCTGTCACCACTCAGTCTTCACTCAGTTTTCACTCAGTCATCACTCTGTCACCACTCAGTCTTCACTCAGTCTTCACTCTGTCACCACTCAGTCTTCACTCAGTCTTCACTCAGTCATCACTCTGTCACCACTCAGTCTTCACTCAGTCTTCACTCGGTCTTCACTCAGTCATCACTCTGTCACCACTCAGTCTTCACTCTGTCTCCACTAGGTCTTCACTCAGTCATCACTCTGTCACCACTCAGTCTTCACTCTGTCACCACTCAGTCTTGACTCGGTCTTCACTCAGTCATCACCATGTCACCACTCAGTCTTCACTCAGTCTTCACTCTGTCACCACTCAGCCGTCACTCAGACATCACTCAGTCATCACTCTGTCATCACTCAGTCTTCACTCAGTCTTCACTCGGTCTTCACTCAGTGATCACTCTGTCACCACTCAGGCTTCACTCAGACTTCACTCTGTCACCACTCAGTCTTCACTCAATCTTCACCCAGTCATCACTCTGTCACCACTCAGTCATCACTCTGTCGTCACTCAGCCGTCACTCAGTCTTCACTCAGTCTTCACTCAGTCGTTACTCTGTCACCACTCAGTCTTCACTCAATCTTCACCCAGTCATCACTCTGTCACCACTCAGTCTTCACTCAGTCTTCAATCTGTCCCCACTCAGTCTTCACTCAGTCTTCACTCAGTCATCACTCTGTCATCACTCAGTCTTCACTCAGTCTTCACCCAGTCGTTACTCTGTCACCATTCAGTCTTCACTCACCCTTCACTCAGTCATCACTCTGTCGTCACTCAGCCGTCACTCAGTCTTCACTCTCTCACCACTCAGTCTTCACTCAGTCTTCACCCAGTCATCACTCTGTCACCAATCAGTCTTCACTCTGTCACCACTCAGTCTTCACTCAGTCTTCACTCAGTCATCACTCTGTCACCACTCAGTCTTAACTCAGTCATCACTCAGTCATCACTCTGTCACCACTCAGTCTTCACTCATTCATCACTCTGTCACCACTCAGTCTTCACTCAGTCTTCACTCGGTCTTCACTCAGTCATCACTCTGTCACCACTCAGTCTTCACTCAGTCTTTACTCTGTCACCACTCAGTCTTCACTCAGTCTTCACTCAGTCATCACTTTGTCACCATTCAGCCTTCACTCAGTCTTAACTTAGTCCTAACTTTGTCACCACTCAGTCTTCACTCAGTCTTCACTCAGTCATCACTCTGTCACCATTCAGTCTTCACTAAGTCTTAACTCAGTAATCACTCTGTCACCACTCAGTCTTCACTCAGTCTTCACTCAGTCATCACTCTGTCACCACTCAGTCTTCACTCAGTCTTCACCCAGTCATCACTCTGTCACCACTCAGGCTTCACTCAGACTTCACCCTGTCACCACTCAGTCTGCACTCAATCTTCACCCAGTCATCACTCTGTCACCACTCAGTCATCACTCTGTCGTCACTCAGCCGTCACTCAGCCGTCACTCAGTCTTCACTCAGTCTTCACTCAGTGATCACTCTGTCACCACTCAGTCTTCACTCAGTCTTCACTCTGTCACCACTCAGTCTTCACTCCGTCATCACTCTGTCACCACTCAGTCTTCACTCAGTCTTCACTCGGTCTTCACTCAGTCATCACTCTGTCACCACTCAGTCTTCACTCAGTCTTCACTCTGTCACCACTCAGTCTTCACTCAGTCTTCACTCAGTCGTCACTCTGTCACCATTCAGCCTTCACTCAGTCTTAACTCAGTCTTAACTTTGTCACCACTCAGTCTTCACTCAGTCTTCACTCAGTCATCACTCTGTCACCACTCAGTCTTCACTCTGTCACCACTCAGTCTTCACTCTGTCACCACTCAGTCTTCACTCAATCTTCACTCTGTCACCACTCAGCTGTCACTCAGCCATCACTCAGTCATCACTCTGTCATCACTCAGTCTTCACTAAGTCTTCACTCGGTCTTCACTCAGTGATCACTCTGTCACCACTCAGTCTTCACTCAGTCTTCACTCTGTCACCACTCAGTCTTCACTCAGTCTTCACTCAGTCGTTACTCTGTCACCACTCAGTCTTCACTCAATCTTCACCCAGTCATCACTCTGTCACCACTCAGTCTTCACTCAGTCTTCAATCTGTCCCCACTCAGTCTTCACTCAGTCTTCACTCAGTCGTTACTCTGTCACCATTCAGTCTTCACTCACCCTTCACTCAGTCATCACTCTGTCGTCAGTCAGCTGTCACTCAGTCTTCACTAAGTCATCACTCTGTCACCACTCAGTCTTCACTCAGTCTTCACTCTGTCACCACTCAGTCTTCACTCAGTCTTCACTCAGTCGTCACTCTGTCACCATTCAGCCTTCACTCAGTCTTAACTCAGTCTTAACTTTGTCACCACTCAGTCTTCACTCAGTCTTCACTCAGTCATCACTCTGTCACCACTCAGTCTTCACTCTGTCACCACTCAGTCTTCACTCTGTCACCACTCAGTCTTCACTCAATCTTCACTCTGTCACCACTCAGCTGTCACTCAATCTTCACCCAGTCATCACTCTGTCACCACTCAGTCTTCACTCAGTCTTCAATCTGTCCCCACTCAGTCCTCACTCAGTCTTCACTCAGTCGTTACTCTGTCACCACTCAGTCTTCACTCAGTCTTCACTCAGTCATCACTTTGTCACCATTCAGCCTTCACTCAGTCTTAACTCAGTCCTAACTTTGTCACCACTCAGTCTTCACTCAGTCTTCACTCAGTCATCACTCTGTCACCATTCAGTCTTCACTAAGTCTTAACTCAGTAATCACTCTGTCACCACTAAGTCTTCACTCAGTCTTCACTCAGTCATCACTCTGTCACCACTCAGTCTTCACTCAGTCTTCACCCAGTCATCACTCTGTCACCACTCAGGCTTCACTCAGACTTCACCCTGTCACCACTCAGTCTGCACTCAATCTTCACCCAGTCATCACTCTGTCACCACTCAGTCATCACTCTGTCGTCACTCAGCCGTCACTCAGTCTTCACTCAGTCTTCACTCAGTGATCACTCTGTCACCACTCAGTCTTCACTCAGTCTTCACTCTGTCACCACTCAGTCTTCACTCAGTCATCACTCTGTCACCACTCAGTCTTCACTCAGTCTTCACTCGGTCTTCACTCAGTCATCACTCTGTCACCACTCAGTCTTCACTCAGTCTTCACTCTGTCACCACTCAGTCTTCACTCTGTCACCACTCAGTCTTCACTCTGTCACCACTCAGTCTTCACTCAATCTTCACTCTGTCACCACTCAGCTGTCACTCAGCCATCACTCAGTCATCACTCTGTCATCACTCAGTCTTCACTAAGTCTTCACTCGGTCTTCACTCAGTGATCACTCTGTCACCACTCAGTCTTCACTCAGTCTTCACTCTGTCACCACTCAGTCTTCACTCAGTCTTCACTCAGTCGTTACTCTGTCACCACTCAGTCTTCACTCAATCTTCACCCAGTCATCACTCTGTCACCACTCAGTCTTCACTCAGTCTTCAATCTGTCCCCACTCAGTCTTCACTCAGTCTTCACTCAGTCGTTACTCTGTCACCATTCAGTCTTCACTCACCCTTCACTCAGTCATCACTCTGTCGTCAGTCAGCTGTCTATCAGTCTTCACTCAGTCATCACTCTGTCACCACTCAGTCTTCACTCAGTCTTCAATCTGTCACCACTAGGTCTTCACTCAGTCTTCACTCAGTCATCACTCTGTCACCACTCAGTCTTCACTCAGTCTTCAATCTGTCACCACTCAGTCTTCACTCAGTCTTCACTCAGTCATCAATCTGTCACCACTCAGTCTTCACTCAGTCTTCACCCAGTCATCACTCTGTCACCACTCAGGCTTCACTCAGACTTCACTCTGTCACCACTCAGTCTTCACTCAATCTTCACCCAGTCATCACTCTGTCACCACTCAGTTTTCACTCAGTCTTCACTCTCTCACCACTCAGTCTTCACTCAGTCTTCACCCAGTCATCACTCTGTCACCACTCAGTTTTCACTCTGTCACCACTCAGTCTTCACTCAGTCTTCACTCAGTCATCACTCTGTCACCACTCAGTCTTAACTCACTCAACACTCAGTCATCACTCTGTCACCACTCAGTTTTCACTCAGTCATCACTCTGTCACCACTCAGTCTTCACTCAGTCTTCACTCAGTCTTCACTCTGTCACCACTCAGTCTTCACTCAGTCTTCACTCAGTCATCACTCTGTCACCACTCAGTCTTCACTCAGTCTTCACTCGGTCTTCACTCAGTCATCACTCTGTCACCACTCAGTCTTCACTCTGTCACCACTAGGTCTTCACTCAGTCATCACTCTGTCACCACTCAGTCTTCACTCTGTCACCACTAGGTCTTCACTCAGTCATCACTCTGTCACCACTCAGTCTTCACTCAGTCTTCACCCAGTCATCACTCTGTCACCAATCAGTCTTCACTCTGTCACCACTCAGTCTTCACTCAGTCTTCACTCAGTCATCACTCTGTCACCACTCAGTCTTAACTCAGTCATCACTCAGTCATCACTCTGTCACCACTCAGTCTTCACTCAGTCATCACTCTGTCACCACTCAGTCTTCACTCAGTCTTCACTCGGTCTTCACTCAGTCATCACTCTGTCACCACTCAGTCTTCACTCAGTCTTTACTCTGTCACCACTCAGTCTTCACTCAGTCTTCACTCAGTCATCACTTTGTCACCATTCAGCCTTCACTCAGTCTTAACTCAGTCCTAACTTTGTCACCACTCAGTCTTCACTCAGTCTTCACTCAGTCATCACTCTGTCACCATTCAGTCTTCACTCACCCTTCACTCAGTCATCACTCTGTCGTCACTCAGCCGTCACTCAGTGTTCACTCAGTCTTCACTCAGTCGTTACTCTGTCACCACTCAGTCTTCACTCAATCTTCACCCAGTCATCACTCTGTCACCACTCAGTCTTCACTCAGTCTTCAATCTGTCACCACTCAGTCTTCACTCAGTCTTCACTCAGTCATCACTCTGTCACCACTCAGTCTTCACTCAGTCGTCACCCAGTCATCACTCTGTCACCACTCAGGCTTCAGTCAGACTTCACTCTGTCACCACTCAGTCTTCACTCAATCTTCACCCAGTCATCACTCTGTCACCACTCAATCTTCACTCAGTCTTCACTCTCTCACCACTCAGTCTTCACTCAGTCTTCACCCAGTCATCACTCTGTCACCACTCAGTTTTCACTCTGTCACCACTCAGTCTTCACTCAGTCTTCACTCAGTCATCACTCTATCACCACTCAGTCTTAACTCACTCAACACTCAGTCATCACTCTGTCACCACTCAGTTTTCACTCAGTCATCACTCTGTCACCACTCAGTCTTCACTCAGTCTTCACTCAGTCTTCACTCTGTCACCACTCAGTCGTCACTCAGTCTTCACTCAGTCATCGCTCTGTCACCACTCAGTCTTCACTCAGTCTTCACTCGGTCTTCACTCAGTCATCACTCTGTCACCACTCAGTCTTCACTCTGTCACCACTAGGTCTTCACTCAGTCATCACTCTGTCACCACTCAGTCTTCACTCTGTCACCACTAGGTCTTCACTCAGTCATCACTCTGTCACCACTCAGTCTTCACTCAGTCTTCACCCAGTCATCACTCTGTCACCAATCAGTCTTCACTCTGTCACCACTCAGTCTTCACTCAGTCTTCACTCAGTCATCATTCTGTCACCACTCAGTCTTAACTCAGTCATCACTCAGTCATCACTCTGTCACCCCTCAGTCTTCACTCAGTCATCACTCTGTCACCACTCAGTCTTCACTCAGTCTTCACTCGGTCTTCACTCAGTCATCACTCTGTCACCACTCAGTCTTCACTCAGTCTTCACTCAGTCTTCACTCTGTCACCACTCAGTCTTCACTCAGTCTTCACTCAGTCATCACTCTGTCACCACTCAGTCTTCACTCAGTCTTCACTCGGTCTTCACTCAGTCATCACTCTGTCACCACTCAGTCTTCACTCTGTCACCACTAGGTCTTCACTCAGTCATCACTCTGTCACCACTCAGTCTTCACTCTGTCACCACTAGGTCTTCACTCAGTCATCACTCTGTCACCACTCAGTCTTCACTCAGTCTTCACCCAGTCATCACTCTGTCACCAATCAGTCTTCACTCTGTCACCACTCAGTCTTCACTCAGTCTTCACTCAGTCATCACTCTGTCACCACTCAGTCTTAACTCAGTCATCACTCAGTCATCACTCTGTCACCACTCAGTCTTCACTCAGTCATCACTCTGTCACCACTCAGTCTTCACTCAGTCTTCACTCGGTCTTCACTCAGTCATCACTCTGTCACCACTCAGTCTTCACTCAGTCATCACTTTGTCACCATTCAGCCTTCACTCAGTCTTCACTCAGTCATCACTTTGTCACCATTCAGCCTTCACTCAGTCTTAACTCAGTCCTAACTTTGTCACCACTCAGTCTTCACTCAGTCTTCACTCATTCATCACTCTGTCACCATTCAGTCTTCACTCACCCTTCACTCAGTCATCACTCTGTCGTCACTCAGCCGTCACTCAGTGTTCACTCAGTCTTCACTCAGTCGTTACTCTGTCACCACTCAGTCTTCACTCAATCTTCACCCAGTCATCACTCTGTCACCACTCAGTCTTCACTCAGTCTTCAATCTGTCACCACTCAGTCTTCACTCAGTCTTCACTCAGTCATCACTCTGTCACCACTCAGTCTTCACTCAGTCGTCACCCAGTCATCACTCTGTCACCACTCAGGCTTCAGTCAGACTTCACTCTGTCACCACTCAGTCTTCACTCAATCTTCACCCAGTCATCACTCTGTCACCACTCAATCTTCACTCAGTCTTCACTCTCTCACCACTCAGTCTTCACTCAGTCTTCACCCAGTCATCACTCTGTCACCACTCAGTTTTCACTCTGTCACCACTCAGTCTTCACTCAGTCTTCACTCAGTCATCACTCTATCACCACTCAGTCTTAACTCACTCAACACTCAGTCATCACTCTGTCACCACTCAGTTTTCACTCAGTCATCACTCTGTCACCACTCAGTCTTCACTCAGTCTTCACTCAGTCTTCACTCTGTCACCACTCAGTCGTCACTCAGTCTTCACTCAGTCATCGCTCTGTCACCACTCAGTCTTCACTCAGTCTTCACTCGGTCTTCACTCAGTCATCACTCTGTCACCACTCAGTCTTCACTCTGTCACCACTAGGTCTTCACTCAGTCATCACTCTGTCACCACTCAGTCTTCACTCTGTCACCACTAGGTCTTCACTCAGTCATCACTCTGTCACCACTCAGTCTTCACTCAGTCTTCACCCAGTCATCACTCTGTCACCAATCAGTCTTCACTCTGTCACCACTCAGTCTTCACTCAGTCTTCACTCAGTCATCACTCTGTCACCACTCAGTCTTAACTCAGTCATCACTCAGTCATCACTCTGTCACCCCTCAGTCTTCACTCAGTCATCACTCTGTCACCACTCAGTCTTCACTCAGTCTTCACTCGGTCTTCACTCAGTCATCACTCTGTCACCACTCAGTCTTCACTCAGTCTTTACTCTGTCACCACTCAGTCTTCACTCAGTCATCACTTTGTCACCATTCAGCCTTCACTCAGTCTTAACTCAGTCCTAACTTTGTCACCACTCAGTCTTCACTCAGTTTTCACTCAGTCATCACTCTGTCACCCTTCAGTCTTCACTAAGTCTTAACTCAGTAATCACTCTGTCACCACGCAGTCTTCACTCAGTCTTCACTCAGTCATCACTCTGTCACCACTCAGTCTTCACTCAGTCTTCACCCAGTCATCACTCTGTCAACACTCAGGCTTCACTCAGACTTCACCCTGTCACCACTCAGTCTTCACTCAGTCTTCAATCTGTCCCCACTCAGTCTTCACTCAGTCTTCACTCAGTCGTTACTCTGTCACCATTCAGTCTTCACTCACCCTACACTCAGTCACCACTCTGTCGTCAGTCAGCTGTCACTCAGTCTTCACTCAGTCATCACTCTGTCACCACTCAGTCTTCACTCAGTCTTCAATCTCTCACCACTCAGTCTTCACTCAGTCTTCACTCAGTCATCACTCTGTCACCACTCAGTCTTCACTCAGTCTTCACCCAGTCATCACTCTGTCACCACTCAGGCTTCACTCAGACTTCACTCTGTCACCACTCAGTCTTCACTCAATCTTCAACCAGTCATCACTCTGTCACCACTCAGTCTTCACTCAGTCTTCACTCTCTCACCACTCAGTCTTCACTCAGTCTTCACCCAGTCATCACTCTGTCACCACTCAGGCTTCACTCAGACTTCACCCTGTCACCACTCAGTCTGCACTCAATCTTCACCCAGTCATCACTCTGTCACCACTCAGTCATCACTCTGTCGTCACTCAGCCGTCACTCAGTCTTCACTCAGTCTTCACTCAGTGATCACTCTGTCACCACTCAGTCTTCACTCAGTCTTCACTCTGTCACCACTCAGTCTTCACTCAGTCATCACTCTGTCACCACTCAGTCTTCACTCAGTCTTCACTCGGTCTTCACTCAGTCTTCACTCAGTCGTTACTCTGTCACCATTCAGTCTTCACTCACCCTACACTCAGTCATCACTCTGTCGTCAGTCAGCTGTCACTCAGTCTTCACTCAGTCATCACTCTGTCACCACTCAGTCTTCACTCAGTCTTCAATCTCTCACCACTCAGTCTTCACTCAGTCTTCACTCAGTCATCACTCTGTCACCACTCAGTCTTCACTCAGTCTTCACCCAGTCATCACTCTGTTACCACTCAGGCTTTACTCAGACTTCACTCTGTCACCACTCAGTCTTCACTCAATCTTCAACCAGTCATCACTCTGTCACCACTCAGTCTTCACTCAGTCTTCACTCTCTCACCACTCAGTCTTCACTCAGTCTTCACCCAGTCATCACTCTGTCACCACTCAGGCTTCACTCAGACTTCACCCTGTCACCACTCAGTCTGCACTCAATCTTCACCCAGTCATCACTCTGTCACCACTCAGTCATCACTCTGTCGTCACTCAGCCGTCACTCAGTCTTCACTCAGTCTTCACTCAGTGATCACTCTGTCACCACTCAGTCTTCACTCAGTCTTCACTCTGTCACCACTCAGTCTTCACTCAGTCATCACTCTGTCACCACTCAGTCTTCACTCAGTCTTCACTCGGTCTTCACTCAGTCATCACTCTGTCACCACTCAGTCTTCACTCAGTCTTCACTCTGTCACCACTCAGTCTTCACTCAGTCTTCACTCAGTCGTCACTCTGTCACCATTCAGCCTTCACTCAGTCTTAACTCAGTCTTAACTTTGTCACCACTCAGTCTTCACTCAGTCTTCACTCAGTCATCACTCTGTCACCACTCAGTCTTCACTCTGTCACCACTCAGTCTTCACTCTGTCACCACTCAGTCTTCACTCAATCTTCACTCTGTCACCACTCAGCTGTCACTCAGCCATCACTCAGTCATCACTCTGTCATCACTCAGTCTTCACTAAGTCTTCACTCGGTCTTCACTCAGTGATCACTCTGTCACCACTCAGTCTTCACTCAGTCTTCACTCTGTCACCACTCAGTCTTCACTCAGTCTTCACTCAGTCGTTACTCTGTCACCACTCAGTCTTCACTCAATCTTCACCCAGTCATCACTCTGTCACCACTCAGTCTTCACTCAGTCTTCAATCTGTCCCCACTCAGTCTTCACTCAGTCTTCACTCAGTCGTTACTCTGTCACCATTCAGTCTTCACTCACCCTTCACTCAGTCATCACTCTGTCGTCAGTCAGCTGTCACTCAGTCTTCACTAAGTCATCACTCTGTCACCACTCAGTCATCACTCAGTCTTCACTCTGTCACCACTCAGTCTTCACTCAGTCTTCACTCAGTCGTCACTCTGTCACCATTCAGCCTTCACTTAGTCTTAACTCAGTCTTAACTTTGTCACCACTCAGTCTTCACTCAGTCTTCACTCAGTCATCACTCTGTCACCACTCAGTCTTCACTCTGTCACCACTCAGTCTTCACTCTGTCACCACTCAGTCTTCACTCAATCTTCACTCTGTCACCACTCAGCTGTCACTCAATCTTCACCCAGTCATCACTCTGTCACCACTCAGTCTTCACTCAGTCTTCAATCTGTCCCCACTCAGTCCTCACTCAGTCTTCACTCAGTCGTTACTCTGTCACCACTCAGTCTTCACTCAGTCTTCACTCAGTCATCACTTTGTCACCATTCAGCCTTCACTCAGTCTTAACTCAGTCCTAACTTTGTCACCACTCAGTCTTCACTCAGTCTTCACTCAGTCATCACTCTGTCACCATTCAGTCTTCACTAAGTCTTAACTCAGTAATCACTCTGTCACCACTCAGTCTTCACTCAGTCTTCACTCAGTCATCACTCTGTCACCACTCAGTCTTCACTCAGTCTTCACCCAGTCATCACTCTGTCACCACTCAGGCTTCACTCAGACTTCACCCTGTCACCACTCAGTCTGCACTCAATCTTCACCCAGTCATCACTCTGTCACCACTCAGTCATCACTCTGTCGTCACTCAGCCGTCACTCAGTCTTCACTCAGTCTTCACTCAGTGATCACTCTGTCACCACTCAGTCTTCACTCAGTCTTCACTCTGTCACCACTCAGTCTTCACTCAGTCATCACTCTGTCACCACTCAGTCTTCACTCAGTCTTCACTCGGTCTTCACTCAGTCATCACTCTGTCACCACTCAGTCTTCACTCAGTCTTCACTCTGTCACCACTCAGTCTTCACTCAGTCTTCACTCAGTCGTCACTCTGTCACCATTCAGCCTTCACTCAGTCTTAACTCAGTCTTAACTTTGTCACCACTCAGTCTTCACTCAGTCTTCACTCAGTCATCACTCTGTCACCACTCAGTCTTCACTCTGTCACCACTCAGTCTTCACTCTGTCACCACTCAGTCTTCACTCAATCTTCACTCTGTCACCACTCAGCTGTCACTCAGCCATCACTCAGTCATCACTCTGTCATCACTCAGTCTTCACTAAGTCTTCACTCAGCCTTCACTCAGTCTTCACTCAGTCATCACTCTGTCACCACTCAGTCTTCACTCAGTCTTCACCCAGTCATCACTCTGTCACCACTCAGGCTTCACTCAGACTTCACTCTGTCACCACTCAGTCTTCACTCAATCATCAACCAGTCATCACTCTGTCACCACTCAGTCTTCACTCAGTCTTCACTCTCTCACCACTCAGTCTTCACTCAGTCTTCACCCAGTCATCACTCTGTCACCACTCAGGCTTCACTCAGACTTCACCCTGTCACCACTCAGTCTGCACTCAATCTTCACCCAGTCATCACTCTGTCACCACTCAGTCATCACTCTGTCGTCACTCAGCCGTCACTCAGTCTTCACTCAGTCTTCACTCAGTGATCACTCTGTCACCACTCAGTCTTCACTCAGTCTTCACTCTGTCACCACTCAGTCTTCACTCAGTCATCACTCTGTCACCACTCAGTCTTCACTCAGTCTTCACTCGGTCTTCACTCAGTCATCACTCTGTCACCACTCAGTCTTCACTCAGTCTTCACTCTGTCACCACTCAGTCTTCACTCAGTCTTCACTCAGTCGTCACTCTGTCACCATTCAGCCTTCACTCAGTCTTAACTCAGTCTTAACTTTGTCACCACTCAGTCTTCACTCAGTCTTCACTCAGTCATCACTCTGTCACCACTCAGTCTTCACTCTGTCACCACTCAGTCTTCACTCTGTCACCACTCAGTCTTCACTCAATCTTCACTCTGTCACCACTCAGCTGTCACTCAGCCATCACTCAGTCATCACTCTGTCATCACTCAGTCTTCACTAAGTCTTCACTCGGTCTTCACTCAGTGATCACTCTGTCACCACTCAGTCTTCACTCAGTCTTCACTCTGTCACCACTCAGTCTTCACTCAGTCTTCACTCAGTCGTTACTCTGTCACCACTCAGTCTTCACTCAATCTTCACCCAGTCATCACTCTGTCACCACTCAGTCTTCACTCAGTCTTCAATCTGTCCCCACTCAGTCTTCACTCAGTCTTCACTCAGTCGTTACTCTGTCACCATTCAGTCTTCACTCACCCTTCACTCAGTCATCACTCTGTCGTCAGTCAGCTGTCACTCAGTCTTCACTAAGTCATCACTCTGTCACCACTCAGTCATCACTCAGTCTTCACTCTGTCACCACTCAGTCTTCACTCAGTCTTCACTCAGTCGTCACTCTGTCACCATTCAGCCTTCACTTAGTCTTAACTCAGTCTTAACTTTGTCACCACTCAGTCTTCACTCAGTCTTCACTCAGTCATCACTCTGTCACCACTCAGTCTTCACTCTGTCACCACTCAGTCTTCACTCTGTCACCACTCAGTCTTCACTCAATCTTCACTCTGTCACCACTCAGCTGTCACTCAATCTTCACCCAGTCATCACTCTGTCACCACTCAGTCTTCACTCAGTCTTCAATCTGTCCCCACTCAGTCCTCACTCAGTCTTCACTCAGTCGTTACTCTGTCACCACTCAGTCTTCACTCAGTCTTCACTCAGTCATCACTTTGTCACCATTCAGCCTTCACTCAGTCTTAACTCAGTCCTAACTTTGTCACCACTCAGTCTTCACTCAGTCTTCACTCAGTCATCACTCTGTCACCATTCAGTCTTCACTAAGTCTTAACTCAGTAATCACTCTGTCACCACTCAGTCTTCACTCAGTCTTCACTCAGTCATCACTCTGTCACCACTCAGTCTTCACTCAGTCTTCACCCAGTCATCACTCTGTCACCACTCAGGCTTCACTCAGACTTCACCCTGTCACCACTCAGTCTGCACTCAATCTTCACCCAGTCATCACTCTGTCACCACTCAGTCATCACTCTGTCGTCACTCAGCCGTCACTCAGTCTTCACTCAGTCTTCACTCAGTGATCACTCTGTCACCACTCAGTCTTCACTCAGTCTTCACTCTGTCACCACTCAGTCTTCACTCAGTCATCACTCTGTCACCACTCAGTCTTCACTCAGTCTTCACTCGGTCTTCACTCAGTCATCACTCTGTCACCACTCAGTCTTCACTAAGTCTTCACTCTGTCACCACTCAGTCTTCACTCAGTCTTCACTCAGTCGTCACTCTGTCACCATTCAGCCTTCACTCAGTCTTAACTCAGTCTTGACTTTGTCACCACTCAGTCTTCACTCAGTCTTCACTCAGTCATCACTCTGTCACCACTCAGTCTTCACTCTGTCACCACTCAGTCTTCACTCTGTCACCACTCAGTCTTCACTCAATCTTCACTCTGTCACCACTCAGCTGTCACTCAGCCATCACTCAGTCATCACTCTGTCATCACTCAGTCTTCACTAAGTCTTCACTCGGTCTTCACTCAGTGATCACTCTGTCACCACTCAGTCTTCACCCAGTCTTCACTCTGTCACCACTCAGTCTTCACTCAGTCTTCACTCAGTCGTTACTCTGTCACCACTCAGTCTTCACTCAATCTTCACCCAGTCATCACTCTGTCACCACTCAGTCTTCACTCAGTCTTCAATCTGTCCCCACTCAGTCTTCACTCAGTCTTCACTCAGTCGTTACTCTGTCACCATTCAGTCTTCACTCACCCTTCACTCAGTCATCACTCTGTCGTCAGTCAGCTGTCACTCAGTCTTCACTAAGTCATCACTCTGTCACCACTCAGTCATCACTCAGTCTTCACTCTGTCACCACTCAGTCTTCACTCAGTCTTCACTCAGTCGTCACTCTGTCACCATTCAGCCTTCACTCAGTCTTAACTCAGTCTTAACTTTGTCACCACTCAGTCTTCACTCAGTCTTCACTCAGTCATCACTCTGTCACCACTCAGTCTTCACTCTGTCACCACTCAGTCTTCACTCTGTCACCACTCAGTCTTCACTCAATCTTCACTCTGTCACCACTCA
Organism: Lampris megalopsis; assembly: GCA_022114975.2. Lineage (NCBI taxonomy): Eukaryota > Metazoa > Chordata > Actinopteri > Lampriformes > Lampridae > Lampris > Lampris megalopsis. Next base: position 16,607,162 of record JAJHIY020000425.1, on the reverse strand, counting down.
GCTGTCACTCAATCTTCACCCAGTCATCACTCTGTCACCACTCAGTCTTCACTCAGTCTTCAATCTGTCCCCACTCAGTCCTCACTCAGTCTTCACTCAGTCGTTACTCTGTCACCACTCAGTCTTCACTCAGTCTTCACTCAGTCATCACTTTGTCACCATTCAGCCTTCACTCAGTCTTCACTCAGTCCTAACTTTGTCACCACTCAGTCTTCACTCAGTCTTCACTCAGTCATCACTCTGTCACCATTCAGTCTTCACTAAGTCTTAACTCAGTAATCACTCTGTCACCACTCAGTCTTCACTCAGTCTTCACTCAGTCATCACTCTGTCACCACTCAGTCTTCACTCAGTCTTCACCCAGTCATCACTCTGTCACCACTCAGGCTTCACTCAGACTTCACCCTGTCACCACTCAGTCTGCACTCAATCTTCACCCAGTCATCACTCTGTCACCACTCAGTCATCACTCTGTCGTCACTCAGCCGTCACTCAGTCTTCACTCAGTCTTCACTCAGTGATCACTCTGTCACCACTCAGTCTTCACTCAGTCTTCACTCTGTCACCACTCAGTCTTCACTCAGTCATCACTCTGTCACCACTCAGTCTTCACTCAGTCTTCACTCGGTCTTCACTCAGTCATCACTCTGTCACCACTCAGTCTTCACTCAGTCTTCACTCTGTCACCACTCAGTCTTCACTCTGTCACCACTCAGTCTTCACTCAATCTTCACTCTGTCACCACTCAGCTGTCACTCAGCCATCACTCAGTCATCACTCTGTCATCACTCAGTCTTCACTAAGTCTTCACTCGGTCTTCACTCAGTGATCACTCTGTCACCACTCAGTCTTCACTCAGTCTTCACTCTGTCACCACTCAGTCTTCACTCAGTCTTCACTCAGTCGTTACTCTGTCACCACTCAGTCTTCACTCAATCTTCACCCAGTCATCACTCTGTCACCACTCAGTCTTCACTCAGTCTTCAATCTGTCCCCACTCAGTCTTCACTCAGTCTTCACTCAGTCGTTACTCTGTCACCATTCAGTCTTCACTCACCCTTCACTCAGTCATCACTCTGTCGTCAGTCAGCTGTCACTCAGTCTTCGCTCAGTCATCACTCTGTCACCACTCAGTCTTCACTCAGTCTTCAATCTGTCACCAATAAGTCTTCACTCAGTCTTCACTCAGTCATCACTCTGTCACCACTCAGTCTTCACTCAGTCTTCAATCTGTCACCACTCAGTCTTCACTCAGTCTTCACTCAGTCATCACTCTGTCACCACTCAGTCTTCACTCAGTCTTCACCCAGTCATCACTCTGTCACCACTCAGGCTTCACTCAGACTTCACTCTGTCACCACTCAGTCTTCACTCAATCTTCACCCAGTCATCACTCTGTCACCACTCAGTTTTCACTCAGTCTTCACTCTCTCACCACTCAGTCTTCACTCAGTCTTCACCCAGTCATCACTCTGTCACCACTCAGTTTTCACTCTGTCACCACTCAGTCTTCACTCTGTCGTCACTCAGCCGTCACTCAGTCTTCACTCAGTCTTCACTCAGTGATCACTCTGTCACCACTCAGTCTTCACTCAGTCTTCACTCTGTCACCACTCAGTCTTCACTCAGTCATCACTCTGTCACCACTCAGTCTTCACTCAGTCTTCACTCGGTCTTCACTCAGTCATCACTCTGTCACCACTCAGTCTTCACTCAGTCTTCACTCTGTCACCACTCAGTCTTCACTCAGTCTTCACTCAGTCGTCACTCTGTCACCATTCAGCCTTCACTCAGTCTTAACTCAGTCTTAACTTTGTCACCACTCAGTCTTCACTCAGTCTTCACTCAGTCATCACTCTGTCACCACTCAGTCTTCACTCTGTCACCACTCAGTCTTCACTCTGTCACCACTCAGTCTTCACTCAATCTTCACTCTGTCACCACTCAGCTGTCACTCAGCCATCACTCAGTCATCACTCTGTCATCACTCAGTCTTCACTAAGTCTTCACTCAGCCTTCACTCAGTCTTCACTCAGTCATCACTCTGTCACCACTCAGTCTTCACTCAGTCTTCACCCAGTCATCACTCTGTCACCACTCAGGCTTCACTCAGACTTCACTCTGTCACCGCTCAGTCTTCACTCAATCTTCAACCAGTCATCACTCTGTCACCACTCAGTCTTCACCCAGTCTTCACTCTCTCACCACTCAGTCTTCACTCAGTCTTCACCCAGTCATCACTCTGTCACCACTCAGGCTTCACTCAGACTTCACCCTGTCACCACTCAGTCTGCACTCAATCTTCACCCAGTCATCACTCTGTCACCACTCAGTCATCACTCTGTCGTCACTCAGCCGTCACTCAGTCTTCACTCAGTCTTCACTCAGTGATCACTCTGTCACCACTCAGTGTTCACTCAGTCTTCACTTTGTCACCACTCAGTCTTCACTCAGTCATCACTCTGTCACCACTCAGTCTTCACTCAGTCTTCACTCGGTCTTCACTCAGTCATCACTCTGTCACCACTCAGTCTTCACTCAGTCTTCACTCTGTCACCACTCAGTCTTCACTCAGTCTTCACTCAGTCGTCACTCTGTCACCATTCAGCCTTCACTCAGTCTTAACTCAGTCTTCACTCTGTCACCACTCAGTCTTCACTCTGTCACCACTCAGTCTTCACTCAATCTTCACTCTGTCACCACTCAGCTGTCACTCAGCCATCACTCAGTCATCACTCTGTCATCACTCAGTCTTCACTAAGTCTTCACTCGGTCTTCACTCAGTGATCACTCTGTCACCACTCAGTCTTCACTCAGTCTTCACTCTGTCACCACTCAGTCTTCACTCAGTCTTCACTCAGTCGTTACTCTGTCACCACTCAGTCTTCACTCAATCTTCAATCTGTCCCCACTCAGTCTTCACTCAGTCTTCACTCAGTCGTTACTCTGTCACCATTCAGTCTTCACTCACCCTTCACTCAGTCATCACTCTGTCGTCAGTCAGCTGTCACTCAGTCTTCACTAAGTCATCACTCTGTCACCACTCAGTCATCACTCAGTCTTCACTCTGTCACCACTCAGTCTTCACTCAGTCTTCACTCAGTCGTCACTCTGTCACCATTCAGCCTTCACTTAGTCTTAACTCAGTCTTAACTTTGTCACCACTCAGTCTTCACTCAGTCTTCACTCAGTCATCACTCTGTCACCACTCAGTCTTCACTCTGTCACCACTCAGTCTTCACTCTGTCACCACTCAGTCTTCACTCAATCTTCACTCTGTCACCACTCAGCTGTCACTCAATCTTCACCCAGTCATCACTCTGTCACCACTCAGTCTTCACTCAGTCTTCAATCTGTCCCCACTCAGTCCTCACTCAGTCTTCACTCAGTCGTTACTCTGTCACCACTCAGTCTTCACTCAGTCTTCACTCAGTCATCACTTTGTCACCATTCAGCCTTCACTCAGTCTTAACTCAGTCCTAACTTTGTCACCACTCAGTCTTCACTCAGTCTTCACTCAGTCATCACTCTGTCACCATTCAGTCTTCACTAAGTCTTAACTCAGTAATCACTCTGTCACCACTCAGTCTTCACTCAGTCTTCACTCAGTCATCACTCTGTCACCACTCAGTCTTCACTCAGTCTTCACCCAGTCATCACTCTGTCACCACTCAGGCTTCACTCAGACTTCACCCTGTCACCACTCAGTCTGCACTCAATCTTCACCCAGTCATCACTCTGTCACCACTCAGTCATCACTCTGTCGTCACTCAGCCGTCACTCAGTCTTCACTCAGTCTTCACTCAGTGATCACTCTGTCACCACTCAGTCTTCACTCAGTCTTCACTCTGTCACCACTCAGTCTTCACTCAGTCATCACTCTGTCACCACTCAGTCTTCACTCAGTCTTCACTCGGTCTTCACTCAGTCATCACTCTGTCACCACTCAGTCTTCACTCAGTCTTCACTCTGTCACCACTCAGTCTTCACTCAGTCTTCACTCAGTCGTCACTCTGTCACCATTCAGCCTTCACTCAGTCTTAACTCAGTCTTGACTTTGTCACCACTCAGTCTTCACTCAGTCTTCACTCAGTCATCACTCTGTCACCACTCAGTCTTCACTCTGTCACCACTCAGTCTTCACTCTGTCACCACTCAGTCTTCACTCAATCTTCACTCTGTCACCACTCAGCTGTCACTCAGCCATCACTCAGTCATCACTCTGTCATCACTCAGTCTTCACTAAGTCTTCACTCGGTCTTCACTCAGTGATCACTCTGTCACCACTCAGTCTTCACCCAGTCTTCACTCTGTCACCACTCAGTCTTCACTCAGTCTTCACTCAGTCGTTACTCTGTCACCACTCAGTCTTCACTCAATCTTCACCCAGTCATCACTCTGTCACCACTCAGTCTTCACTCAGTCTTCAATCTGTCCCCACTCAGTCTTCACTCAGTCTTCACTCAGTCGTTACTCTGTCACCATTCAGTCTTCACTCACCCTTCACTCAGTCATCACTCTGTCGTCAGTCAGCTGTCACTCAGTCTTCACTAAGTCATCACTCTGTCACCACTCAGTCATCACTCAGTCTTCACTCTGTCACCACTCAGTCTTCACTCAGTCTTCACTCAGTCGTCACTCTGTCACCATTCAGCCTTCACTCAGTCTTAACTCAGTCTTAACTTTGTCACCACTCAGTCTTCACTCAGTCTTCACTCAGTCATCACTCTGTCACCACTCAGTCTTCACTCTGTCACCACTCAGTCTTCACTCTGTCACCACTCAGTCTTCACTCAATCTTCACTCTGTCACCACTCAGCTGTCACTCAATCTTCACCCAGTCATCACTCTGTCACCACTCAGTCTTCACTCAGTCTTCAATCTGTCCCCACTCAGTCCTCACTCAGTCTTCACTCAGTCGTTACTCTGTCACCACTCAGTCTTCACTCAGTCTTCACTCAGTCATCACTTTGTCACCATTCAGCCTTCACTCAGTCTTCACTCAGTCCTAACTTTGTCACCACTCAGTCTTCACTCAGTCTTCACTCAGTCATCACTCTGTCACCATTCAGTCTTCACTAAGTCTTAACTCAGTAATCACTCTGTCACCACTCAGTCTTCACTCAGTCTTCACTCAGTCATAACTCTGTCACCACTCAGTCTTCACTCAGTCTTCACCCAGTCATCACTCTGTCACCACTCAGGCTTCACTCAGACTTCACCCTGTCACCACTCAGTCTGCACTCAATCTTCACCCAGTCATCACTCTGTCACCACTCAGTCATCACTCTGTCGTCACTCAGCCGTCACTCAGTCTTCACTCAGTCTTCACTCAGTGATCACTCTGTCACCACTCAGTCTTCACTCAGTCTTCACTCTGTCACCACTCAGTCTTCACTCAGTCATCACTCTGTCACCACTCAGTCTTCACTCAGTCTTCACTCGGTCTTCACTCAGTCATCACTCTGTCACCACTCAGTCTTCACTCAGTCTTCACTCTGTCACCACTCAGTCTTCACTCTGTCACCACTCAGTCTTCACTCAATCTTCACTCTGTCACCACTCAGCTGTCACTCAGCCATCACTCAGTCATCACTCTGTCATCACTCAGTCTTCACTAAGTCTTCACTCGGTCTTCACTCAGTGATCACTCTGTCACCACTCAGTCTTCACTCAGTCTTCACTCTGTCACCACTCAGTCTTCACTCAGTCTTCACTCAGTCGTTACTCTGTCACCACTCAGTCTTCACTCAATCTTCACCCAGTCATCACTCTGTCACCACTCAGTCTTCACTCAGTCTTCAATCTGTCCCCACTCAGTCTTCACTCAGTCTTCACTCAGTCGTTACTCTGTCACCATTCAGTCTTCACTCACCCTTCACTCAGTCATCACTCTGTCGTCAGTCAGCTGTCACTCAGTCTTCACTCAGTCATCACTCTGTCACCACTCAGTCTTCACTCAGTCTTCAATCTGTCACCAATAAGTCTTCACTCAGTCTTCACTCAGTCATCACTCTGTCACCACTCAGTCTTCACTCAGTCTTCAATCTGTCACCACTCAGTCTTCACTCAATCTTCACCCAGTCATCACTCTGTCACCACTCAGTTTTCACTCAGTCTTCACTCTCTCACCACTCAGTCTTCACTCAGTCTTCACCCAGTCATCACTCTGTCACCACTCAGTTTTCACTCTGTCACCACTCAGTCTTCACTCTGTCGTCACTCAGCCGTCACTCAGTCTTCACTCAGTCTTCACTCAGTGATCACTCTGTCACCACTCAGTCTTCACTCAGTCTTCACTCTGTCACCACTCAGTCTTCACTCAGTCATCACTCTGTCACCACTCAGTCTTCACTCAGTCTTCACTCGGTCTTCACTCAGTCATCACTCTGTCACCACTCAGTCTTCACTCAGTCTTCACTCTGTCACCACTCAGTCTTCACTCAGTCTTCACTCAGTCGTCACTCTGTCACCATTCAGCCTTCACTCAGTCTTAACTCAGTCTTAACTTTGTCACCACTCAGTCTTCACTCAGTCTTCACTCAGTCATCACTCTGTCACCACTCAGTCTTCACTCTGTCACCACTCAGTCTTCACTCTGTCACCACTCAGTCTTCACTCAATCTTCACTCTGTCACCACTCAGCTGTCACTCAGCCATCACTCAGTCATCACTCTGTCATCACTCAGTCTTCACTAAGTCTTCACTCAGCCTTCACTCAGTCTTCACTCAGTCATCACTCTGTCACCACTCAGTCTTCACTCAGTCTTCACCCAGTCATCACTCTGTCACCACTCAGGCTTCACTCAGACTTCACTCTGTCACCACTCAGTCTTCACTCAATCTTCAACCAGTCATCACTCTGTCACCACTCAGTCTTCACTCAGTCTTCACTCTCTCACCACTCAGTCTTCACTCAGTCTTCACCCAGTCATCACTCTGTCACCACTCAGGCTTCACTCAGACTTCACCCTGTCACCACTCAGTCTGCACTCAATCTTCACCCAGTCATCACTCTGTCACCACTCAGTCATCACTCTGTCGTCACTCAGCCGTCACTCAGTCTTCACTCAGTCTTCACTCAGTGATCACTCTGTCACCACTCAGTCTTCACTCAGTCTTCACTCTGTCACCACTCAGTCTTCACTCAGTCATCACTCTGTCACCACTCAGTCTTCACTCAGTCTTCACTCGGTCTTCACTCAGTCATCACTCTGTCACCACTCAGTCTTCACTCAGTCTTCACTCTGTCACCACTCAGTCTTCACTCAGTCTTCACTCAGTCGTCACTCTGTCACCATTCAGCCTTCACTCAGTCTTAACTCAGTCTTAACTTTGTCACCACTCAGTCTTCACTCAGTCTTCACTCAGTCATCACTCTGTCACCACTCAGTCTTCACTCTGTCACCACTCAGTCTTCACTCTGTCACCACTCAGTCTTCACTCAATCTTCACTCTGTCACCACTCAGCTGTCACTCAGCCATCACTCAGTCATCACTCTGTCATCACTCAGTCTTCACTAAGTCTTCACTCGGTCTTCACTCAGTGATCACTCTGTCACCACTCAGTCTTCACTCAGTCTTCACTCTGTCACCACTCAGTCTTCACTCAGTCTTCACTCAGTCGTTACTCTGTCACCACTCAGTCTTCACTCAATCTTCACCCAGTCATCACTCTGTCACCACTCAGTCTTCACTCAGTCTTCAATCTGTCCCCACTCAGTCTTCACTCAGTCTTCACTCAGTCGTTACTCTGTCACCATTCAGTCTTCACTCACCCTTCACTCAGTCATCACTCTGTCGTCAGTCAGCTGTCACTCAGTCTTCACTAAGTCATCACTCTGTCACCACTCAGTCATCACTCAGTCTTCACTCTGTCACCACTCAGTCTTCACTCAGTCTTCACTCAGTCGTCACTCTGTCACCATTCAGCCTTCACTTAGTCTTAACTCAGTCTTAACTTTGTCACCACTCAGTCTTCACTCAGTCTTCACTCAGTCATCACTCTGTCACCACTCAGTCTTCACTCTGTCACCACTCAGTCTTCACTCTGTCACCACTCAGTCTTCACTCAATCTTCACTCTGTCACCACTCAGCTGTCACTCAATCTTCACCCAGTCATCACTCTGTCACCACTCAGTCTTCACTCAGTCTTCAATCTGTCCCCACTCAGTCCTCACTCAGTCTTCACTCAGTCATTACTCTGTCACCACTCAGTCTTCACTCAGTCTTCACTCAGTCATCACTTTGTCACCATTCAGCCTTCACTCAGTCTTAACTCAGTCCTAACTTTGTCACCACTCAGTCTTCACTCAGTCTTCACTCAGTCATCACTCTGTCACCATTCAGTCTTCACTAAGTCTTAACTCAGTAATCACTCTGTCACCACTCAGTCTTCACTCAGTCTTCACTCAGTCATCACTCTGTCACCACTCAGTCTTCACTCAGTCTTCACCCAGTCATCACTCTGTCACCACTCAGGCTTCACTCAGACTTCACCCTGTCACCACTCAGTCTGCACTCAATCTTCACCCAGTCATCACTCTGTCACCACTCAGTCATCACTCTGTCGTCACTCAGCCGTCACTCAGTCTTCACTCAGTCTTCACTCAGTGATCACTCTGTCACCACTCAGTCTTCACTCAGTCTTCACTCTGTCACCACTCAGTCTTCACTCAGTCATCACTCTGTCACCACTCAGTCTTCACTCAGTCTTCACTCGGTCTTCACTCAGTCATCACTCTGTCACCACTCAGTCTTCACTCAGTCTTCACTCTGTCACCACTCAGTCTTCACTCAGTCTTCACTCAGTCGTCACTCTGTCACCATTCAGCCTTCACTCAGTCTTAACTCAGTCTTGACTTTGTCACCACTCAGTCTTCACTCAGTCTTCACTCAGTCATCACTCTGTCACCACTCAGTCTTCACTCTGTCACCACTCAGTCTTCACTCTGTCACCACTCAGTCTTCACTCAATCTTCACTCTGTCACCACTCAGCTGTCACTCAGCCATCACTCAGTCATCACTCTGTCATCACTCAGTCTTCACTAAGTCTTCACTCGGTCTTCACTCAGTGATCACTCTGTCACCACTCAGTCTTCACTCAGTCTTCACTCTGTCACCACTCAGTCTTCACTCAGTCTTCACTCAGTCGTTACTCTGTCACCACTCAGTCTTCACTCAATCTTCACCCAGTCATCACTCTGTCACCACTCAGTCTTCACTCAGTCTTCAATCTGTCCCCACTCAGTCTTCACTCAGTCTTCACTCAGTCGTTACTCTGTCACCATTCAGTCTTCACTCACCCTTCACTCAGTCATCACTCTGTCGTCAGTCAGCTGTCACTCAGTCTTCACTAAGTCATCACTCTGTCACCACTCAGTCATCACTCAGTCTTCACTCTGTCACCACTCAGTCTTCACTCAGTCTTCACTCAGTCGTCACTCTGTCACCATTCAGCCTTCACTCAGTCTTAACTCAGTCTTAACTTTGTCACCACTCAGTCTTCACTCAGTCTTCACTCAGTCATCACTCTGTCACCACTCAGTCTTCACTCTGTCACCACTCAGTCTTCACTCTGTCACCACTCAGTCTTCACTCAATCTTCACTCTGTCACCACTCAGCTGTCACTCAATCTTCACCCAGTCATCACTCTGTCACCACTCAGTCTTCACTCAGTCTTCAATCTGTCCCCACTCAGTCCTCACTCAGTCTTCACTCAGTCATTACTCTGTCACCACTCAGTCTTCACTCAGTCTTCACTCAGTCATCACTTTGTCACCATTCAGCCTTCACTCAGTCTTCACTCAGTCCTAACTTTGTCACCACTCAGTCTTCACTCAGTCTTCACTCAGTCATCACTCTGTCACCATTCAGTCTTCACTAAGTCTTAACTCAGTAATCACTCTGTCACCACTCAGTCTTCACTCAGTCTTCACTCAGTCATCACTCTGTCACCACTCAGTCTTCACTCAGTCTTCACCCAGTCATCACTCTGTCACCACTCAGGCTTCACTCAGACTTCACCCTGTCACCACTCAGTCTGCACTCAATCTTCACCCAGTCATCACTCTGTCACCACTCAGTCATCACTCTGTCGTCACTCAGCCGTCACTCAGTCTTCACTCAGTCTTCACTCAGTGATCACTCTGTCACCACTCAGTCTTCACTCAGTCTTCACTCTGTCACCACTCAGTCTTCACTCAGTCATCACTCTGTCACCACTCAGTCTTCACTCAGTCTTCACTCGGTCTTCACTCAGTCATCACTCTGTCACCACTCAGTCTTCACTCAGTCTTCACTCTGTCACCACTCAGTCTTCACTCTGTCACCACTCAGTCTTCACTCAATCTTCACTCTGTCACCACTCAGCTGTCACTCAGCCATCACTCAGTCATCACTCTGTCATCACTCAGTCTTCACTAAGTCTTCACTCGGTCTTCACTCAGTGATCACTCTGTCACCACTCAGTCTTCACTCAGTCTTCACTCTGTCACCACTCAGTCTTCACTCAGTCTTCACTCAGTCGTTACTCTGTCACCACTCAGTCTTCACTCAATCTTCACCCAGTCATCACTCTGTCACCACTCAGTCTTCACTCAGTCTTCAATCTGTCCCCACTCAGTCTTCACTCAGTCTTCACTCAGTCGTTACTCTGTCACCATTCAGTCTTCACTCACCCTTCACTCAGTCATCACTCTGTCGTCAGTCAGCTGTCACTCAGTCTTCACTCAGTCATCACTCTGTCACCACTCAGTCTTCACTCAGTCTTCAATCTGTCACCAATAAGTCTTCACTCAGTCTTCACTCAGTCATCACTCTGTCACCACTCAGTCTTCACTCAGTCTTCACCCAGTCATCACTCTGTCACCACTCAGGCTTCACTCAGACTTCACTCTGTCACCACTCAGTCTTCACTCAATCTTCACCCAGTCATCACTCTGTCACCACTCAGTTTTCACTCAGTCTTCACTCTCTCACCACTCAGTCTTCACTCAGTCTTCACCCAGTCATCACTCTGTCACCACTCAGTTTTCACTCTGTCACCACTCAGTCTTCACTCAGTCTTCACTCAGTCATCACTCTGTCACCACTCAGTCTTAACTCACTCAACACTCAGTCATCACTCTGTCACCACTCAGTTTTCACTCAGTCATCACTCTGTCACCACTCAGTCTTCACTCAGTCTTCACTCAGTCTTCACTCTGTCACCACTCAGTCTTCACTCGGTCTTCACTCAGTCATCACTCTGTCACCACTCAGTCTTCACTCTGTCACCACTAGGTCTTCACTCAGTCATCACTCTGTCACCACTCAGTCTTCACTCTGTCACCACTAGGTCTTCACTCAGTCATCACTCTGTCACCACTCAGTCTTCACTCAGTCTTCACCCAGTCATCACTCTGTCACCAATCAGTCTTCACTCTGTCACCACTCAGTCTTCACTCAGTCTTCACTCAGTCATCACTCTGTCACCACTCAGTCTTAACTCAGTCATCACTCAGTCATCACTCTGTCACCACTCAGTCTTCACTCAGTCATCACTCTGTCACCACTCAGTCTTCACTCAGTCTTCACTCGGTCTTCACTCAGTCATCACTCTGTCACCACTCAGTCTTCACTCAGTCTTTACTCTGTCACCACTCAGTCTTCACTCAGTCTTCACTCAGTCATCACTTTGTCACCATTCAGCCTTCACTCAGTCTTAACTCAGTCCTAACTTTGTCACCACTCAGTCTTCACTCAGTCTTCACTCAGTCATCACTCTGTCACCATTCAGTCTTCACTCACCCTTCACTCAGTCATCACTCTGTCGTCACTCAGCCGTCACTCAGTCTTCACTCAGTCTTCACTCAGTCGTTACTCTGTCACCACTCAGTCTTCACTCAATCTTCACCCAGTCATCACTCTGTCACCACTCAGTCTTCACTCAGTCTTCAATCTGTCACCACTCAGTCTTCACTCAGTCTTCACTCAGTCATCACTCTGTCACCACTCAGTCTTCACTCAGTCTTCACCCAGTCATCACTCTGTCACCACTCAGGCTTCACTCAGACTTCACTCTGTCACCACTCAGTCTTCACTCAATCTTCACCCAGTCATCACTCTGTCACCACTCAGTTTTCACTCAGTCTTCACTCTCTCACCACTCAGTCTTCACTCAGTCTTCACCCAGTCATCACTCTGTCACCACTCAGTTTTCACTCTGTCACCACTCAGTCTTCACTCAGTCTTCACTCAGTCATCACTCTGTCACCACTCAGTCTTAACTCACTCAACACTCAGTCATCACTCTGTCACCACTCAGTTTTCACTCAGTCATCACTCTGTCACCACTCAGTCTTCACTCAGTCTTCACTCAGTCTTCACTCTGTCACCACTCAGTCTTCACTCAGTCTTCACTCAGTCATCACTCTGTCACCACTCAGTCTTCACTCAGTCTTCACTCGGTCTTCACTCAGTCATCACTCTGTCACCACTCAGTCTTCACTCTGTCACCACTAGGTCTTCACTCAGTCATCACTCTGTCACCACTCAGTCTTCACTCTGTCACCACTAGGTCTTCACTCAGTCATCACTCTGTCACCACTCAGTCTTCACTCAGTCTTCACCCAGTCATCACTCTGTCACCAATCAGTCTTCACTCTGTCACCACTCAGTCTTCACTCAGTCTTCACTCAGTCATCACTCTGTCACCACTCAGTCTTAACTCAGTCATCACTCAGTCATCACTCTGTCACCACTCAGTCTTCACTCAGTCATCACTCTGTCACCACTCAGTCTTCACTCAGTCTTCACTCGGTCTTCACTCAGTCATCACTCTGTCACCACTCAGTCTTCACTCAGTCTTTACTCTGTCACCACTCAGTCTTCACTCAGTATTCACTCAGTCATCACTTTGTCACCATTCAGCCTTCACTCAGTCTTAACTCAGTCCTAACTTTGTCACCACTCAGTCTTCACTCAGTCTTCACTCAGTCATCACTCTGTCACCATTCAGTCTTCACTCACCCTTCACTCAGTCATCACTCTGTCGTCACTCAGCCGTCACTCAGTCTTCACTCAGTCTTCACTCAGTCATCACTCTGTCACCACTCAGTCTTCACTCAATCTTCACCCAGTCATCACTCTGTCACCACTCAGTCTTCACTCAGTCTTCAATCTGTCACCACTCAGTCTTCACTCAGTCTTCACTCAGTCATCACTCTGTCACCACTCAGTCTTCACTCAGTCGTCACCCAGTCATCACTCTGTCACCACTCAGGCTTCAGTCAGACTTCACTCTGTCACCACTCAGTCTTCACTCAATCTTCACCCAGTCATCACTCTGTCACCACTCAATCTTCACTCAGTCTTCACTCTCTCACCACTCAGTCTTCACTCAGTCTTCACCCAGTCATTACTCTGTCACCACTCAGTTTTCACTCTGTCACCACTCAGTCTTCACTCAGTCTTCACTCAGTCATCACTCTATCACCACTCAGTCTTAACTCACTCAACACTCAGTCATCACTCTGTCACCACTCAGTTTTCACTCAGTCATCACTCTGTCACCACTCAGTCTTCACTCAGTCTTCACTCAGTCTTCACTCTGTCACCACTCAGTCGTCACTCAGTCTTCACTCAGTCATCACTCTGTCACCACTCAGTCTTCACTCAGTCTTCACTCGGTCTTCACTCAGTCATCACTCTGTCACCACTCAGTCTTCACTCTGTCACCACTAGGTCTTCACTCAGTCATCACTCTGTCACCACTCAGTCTTCACTCTGTCACCACTAGGTCTTCACTCAGTCATCACTCTGTCACCACTCAGTCTTCACTCAGTCTTCACCCAGTCATCACTCTGTCACCAATCAGTCTTCACTCTGTCACCACTCAGTCTTCACTCAGTCTTCACTCAGTCATCACTCTGTCACCACTCAGTCTTAACTCAGTCATCACTCAGTCATCACTCTGTCACCACTCAGTCTTCACTCAGTCATCACTCTGTCACCACTCAGTCTTCACTCAGTCTTCACTCGGTCTTCACTCAGTCATCACTCTGTCACCACTCAGTCTTCACTCAGTCTTTACTCTGTCACCACTCAGTCTTCACTCAGTCTTCACTCAGTCATCACTTTGTCACCATTCAGCCTTCACTCAGTCTTAACTCAGTCCTAACTTTGTCACCACTCAGTCTTCACTCAGTCTTCACTCAGTCATCACTCTGTCACCATTCAGTCTTCACTAAGTCTTAACTCAGTAATCACTCTGTCACCACTCAGTCTTCACTCAGTCTTCACTCAGTCATCACTCTGTCATCACTCAGTCTTCACTCAGTCTTCACTCGGTCTTCACTCAGTCATCACTCTGTCACCACTCAGTCTTCACTCTGTCACCACTAGGTCTTCACTCAGTCATCACTCTGTCACCACTCAGTCTTCACTCTGTCACCACTAGGTCTTCACTCAGTCATCACTCTGTCACCACTCAGTCTTCACTCAGTCTTCACCCAGTCATCACTCTGTCACCAATCAGTCTTCACTCTGTCACCACTCAGTCTTCACTCAGTCTTCACTCAGTCATCACTCTGTCACCACTCAGTCTTAACTCAGTCATCACTCAGTCATCACTCTGTCACCACTCAGTCTTCACTCAGTCATCACTCTGTCACCACTCAGTCTTCACTCAGTCTTCACTCGGTCTTCACTCAGTCATCACTCTGTCACCACTCAGTCTTCACTCAGTCTTTACTCTGTCACCACTCAGTCTTCACTCAGTCTTCACTCAGTCATCACTTTGTCACCATTCAGCCTTCACTCAGTCTTAACTCAGTCCTAACTTTGTCACCACTCAGTCTTCACTCAGTCTTCACTCAGTCATCACTCTGTCACCATTCAGTCTTCACTCACCCTTCACTCAGTCATCACTCTGTCGTCACTCAGCCGTCACTCAGTCTTCACTCAGTCTTCACTCAGTCGTTACTCTGTCACCACTCAGTCTTCACTCAATCTTCACCCAGTCATCACTCTGTCACCACTCAGTCTTCACTCAGTCTTCAATCTGTCACCACTCAGTCTTCACTCAGTCTTCACTCAGTCATCACTCTGTCACCACTCAGTCTTCATTCAGTCGTCACCCAGTCATCACTCTGTCACCACTCAGGCTTCAGTCAGACTTCACTCTGTCACCACTCAGTCTTCACTCAATCTTCACCCAGTCATCACTCTGTCACCACTCAATCTTCACTCAGTCTTCACTCTCTCACCACTCAGTCTTCACTCAGTCTTCACCCAGTCATTACTCTGTCACCACTCAGTTTTCACTCTGTCACCACTCAGTCTTCACTCAGTCTTCACTCAGTCATCACTCTATCACCACTCAGTCTTAACTCACTCAACACTCAGTCATCACTCTGTCACCACTCAGTTTTCACTCAGTCATCACTCTGTCACCACTCAGTCTTCACTCAGTCTTCACTCAGTCTTCACTCTGTCACCACTCAGTCGTCACTCAGTCTTCACTCAGTCATCACTCTGTCACCACTCAGTCTTCACTCAGTCTTCACTCGGTCTTCACTCAGTCATCACTCTGTCACCACTCAGTCTTCACTCTGTCACCACTAGGTCTTCACTCAGTCATCACTCTGTCACCACTCAGTCTTCACTCTGTCACCACTAGGTCTTCACTCAGTCATCACTCTGTCACCACTCAGTCTTCACTCAGTCTTCACCCAGTCATCACTCTGTCACCAATCAGTCTTCACTCTGTCACCACTCAGTCTTCACTCAGTCTTCACTCAGTGATCACTCTGTCACCACTCAGTCTTCACTCAGTCTTCACTCTGTCACCACTCAGTCTTCACTCAGTCATCACTCTGTCACCACTCAGTCTTCACTCAGTCTTCACTCGGTCTTCACTCAGTCATCACTCTGTCACCACTCAGTCTTCACTCAGTCTTCACTCTGTCACCACTCAGTCTTCACTCTGTCACCACTCAGTCTTCACTCAATCTTCACTCTGTCACCACTCAGCTGTCACTCAGCCATCACTCAGTCATCACTCTGTCATCACTCAGTCTTCACTAAGTCTTCACTCGGTCTTCACTCAGTGATCACTCTGTCACCACTCAGTCTTCACTCAGTCTTCACTCTGTCACCACTCAGTCTTCACTCAGTCTTCACTCAGTCGTTACTCTGTCACCACTCAGTCTTCACTCAATCTTCACCCAGTCATCACTCTGTCACCACTCAGTCTTCACTCAGTCTTCAATCTGTCCCCACTCAGTCTTCACTCAGTCTTCACTCAGTCGTTACTCTGTCACCATTCAGTCTTCACTCACCCTTCACTCAGTCATCACTCTGTCGTCAGTCAGCTGTCACTCAGTCTTCACTCAGTCATCACTCTGTCACCACTCAGTCTTCACTCAGTCTTCAATCTGTCACCAATAAGTCTTCACTCAGTCTTCACTCAGTCATCACTCTGTCACCACTCAGTCTTCACTCAGTCTTCAATCTGTCACCACTCAGTCTTCACTCAGTCTTCACTCAGTCATCACTCTGTCACCACTCAGTCTTCACTCAGTCTTCACCCAGTCATCACTCTGTCACCACTCAGGCTTCACTCAGACTTCACTCTGTCACCACTCAGTCTTCACTCAATCTTCACCCAGTCATCACTCTGTCACCACTCAGTTTTCACTCAGTCTTCACTCTCTCACCACTCAGTCTTCACTCAGTCTTCACCCAGTCATCACTCTGTCACCACTCAGTTTTCACTCTGTCACCACTCAGTCTTCACTCAGTCTTCACTCAGTCATCACTCTGTCACCACTCAGTCTTAACTCACTCAACACTCAGTCATCACTTTGTCACCACTCAGTTTTCACTCAGTCATCACTCTGTCACCACTCAGTCTTCACTCAGTCTTCACTCAGTCTTCACTCTGTCACCACTCAGTCTTCACTCAGTCTTCACTCGGTCTTCACTCAGTCATCACTCTGTCACCACTCAGTCTTCACTCTGTCACCACTAGGTCTTCACTCAGTCATCACTCTGTCACCACTCAGTCTTCACTCTGTCACCACTAGGTCTTCACTCAGTCATCACTCTGTCACCACTCAGTCTTCACTCAGTCTTCACCCAGTCATCACTCTGTCACCAATCAGTCTTCACTCTGTCACCACTCAGTCTTCACTCAGTCTTCACTCAGTGATCACTCTGTCACCACTCAGTCTTCACTCAGTCTTCACTCTGTCACCACTCAGTCTTCACTCAGTCATCACTCTGTCACCACTCAGTCTTCACTCAGTCTTCACTCGGTCTTCACTCAGTCATCACTCTGTCACCACTCAGTCTTCACTCAGTCTTCACTCTGTCACCACTCAGTCTTCACTCTGTCACCACTCAGTCTTCACTCAATCTTCACTCTGTCACCACTCAGCTGTCACTCAGCCATCACTCAGTCATCACTCTGTCATCACTCAGTCTTCACTAAGTCTTCACTCGGTCTTCACTCAGTGATCACTCTGTCACCACTCAGTCTTCACTCAGTCTTCACTCTGTCACCACTCAGTCTTCACTCAGTCTTCACTCAGTCGTTACTCTGTCACCACTCAGTCTTCACTCAATCTTCACCCAGTCATCACTCTGTCACCACTCAGTCTTCACTCAGTCTTCAATCTGTCCCCACTCAGTCTTCACTCAGTCTTCACTCAGTCGTTACTCTGTCACCATTCAGTCTTCACTCACCCTTCACTCAGTCATCACTCTGTCGTCAGTCAGCTGTCACTCAGTCTTCACTCAGTCATCACTCTGTCACCACTCAGTCTTCACTCAGTCTTCAATCTGTCACCAATAAGTCTTCACTCAGTCTTCACTCAGTCATCACTCTGTCACCACTCAGTCTTCACTCAGTCTTCAATCTGTCACCACTCAGTCTTCACTCAGTCTTCACTCAGTCATCACTCTGTCACCACTCAGTCTTCACTCAGTCTTCACCCAGTCATCACTCTGTCACCACTCAGGCTTCACTCAGACTTCACTCTGTCACCACTCAGTCTTCACTCAATCTTCACCCAGTCATCACTCTGTCACCACTCAGTTTTCACTCAGTCTTCACTCTCTCACCACTCAGTCTTCACTCAGTCTTCACCCAGTCATCACTCTGTCACCACTCAGTTTTCACTCTGTCACCACTCAGTCTTCACTCAGTCTTCACTCAGTCATCACTCTGTCACCACTCAGTCTTAACTCACTCAACACTCAGTCATCACTCTGTCACCACTCAGTTTTCACTCCGTCATCACTCTGTCACCACTCAGTCTTCACTCAGTCTTCACTCAGTCTTCACTCTGTCACCACTCAGTCTTCACTCAGTCTTCACTCGGTCTTCACTCAGTCATCACTCTGTCACCACTCAGTCTTCACTCTGTCACCACTAGGTCTTCACTCAGTCATCACTCTGTCACCACTCAGTCTTCACTCTGTCACCACTAGGTCTTCACTCAGTCATCACTCTGTCACCACTCAGTCTTCACTCAGTCTTCACCCAGTCATCACTCTGTCACCAATCAGTCTTCACTCTGTCACCACTCAGTCTTCACTCAGTCTTCACTCAGTCATCACTCTGTCACCACTCAGTCTTAACTCAGTCATCACTCAGTCATCACTCTGTCACCACTCAGTCTTCACTCAGTCATCACTCTGTCACCACTCAGTCTTCACTCAGTCTTCACTCGGTCTTCACTCAGTCATCACTCTGTCACCACTCAGTCTTCACTCAGTCTTTACTCTGTCACCACTCAGTCTTCACTCAGTCTTCACTCAGTCATCACTTTGTCACCATTCAGCCTTCACTCAGTCTTAACTCAGTCCTAACTTTGTCACCACTCAGTCTTCACTCAGTCTTCACTCAGTCATCACTCTGTCACCATTCAGTCTTCACTCACCCTTCACTCAGTCATCACTCTGTCGTCACTCAGCCGTCACTCAGTCTTCACTCAGTCTTCACTCAGTCGTTACTCTGTCACCACTCAGTCTTCACTCAATCTTCACCCAGTCATCACTCTGTCACCACTCAGTCTTCACTCAGTCTTCAATCTGTCACCACTCAGTCTTCACTCAGTCTTCACTCAGTCATCACTCTGTCACCACTCAGTCTTCACTCAGTCTTCACCCAGTCATCACTCTGTCACCACTCAGGCTTCACTCAGACTTCACTCTGTCACCACTCAGTCTTCACTCAATCTTCACCCAGTCATCACTCTGTCACCACTCAGTTTTCACTCAGTCTTCACTCTCTCACCACTCAGTCTTCACTCAGTCTTCACCCAGTCATCACTCTGTCACCACTCAGTTTTCACTCTGTCACCACTCAGTCTTCACTCAGTCTTCACTCAGTCATCACTCTGTCACCACTCAGTCTTAACTCACTCAACACTCAGTCATCACTCTGTCACCACTCAGTTTTCACTCAGTCATCACTCTGTCACCACTCAGTCTTCACTCAGTCTTCACTCAGTCTTCACTCTGTCACCACTCAGTCTTCACTCAGTCTTCACTCAGTCATCACTCTGTCACCACTCAGTCTTCACTCAGTCTTCACCCAGTCATCACTCTGTCACCACTCAGGCTTCACTCAGACTTCACTCTGTCACCACTCAGTCTTCACTCAATCTTCACCCAGTCATCACTCTGTCACCACTCAGTTTTCACTCAGTCTTCACTCTCTCACCACTCAGTCTTCACTCAGTCTTCACCCAGTCATCACTCTGTCACCACTCAGTTTTCACTCTGTCACCACTCAGTCTTCACTCAGTCTTCACTCAGTCATCACTCTGTCACCACTCAGTCTTAACTCACTCAACACTCAGTCATCACTCTGTCACCACTCAGTTTTCACTCCGTCATCACTCTGTCACCACTCAGTCTTCACTCAGTCTTCACTCAGTCTTCACTCTGTCACCACTCAGTCTTCACTCAGTCTTCACTCGGTCTTCACTCAGTCATCACTCTGTCACCACTCAGTCTTCACTCTGTCACCACTAGGTCTTCACTCAGTCATCACTCTGTCACCACTCAGTCTTCACTCTGTCACCACTAGGTCTTCACTCAGTCATCACTCTGTCACCACTCAGTCTTCACTCAGTCTTCACCCAGTCATCACTCTGTCACCAATCAGTCTTCACTCTGTCACCACTCAGTCTTCACTCAGTCTTCACTCAGTCATCACTCTGTCACCACTCAGTCTTAACTCAGTCATCACTCAGTCATCACTCTGTCACCACTCAGTCTTCACTCAGTCATCACTCTGTCACCACTCAGTCTTCACTCAGTCTTCACTCGGTCTTCACTCAGTCATCACTCTGTCACCACTCAGTCTTCACTCAGTCTTTACTCTGTCACCACTCAGTCTTCACTCAGTCTTCACTCAGTCATCACTTTGTCACCATTCAGCCTTCACTCAGTCTTAACTCAGTCCTAACTTTGTCACCACTCAGTCTTCACTCAGTCTTCACTCAGTCATCACTCTGTCACCATTCAGTCTTCACTCACCCTTCACTCAGTCATCACTCTGTCGTCACTCAGCCGTCACTCAGTCTTCACTCAGTCTTCACTCAGTCGTTACTCTGTCACCACTCAGTCTTCACTCAATCTTCACCCAGTCATCACTCTGTCACCACTCAGTCTTCACTCAGTCTTCAATCTGTCACCACTCAGTCTTCACTCAGTCTTCACTCAGTCATCACTCTGTCACCACTCAGTCTTCACTCAGTCTTCACCCAGTCATCACTCTGTCACCACTCAGGCTTCACTCAGACTTCACTCTGTCACCACTCAGTCTTCACTCAATCTTCACCCAGTCATCACTCTGTCACCACTCAGTTTTCACTCAGTCTTCACTCTCTCACCACTCAGTCTTCACTCAGTCTTCACCCAGTCATCACTCTGTCACCACTCAGTTTTCACTCTGTCACCACTCAGTCTTCACTCAGTCTTCACTCAGTCATCACTCTGTCACCACTCAGTCTTAACTCACTCAACACTCAGTCATCACTCTGTCACCACTCAGTTTTCACTCAGTCATCACTCTGTCACCACTCAGTCTTCACTCAGTCTTCACTCAGTCTTCACTCTGTCACCACTCAGTCTTCACTCAGTCTTCACTCAGTCATCACTCTGTCACCACTCAGTCTTCACTCAGTCTTCACTCGGTCTTCACTCAGTCATCACTCTGTCACCACTCAGTCTTCACTCTGTCACCACTAGGTCTTCACTCAGTCATCACTCTGTCACCACTCAGTCTTCACTCTGTCACCACTAGGTCTTCACTCAGTCATCACTCTGTCACCACTCAGTCTTCACTCAGTCTTCACCCAGTCATCACTCTGTCACCAATCAGTCTTCACTCTGTCACCACTCAGTCTTCACTCAGTCTTCACTCAGTCATCACTCTGTCACCACTCAGTCTTAACTCAGTCATCACTCAGTCATCACTCTGTCACCACTCAGTCTTCACTCAGTCATCACTCTGTCACCACTCAGTCTTCACTCAGTCTTCACTCGGTCTTCACTCAGTCATCACTCTGTCACCACTCAGTCTTCACTCAGTCTTTACTCTGTCACCACTCAGTCTTCACTCAGTCTTCACTCAGTCATCACTTTGTCACCATTCAGCCTTCACTCAGTCTTAACTCAGTCCTAACTTTGTCACCACTCAGTCTTCACTCAGTCTTCACTCAGTCATCACTCTGTCACCATTCAGTCTTCACTCACCCTTCACTCAGTCATCACTCTGTCGTCACTCAGCCGTCACTCAGTCTTCACTCAGTCTTCACTCAGTCATCACTCTGTCACCACTCAGTCTTCACTCAATCTTCACCCAGTCATCACTCTGTCACCACTCAGTCTTCACTCAGTCTTCAATCTGTCACCACTCAGTCTTCACTCAGTCTTCACTCAGTCATCACTCTGTCACCACTCAGTCTTCACTCAGTCGTCACCCAGTCATCACTCTGTCACCACTCAGGCTTCAGTCAGACTTCACTCTGTCACCACTCAGTCTTCACTCAATCTTCACCCAGTCATCACTCTGTCACCACTCAATCTTCACTCAGTCTTCACTCTCTCACCACTCAGTCTTCACTCAGTCTTCACCCAGTCATTACTCTGTCACCACTCAGTTTTCACTCTGTCACCACTCAGTCTTCACTCAGTCTTCACTCAGTCATCACTCTATCACCACTCAGTCTTAACTCACTCAACACTCAGTCATCACTCTGTCACCACTCAGTTTTCACTCAGTCATCACTCTGTCACCACTCAGTCTTCACTCAGTCTTCACTCAGTCTTCACTCTGTCACCACTCAGTCTTCACTCAGTCATCACTCTGTCACCACTCAGTCTTCACTCAGTCTTCACTCGGTCTTCACTCAGTCATCACTCTGTCACCACTCAGTCTTCACTCTGTCACCACTAGGTCTTCACTCAGTCATCACTCTGTCACCACTCAGTCTTCACTCTGTCACCACTAGGTCTTCACTCAGTCATCACTCTGTCACCACTCAGTCTTCACTCAGTCTTCACCCAGTCATCACTCTGTCACCAATCAGTCTTCACTCTGTCACCACTCAGTCTTCACTCAGTCTTCACTCAGTCATCACTCTGTCACCACTCAGTCTTAACTCAGTCATCACTCAGTCATCACTCTGTCACCACTCAGTCTTCACTCAGTCATCACTCTGTCACCACTCAGTCTTCACTCAGTCTTCACTCGGTCTTCACTCAGTCATCACTCTGTCACCACTCAGTCTTCACTCAGTCTTTACTCTGTCACCACTCAGTCTTCACTCAGTCTTCACTCAGTCATCACTTTGTCACCATTCAGTCTTCACTCAGTCTTAACTCAGTCCTAACTTTGTCACCACTCAGTCTTCACTCAGTCTTCACTCAGTCATCACTCTGTCACCATTCAGTCTTCACTAAGTCTTAACTCAGTAATCACTCTGTCACCACTCAGTCTTCACTCAGTCTTCACTCAGTCATCACTCTGTCACCACTCAGTCTTCACTCAGTCTTCACTCGGTCTTCACTCAGTCATCACTCTGTCACCACTCAGTCTTCACTCTGTCACCACTAGGTCTTCACTCAGTCATCACTCTGTCACCACTCAGTCTTCACTCTGTCACCACTAGGTCTTCACTCAGTCATCACTCTGTCACCACTCAGTCTTCACTCAGTCTTCACCCAGTCATCACTCTGTCACCAATCAGTCTTCACTCTGTCACCACTCAGTCTTCACTCAGTCTTCACTCAGTCATCACTCTGTCACCACTCAGTCTTAACTCAGTCATCACTCAGTCATCACTCTGTCACCACTCAGTCTTCACTCAGTCATCACTCTGTCACCACTCAGTCTTCACTCAGTCTTCACTCGGTCTTCACTCAGTCATCACTCTGTCACCACTCAGTCTTCACTCAGTCTTTACTCTGTCACCACTCAGTCTTCACTCAGTCTTCACTCAGTCATCACTTTGTCACCATTCAGCCTTCACTCAGTCTTAACTCAGTCCTAACTTTGTCACCACTCAGTCTTCACTCAGTCTTCACTCAGTCATCACTCTGTCACCATTCAGTCTTCACTCACCCTTCACTCAGTCATCACTCTGTCGTCACTCAGCCGTCACTCAGTCTTCACTCAGTCTTCACTCAGTCGTTACTCTGTCACCACTCAGTCTTCACTCAATCTTCACCCAGTCATCACTCTGTCACCACTCAGTCTTCACTCAGTCATCACTCTGTCACCACTCAGTCTTCACTCAGTCTTCACTCAGTCATCACTCTGTCACCACTCAGTCTTCACTCAGTCGTCACCCAGTCATCACTCTGTCACCACTCAGGCTTCAGTCAGACTTCACTCTGTCACCACTCAGTCTTCACTCAATCTTCACCCAGTCATCACTCTGTCACCACTCAATCTTCACTCAGTCTTCACTCTCTCACCACTCAGTCTTCACTCAGTCTTCACCCAGTCATTACTCTGTCACCACTCAGTTTTCACTCTGTCACCACTCAGTCTTCACTCAGTCTTCACTCAGTCATCACTCTATCACCACTCAGTCTTCACTCAATCTTCACCCAGTCATCACTCAGTCTTCACTCAGTCTTCACTCGGTCTTCACTCAGTCATCACTCTGTCACCACTCAGTCTTCACTCAGTCTTCACTCTGTCACCACTCAGTCTTCACTCTGTCACCACTCAGTCTTCACTCAATCTTCACTCTGTCACCACTCAGCTGTCACTCAGCCATCACTCAGTCATCACTCTGTCATCACTCAGTCTTCACTAAGTCTTCACTCGGTCTTCACTCAGTGATCACTCTGTCACCACTCAGTCTTCACTCAGTCTTCACTCTGTCACCACTCAGTCTTCACTCAGTCTTCACTCAGTCGTTACTCTGTCACCACTCAGTCTTCACTCAATCTTCACCCAGTCATCACTCTGTCACCACTCAGTCTTCACTCAGTCTTCAATCTGTCCCCACTCAGTCTTCACTCAGTCTTCACTCAGTCGTTACTCTGTCACCATTCAGTCTTCACTCACCCTTCACTCAGTCATCACTCTGTCGTCAGTCAGCTGTCACTCAGTCTTCACTCAGTCATCACTCTGTCACCACTCAGTCTTCACTCAGTCTTCAATCTGTCACCAATAAGTCTTCACTCAGTCTTCACTCAGTCATCACTCTGTCACCACTCAGTCTTCACTCAGTCTTCAATCTGTCACCACTCAGTCTTCACTCAGTCTTCACTCAGTCATCACTCTGTCACCACTCAGTCTTCACTCAGTCTTCACCCAGTCATCACTCTGTCACCACTCAGGCTTCACTCAGACTTCACTCTGTCACCACTCAGTCTTCACTCAATCTTCACCCAGTCATCACTCTGTCACCACTCAGTTTTCACTCAGTCTTCACTCTCTCACCACTCAGTCTTCACTCAGTCTTCACCCAGTCATCACTCTGTCACCACTCAGTTTTCACTCTGTCACCACTCAGTCTTCACTCAGTCTTCACTCAGTCATCACTCTGTCACCACTCAGTCTTAACTCACTCAACACACAGTCATCACTCTGTCACCACTCAGTTTTCACTCAGTCATCACTCTGTCACCACTCAGTCTTCACTCAGTCTTCACTCAGTCTTCACTCTGTCACCACTCAGTCTTCACTCAGTCTTCACTCGGTCTTCACTCAGTCATCACTCTGTCACCACTCAGTCTTCACTCTGTCACCACTAGGTCTTCACTCAGTCATCACTCTGTCACCACTCAGTCTTCACTCTGTCACCACTAGGTCTTCACTCAGTCATCACTCTGTCACCACTCAGTCTTCACTCAGTCTTCACCCAGTCATCACTCTGTCACCAATCAGTCTTCACTCTGTCACCACTCAGTCTTCACTCAGTCTTCACTCAGTCATCACTCTGTCACCACTCAGTCTTAACTCAGTCATCACTCAGTCATCACTCTGTCACCACTCAGTCTTCACTCAGTCATCACTCTGTCACCACTCAGTCTTCACTCAGTCTTCACTCGGTCTTCACTCAGTCATCACTCTGTCACCACTCAGTCTTCACTCAGTCTTTACTCTGTCACCACTCAGTCTTCACTCAGTCTTCACTCAATCTTCACTCTGTCACCACTCAGCTGTCACTCAGCCATCACTCAGTCATCACTCTGTCATCACTCAGTCTTCACTAAGTCTTCACTCGGTCTTCACTCAGTGATCACTCTGTCACCACTCAGTCTTCACTCAGTCATCACTTTGTCACCATTCAGCCTTCACTCAGTCTTAACTCAGTCCTAACTTTGTCACCACTCAGTCTTCACTCAGTCTTCACTCAGTCATCACTCTGTCACCACTCAGTCTTCACTCAGTCTTCAATCTGTCCCCACTCAGTCTTCACTCAGTCTTCACTCAGTCGTTACTCTGTCACCATTCAGTCTTCACTCACCCTTCACTCAGTCATCACTCTGTCGTCACTCAGCCGTCACTCAGTCTTCACTCAGTCTTCACTCAGTCGTTACTCTGTCACCACTCAGTCTTCACTCAATCTTCACCCAGTCATCACTCTGTCACCACTCAGTCTTCACTCAGTCTTCAATCTGTCACCACTCAGTCTTCACTCAGTCTTCACTCAGTCATCACTCTGTCACCACTCAGTCTTCACTCAGTCTTCACCCAGTCATCACTCTGTCACCACTCAGGCTTCACTCAGACTTCACTCTGTCACCACTCAGTCTTCACTCAATCTTCACCCAGTCATCACTCTGTCACCACTCAGTTTTCACTCAGTCTTCACTCTCTCACCACTCAGTCTTCACTCAGTCTTCACCCAGTCATCACTCTGTCACCACTCAGTTTTCACTCTGTCACCACTCAGTCTTCACTCAGTCTTCACTCAGTCATCACTCTGTCACCACTCAGTCTTAACTCACTCAACACTCAGTCATCACTCTGTCACCACTCAGTTTTCACTCAGTCATCACTCTGTCACCACTCAGTCTTCACTCAGTCTTCACTCAGTCTTCACTCTGTCACCACTCAGTCTTCACTCAGTCTTCACTCGGTCTTCACTCAGTCATCACTCTGTCACCACTCAGTCTTCACTCTGTCACCACTAGGTCTTCACTCAGTCATCACTCTGTCACCACTCAGTCTTCACTCTGTCACCACTAGGTCTTCACTCAGTCATCACTCTGTCACCACTCAGTCTTCACTCAGTCTTCACCCAGTCATCACTCTGTCACCAATCAGTCTTCACTCTGTCACCACTCAGTCTTCACTCAGTCTTCACTCAGTCATCACTCTGTCACCACTCAGTCTTAACTCAGTCATCACTCAGTCATCACTCTGTCACCACTCAGTCTTCACTCAGTCATCACTCTGTCACCACTCAGTCTTCACTCAGTCTTCACTCGGTCTTCACTCAGTCATCACTCTGTCACCACTCAGTCTTCACTCAGTCTTTACTCTGTCACCACTCAGTCTTCACTCAGTCTTCACTCAGTCATCACTTTGTCACCATTCAGCCTTCACTCAGTCTTAACTCAGTCCTAACTTTGTCACCACTCAGTCTTCACTCAGTCTTCACTCAGTCATCACTCTGTCACCATTCAGTCTTCACTCACCCTTCACTCAGTCATCACTCTGTCGTCACTCAGCCGTCACTCAGTCTTCACTCAGTCTTCACTCAGTCATCACTCTGTCACCACTCAGTCTTCACTCAATCTTCACCCAGTCATCACTCTGTCACCACTCAGTCTTCACTCAGTCTTCAATCTGTCACCACTCAGTCTTCACTCAGTCTTCACTCAGTCATCACTCTGTCACCACTCAGTCTTCACTCAGTCGTCACCCAGTCATCACTCTGTCACCACTCAGGCTTCAGTCAGACTTCACTCTGTCACCACTCAGTCTTCACTCAATCTTCACCCAGTCATCACTCTGTCACCACTCAATCTTCACTCAGTCTTCACTCTCTCACCACTCAGTCTTCACTCAGTCTTCACCCAGTCATCACTCTGTCACCACTCAGTTTTCACTCTGTCACCACTCAGTCTTCACTCAGTCTTCACTCAGTCATCACTCTATCACCACTCAGTCTTAACTCACTCAACACTCAGTCATCACTCTGTCACCACTCAGTTTTCACTCAGTCATCACTCTGTCACCACTCAGTCTTCACTCAGTCTTCACTCAGTCTTCACTCTGTCACCACTCAGTCTTCACTCAGTCATCACTCTGTCACCACTCAGTCTTCACTCAGTCTTCACTCGGTCTTCACTCAGTCATCACTCTGTCACCACTCAGTCTTCACTCTGTCACCACTAGGTCTTCACTCAGTCATCACTCTGTCACCACTCAGTCTTCACTCTGTCACCACTAGGTCTTCACTCAGTCATCACTCTGTCACCACTCAGTCTTCACTCAGTCTTCACCCAGTCATCACTCTGTCACCAATCAGTCTTCACTCTGTCACCACTCAGTCTTCACTCAGTCTTCACTCAGTCATCACTCTGTCACCACTCAGTCTTAACTCAGTCATCACTCAGTCATCACTCTGTCACCACTCAGTCTTCACTCAGTCATCACTCTGTCACCACTCAGTCTTCACTCAGTCTTCACTCGGTCTTCACTCAGTCATCACTCTGTCACCACTCAGTCTTCACTCAGTCTTTACTCTGTCACCACTCAGTCTTCACTCAGTCTTCACTCAGTCATCACTTTGTCACCATTCAGCCTTCACTCAGTCTTAACTCAGTCCTAACTTTGTCACCACTCAGTCTTCACTCAGTCTTCACTCAGTCATCACTCTGTCACCATTCAGTCTTCACTAAGTCTTAACTCAGTAATCACTCTGTCACCACTCAGTCTTCACTCAGTCTTCACTCAGTCATCACTCTGTCACCACTCAGTCTTCACTCAGTCTTCACTCGGTCTTCACTCAGTCATCACTCTGTCACCACTCAGTCTTCACTCTGTCACCACTAGGTCTTCACTCAGTCATCACTCTGTCACCACTCAGTCTTCACTCTGTCACCACTAGGTCTTCACTCAGTCATCACTCTGTCACCACTCAGTCTTCACTCAGTCTTCACCCAGTCATCACTCTGTCACCAATCAGTCTTCACTCTATCACCACTCAGTCTTCACTCAGTCTTCAATCTGTCACCACTCAGTCTTCACTCAGTCTTCACTCAGTCATCACTCTGTCACCACTCAGTCCTCACTCAGTCGTCACCCAGTCATCACTCTGTCACCACTCAGGCTTCAGTCAGACTTCACTCTGTCACCACTCAGTCTTCACTCAATCTTCACCCAGTCATCACTCTGTCACCACTCAATCTTCACTCAGTCTTCACTCTCTCACCACTCAGTCTTCACTCAGTCTTCACCCAGTCATTACTCTGTCACCACTCAGTTTTCACTCTGTCACCACTCAGTCTTCACTCAGTCTTCACTCAGTCATCACTCTATCACCACTCAGTCTTAACTCACTCAACACTCAGTCATCACTCTGTCACCACTCAGTTTTCACTCAGTCATCACTCTGTCACCACTCAGTCTTCACTCAGTCTTCACTCAGTCTTCACTCTGTCACCACTCAGTCTTCACTCAGTCATCACTCTGTCACCACTCAGTCTTCACTCAGTCTTCACTCGGTCTTCACTCAGTCATCACTCTGTCACCACTCAGTCTTCACTCTGTCACCACTAGGTCTTCACTCAGTCATCACTCTGTCACCACTCAGTCTTCACTCTGTCACCACTAGGTCTTCACTCAGTCATCACTCTGTCACCACTCAGTCTTCACTCAGTCTTCACCCAGTCATCACTCTGTCACCAATCAGTCTTCACTCTGTCACCACTCAGTCTTCACTCAGTCTTCACTCAGTCATCACTCTGTCACCACTCAGTCTTAACTCAGTCATCACTCAGTCATCACTCTGTCACCACTCAGTCTTCACTCAGTCATCACTCTGTCACCACTCAGTCTTCACTCAGTCTTCACTCGGTCTTCACTCAGTCATCACTCTGTCACCACTCAGTCTTCACTCAGTCTTTACTCTGTCACCACTCAGTCTTCACTCAGTCTTCACTCAGTCATCACTTTGTCACCATTCAGCCTTCACTCAGTCTTAACTCAGTCCTAACTTTGTCACCACTCAGTCTTCACTCAGTCTTCACTCAGTCATCACTCTGTCACCATTCAGTCTTCACTAAGTCTTAACTCAGTAATCACTCTGTCACCACTCAGTCTTCACTCAGTCTTCACTCAGTCATCACTCTGTCACCACTCAGTCTTCACTCAGTCTTCACTCGGTCTTCACTCAGTCATCACTCTGTCACCACTCAGTCTTCACTCTGTCACCACTAGGTCTTCACTCAGTCATCACTCTGTCACCACTCAGTCTTCACTCTGTCACCACTAGGTCTTCACTCAGTCATCACTCTGTCACCACTCAGTCTTCACTCAGTCTTCACCCAGTCATCACTCTGTCACCAATCAGTCTTCACTCTGTCACCACTCAGTCTTCACTCAGTCTTCACTCAGTCATCACTCTGTCACCACTCAGTCTTAACTCAGTCATCACTCAGTCATCACTCTGTCACCACTCAGTCTTCACTCAGTCATCACTCTGTCACCACTCAGTCTTCACTCAGTCTTCACTCGGTCTTCACTCAGTCATCACTCTGTCACCACTCAGTCTTCACTCAGTCTTTACTCTGTCACCACTCAGTCTTCAATCAGTCTTCACTCAGTCATCACTTTGTCACCATTCAGCCTTCACTCAGTCTTAACTCAGTCCTAACTTTGTCACCACTCAGTCTTCACTCAGTCTTCACTCAGTCATCACTCTGTCACCATTCAGTCTTCACTCACCCTTCACTCAGTCATCACTCTGTCGTCACTCAGCCGTCACTCAGTCTTCACTCAGTCTTCACTCAGTCGTTACTCTGTCACCACTCAGTCTTCACTCAATCTTCACCCAGTCATCACTCTGTCACCACTCAGTCTTCACTCAGTCTTCAATCTGTCACCACTCAGTCTTCACTCAGTCTTCACTCAGTCATCACTCTGTCACCACTCAGTCTTCACTCAGTCGTCACCCAGTCATCACTCTGTCACCACTCAGGCTTCAGTCAGACTTCACTCTGTCACCACTCAGTCTTCACTCAATCTTCACCCAGTCATCACTCTGTCACCACTCAATCTTCACTCAGTCTTCACTCTCTCACCACTCAGTCTTCACTCAGTCTTCACCCAGTCATTACTCTGTCACCACTCAGTTTTCACTCTGTCACCACTCAGTCTTCACTCAGTCTTCACTCAGTCATCACTCTATCACCACTCAGTCTTAACTCACTCAACACTCAGTCATCACTCTGTCACCACTCAGTTTTCACTCAGTCATCACTCTGTCACCACTCAGTCTTCACTCAGTCTTCACTCAGTCTTCACTCTGTCACCACTCAGTCGTCACTCAGTCTTCACTCAGTCATCACTCTGTCACCACTCAGTCTTCACTCAGTCTTCACTCGGTCTTCACTCAGTCATCACTCTGTCACCACTCAGTCTTCACTCTGTCACCACTAGGTCTTCACTCAGTCATCACTCTGTCACCACTCAGTCTTCACTCTGTCACCACTAGGTCTTCACTCAGTCATCACTCTGTCACCACTCAGTCTTCACTCAGTCTTCACCCAGTCATCACTCTGTCACCAATCAGTCTTCACTCTGTCACCACTCAGTCTTCAATCAGTCTTCACTCAGTCATCACTCTGTCACCACTCAGTCTTAACTCAGTCA
Source organism: Lampris megalopsis (assembly GCA_022114975.2). NCBI lineage: Eukaryota > Metazoa > Chordata > Actinopteri > Lampriformes > Lampridae > Lampris > Lampris megalopsis. The sequence goes on along the minus strand of JAJHIY020000425.1, from coordinate 16,575,808 downwards.
TCACTCAGTCATCACTCTGTCACCACTCAGTCTTCACTCAGTCATCACTCTGTCACCACTCAGTCTTCACTCAGTCTTCACTCGGTCTTCACTCAGTCATCACTCTGTCACCACTCAGTCTTCACTCAGTCTTTACTCTGTCACCACTCAGTCTTCACTCAGTCTTCACTCAGTCATCACTTTGTCACCATTCATTCTTCACTCAGTCTTAACTCAGTCCTAACTTTGTCACCACTCAGTCTTCACTCAGTCTTCACTCAGTCATCACTCTGTCACCATTCAGTCTTCACTAAGTCTTAACTCAGTAATCACTCTGTCACCACTCAGTCTTCACTCAGTCATCACTCTGTCACCACTCAGTCTTCACTCAGTCTTCACCCAGTCATCACTCTGTCAACACTCAGGCTTCACTCAGACTTCACCCTGTCACCACTCAGTCTTCACTCAGTCTTCAATCTGTCACCACTCAGTCTTCACTCAGTCTTCACTCAGTCGTTACTCTGTCACCATTCAGTCTTCACTCACCCTTCACTCAGTCATCACTCTGTCGTCAGTCAGCTGTCACTCAGTCTTCACTCAGTCATCACTATGTCACCACTCAGTCTTCACTCAGTCTTCAATCTGTCACCAATCAGTCTTCACTCAGTCTTCACCCAGTCATCACTCTGTCACCACTCAGTCTTCACTCAGTCTTCAATCTGTCACCACTCAGTCTTCACTCAGTCTTCACTCAGTCATCACTCTGTCACCACTCAGTCTTCACTCAGTCTTCACCCAGTCATCACTCTGTCACCACTCAGGCTTCACTCAGACTTCACTCTGTCACCACTCAGTCTTCACTCAATCTTCACCCAGTCATCACTCTGTCACCACTCAGTCTTCACTCAGTCTTCACTCTCTCACCACTCAGTCTTCACTCAGTCTTCACCCAGTCATCACTCTGTCACCACTCAGTTTTCACTCTGTCACCACTCAGTCTTCACTCAGTCTTCACTCAGTCATCACTCTGTCACCACTCAGTCTTAACTCTCTCAACACTCAGTCATCACTCTGTCACCACTCAGTTTTCACTCAGTCATCACTCTGTCACCACTCAGTCTTCACTCAGTCTTCACTCAGTCGTTACTCTGTCACCACTCAGTCTTCACTCAATCTTCACCCAGTCATCACTCTGTCACCACTCAGTCTTCACTCAGTCTTCAATCTGTCCCCACTCAGTCTTCACTCAGTCTTCACTCAGTCATCACTCAGCCGTCACTCAGTCTTCACTCAGTCTTCACTCAGTCGTTACTCTGTCACCACTCAGTCTTCACTCAATCTTCACCCAGTCATCACTCTGTCACCATTCAGTCTTCACTCAGTCTTCAATCTGTTACCACTCAGTCTTCACTCAGTCTTCACTCAGTCATCACTCTGTCACCACTCAGTCTTCACTCAGTCGTCACCCAGTCATCACTCTGTCACCACTCAGTCTTCACTCAGTCGTCACCCAGTCATCACTCTGTCACCACTCAGGCTTCAGTCAGACTTCACTCTGTCACCACTCAGTCTTCACTCAATCTTCACCCAGTCATCACTCTGTCACCACTCAATCTTCACTCAGTCTTCACTCTCTCACCACTCAGTCTTCACTCAGTCTTCACCCAGTCATTACTCTGTCACCACTCAGTTTTCACTCTGTCACCACTCAGTCTTCACTCAGTCTTCACTCAGTCATCACTCTATCACCACTCAGTCTTAACTCACTCAACACTCAGTCATCACTCTGTCACCACTCAGTTTTCACTCAGTCATCACTCTGTCACCACTCAGTCTTCACTCAGTCTTCACTCAGTCTTCACTCTGTCACCACTCAGTCTTCACTCAGTCTTCACTCAGTCATCACTCTGTCACCACTCAGTCTTCACTCAGTCTTCACTCGGTCTTCACTCAGTCATCACTCTGTCACCACTCAGTCTTCACTCTGTCACCACTAGGTCTTCACTCAGTCATCACTCTGTCACCACTCAGTCTTCACTCTGTCACCACTAGGTTTTCACTCAGTCATCACTCTGTCACCACTCAGTCTTCACTCAGTCTTCACCCAGTCTTCACTCAGTCATCACTCTATCACCACTCAGTCTTAACTCACTCAACACTCAGTCATCACTCTGTCACCACTCAGTTTTCACTCAGTCATCACTCTGTCACCACTCAGTCTTCACTCAGTCTTCACTCAGTCTTCACTCTGTCACCAATCAGTCTTCACTCTATCACCACTCAGTCTTAACTCACTCAACACTCAGTCATCACTCTGTCACCACTCAGTTTTCACTCAGTCATCACTCTGTCACCACTCAGTCTTCACTCAGTCATCACTCTGTCACCACTCAGTCTTCACTCAGTCTTCACCCAGTCATCACTCAGTCTTCACTCAGTCTTCAATCTGTCCCCACTCAGTCTTCACTCAGTCTTCACTCAGTCGTTACTCTGTCACCATTCAGTCTTCACTCACCCTTCACTCAGTCATCACTCTGTCGTCAGTCAGCTGTCACTCAGTCTTCACTCAGTCATCACTCTGTCACCACTCAGTCTTCACTCAGTCTTCAATCTGTCACCAATCAGTCTTCACTCAGTCTTCACCCAGTCATCACTCTGTCACCACTCAGTCTTCACTCAGTCTTCAATCTGTCACCACTCAGTCTTCACTCAGTCATCACTCTGTCACCACTCAGTCTTCACTCAGTCTTCACCCAGTCATCACTCTGTCACCACTCAGGCTTCACTCAGACTTCACTCTGTCACCACTCAGTCTTCACTCAATCTTCACCCAGTCATCACTCTGTCACCACTCAGTCTTCACTCAGTCTTCACTCTCTCACCACTCAGTCTTCACTCAGTCTTCACCCAGTCATCACTCTGTCACCACTCAGTTTTCACTCTGTCACCACTCAGTCTTCACTCAGTCTTCACTCAGTCATCAGTCTGTCACCACTCAGTCTTAACTCTCTCAACACTCAGTCATCACTCTGTCACCACTCAGTTTTCACTCAGTCATCACTCTGTCACCACTCAGTCTTCACTCAGTCTTCACTCAGTCGTTACTCTGTCACCACTCAGTCTTCACTCAATCTTCACCCAGTCATCACTCTGTCACCACTCAGTCTTCACTCAGTCTTCAATCTGTCCCCACTCAGTCTTCACTCAGTCTTCACTCAGTCATCACTCAGCCGTCACTCAGTCTTCACTCAGTCTTCACTCAGTCGTTACTCTGTCACCACTCAGTCTTCACTCAATCTTCACCCAGTCATCACTCTGTCACCATTCAGTCTTCACTCAGTCTTCAATCTGTTACCACTCAGACTTCACTCAGTCTTCACTCAGTCATCACTCTGTCACCACTCAGTCTTCACTCAGTCGTCACCCAGTCATCACTCTGTCACCACTCAGTCTTCACTCAGTCGTCACCCAGTCATCACTCTGTCACCACTCAGGCTTCAGTCAGACTTCACTCTGTCACCACTCAGTCTTCACTCAATCTTCACCCAGTCATCACTCTGTCACCACTCAATCTTCACTCAGTCTTCACTCTCTCACCACTCAGTCTTCACTCAGTCTTCACCCAGTCATTACTCTGTCACCACTCAGTTTTCACTCTGTCACCACTCAGTCTTCACTCAGTCTTCACTCAGTCATCACTCTATCACCACTCAGTCTTAACTCACTCAACACTCAGTCATCACTCTGTCACCACTCAGTCTTCACTCAGTCTTCACTCTGTCACCACTCAGTCTTCACTCAGTCTTCACTCAGTCATCACTCTGTCACCACTCAGTCTTCACTCAGTCTTCACTCGGTCTTCACTCAGTCATCACTCTGTCACCACTCAGTCTTCACTCTGTCACCACTAGGTCTTCACTCAGTCATCACTCTGTCACCACTCAGTCTTCACTCTGTCACCACTAGGTCTTCACTCAGTCATCACTCTGTCACCACTCAGTCTTCACTCAGTCTTCACCCAGTCTTCACTCAGTCATCACTCTATCACCACTCAGTCTTAACTCACTCAACACTCAGTCATCACTCTGTCACCACTCAGTTTTCACTCAGTCATCACTCTGTCACCACTCAGTCTTCACTCAGTCTTCACTCAGTCTTCACTCTGTCACCAATCAGTCTTCACTCTATCACCACTCAGTCTTAACTCACTCAACACTCAGTCATCACTCTGTCACCACTCAGTTTTCACTCAGTCATCACTCTGTCACCACTCAGTCTTCACTCAGTCTTCACTCAGTCTTCACTCTGTCACCAATCAGTCTTCACTCTGTCACCTCTCAGTCTTCACTCAGTCTTCACTCAGTCATCACTCTGTCACCACTCAGTCTTAACTCAGTCATCACTCAGTCATCACTCTGTCACCACTCAGTCTTCACTCATTCATCACTCTGTCACCTCTCAGTCTTCACTCAGTCTTCACTCAGTCATCACTCTGTCACCACTCAGTCTTAACTCAGTCATCACTCAGTCATCACTCTGTCACCACTCAGTCTTCACTCATTCATCACTCTGTCACCACTCAGTCTTCACTCAGTCTTCACTCGGTCTTCACTCAGTCATCACTCTGTCACCACTCAGTCTTCACTCAGTCTTTACTCTGTCACCACTCAGTCTTCACTCAATCTTCACCCAGTCATCACTCTGTCACCACTCAGTCTTCACTCAGTCTTCAATCTGTCACCACTCAGTCTTCACTCAGTCTTCACTCAGTCATCACTCTGTCACCACTCAGTCTTCACTCTGTCTTCACCCAGTCATCACTCTGTCACCACTCAGGCTTCACTCAGACTTCACTCTGTCACCACTCAGTCTTCACTCAATCTTCGCCCAGTCATCACTCTGTCACCATTCAGTCTTCACTCACCCTTCACTCAGTCATCACTCTGTCGTCACTCAGCCGTCACTCAGTCTTCACTCAGTCTTCACTCAGTCGTTACTCTGTCACCACTCAGTCTTCACTCAATCTTCACCCAGTCATCACTCTGTCACCACTCAGTCTTCACTCAGTCTTCAATCTGTCACCACTCAGTCTTCACTCAGTCTTCACTCAGTCATCACTCTGTCACCACTCAGTCTTCACTCAGTCTTCACCCAGTCATCACTCTGTCACCACTCAGGCTTCACTCAGGCTTCACTCTGTCACCACTCAGTCTTCACTCAATCTTCGCCCCGTCATCACTCTGTCACCACTCAGTTTTCACTCAGTCTTCACTCTCTCACCACTCAGTCTTCACTCAGTCTTTACTCTGTCACCACTCAGTCTTCACTCAGTCTTCACTCAGTCATCACTTTGTCACCACTCAGTCTTCACTAAGTCTTAACTCAGTAATCACTCTGTCACCACTCAGTCTTCACTCAGTCTTCACTCAGTCATCACTCTGTCACCACTCAGTCTTCACTCAGTCTTCACCCAGTCATCACTCTGTCACCACTCAGGCTTCACTCAGACTTCACCCTGTCACCACTCAGTCTGCACTCAATCTTCACCCAGTCATCACTCTGTCACCACTCAGTCATCACTCTGTCGTCACTCAGCCGTCACTCAGTCTTCACTCAGTCTTCACTCAGTGATCACTCTGTCACCACTCAGTCTTCACTCAGTCTTCACTCTGTCACCACTCAGTCTTCACTCAGTCATCACTCTGTCACCACTCAGTGTTCACTCAGTCTTCACTCGGTCTTCACTCTGTCATCACTCTGTCACCACTCAGTCTTCACTCAGTCTTCACTCTGTCACCACTCAGTCTTCACTCAGTCTTCACTCAGTCGTCACTCTGTCACCATTCAGCCTTCACTCAGTCTTAACTCAGTCTTAACTTTGTCACCACTCAGTCTTCACTCAGTCTTCACTCAGTCATCACTCTGTCCCCACTCAGTCTTCACTCTGTCACCACTCAGTCTTCACTCTGTCACCACTCAGTCTTCACTCAATCTTCACTCTGTCACCACTCAGCTGTCACTCAGCCATCACTCAGTCATCACTCTGTCATCACTCAGTCTTCACTAAGTCTTCACTCGGTCTTCACTCAGTGATCACTCTGTCACCACTCAGTCTTCACTCAGTCTTCACTCTGTCACCACTCAGTCTTCACTCAGTCTTCACTCAGTCGTTACTCTGTCACCACTCAGTCTTCACTCAATCTTCACCCAGTCATCACTCTGTCACCACTCAGTCTTCACTCAGTCTTCAATCTGTCCCCACTCAGTCTTCACTCAGTCTTCACTCAGTCGTTTCTCTGTCACCATTCAGTCTTCACTCACCCTTCACTCAGTCATCACTCTGTCGTCAGTCAGCTGTCACTCAGTCTTCACTCAGTCATCACTCTGTCACCACTCAGTCTTCACTCAGTCTTCACTCTGTCACCACTCAGTCTTCACTCAGTCTTCACTCAGTCGTCACTCTGTCACCATTCAGCCTTCACTCAGTCTTAACTCAGTCTTAACTTTGTCACCACTCAGTCTTCACTCAGTCTTCACTCAGTCATCACTCTGTCACCACTCAGTCTTCACTCTGTCACCACTCAGTCTTCACTCTGTCACCACTCAGTCTTCACTCAATCTTCACTCTGTTACCACTCAGCTGTCACTCAATCTTCACCCAGTCATCACTCTGTCACCACTCAGTCTTCACTCAGTCTTCAATCTGTCCCCACTCAGTCTTCACTCTGTCACCACTAGGTCTTCACTCAGTCATCACTCTGTCACCACTCAGTCTTCACTCAGTCTTTACTCTGTCACCACTCAGTCTTCACTCAGTCTTCACTCAGTCATCACTTTGTCACCATTCAGCCTTCACTCAGTCTTAACTCAGTCCTAACTTTGTCACCACTCAGTCTTCACTCAGTCTTCACTCAGTCATCACTCTGTCACCATTCAGTCTTCACTCACCCTTCACTCAGTCATCACTCTGTCGTCACTCAGCCGTCACTCAGTCTTCACTCAGTCTTCACTCAGTCGTTACTCTGTCACCACTCAGTCTTCACTCAATCTTCACCCAGTCATCACTCTGTCACCACTCAGTCTTCACTCAGTCTTCAATCTGTCACCACTCAGTCTTCACTCAGTCTTCACTCAGTCATCACTCTGTCACCACTCAGTCTTCACTCAGTCGTCACCCAGTCATCACTCTGTCACCACTCAGGCTTCAGTCAGACTTCACTCTGTCACCACTCAGTCTTCACTCAATCTTCACCCAGTCATCACTCTGTCACCACTCAATCTTCACTCAGTCTTCACTCTCTCACCACTCAGTCTTCACTCAGTCTTCACCCAGTCATTACTCTGTCACCACTCAGTTTTCACTCTGTCACCACTCAGTCTTCACTCGGTCTTCACTCAGTCATCACTCTATCACCACTCAGTCTTAACTCACTCAACACTCAGTCATCACTCTGTCACCACTCAGTCTTCACTCACCCTTCACTCAGTCATCACTCTGTCGTCACTCAGCCGTCACTCAGTCTTCACTCAGTCTTCACTCAGTCGTTACTCTGTCACCACTCAGTCTTCACTCAATCTTCACCCAGTCATCACTCTGTCACCACTCAGTCTTCACTCAGTCTTCAATCTGTCACCACTCAGTCTTCACTCAGTCTTCACTCAGTCATCACTCTGTCACCACTCAGTCTTCACTCAGTCGTCACCCAGTCATCACTCTGTCACCACTCAGGCTTCAGTCAGACTTCACTCTGTCACCACTCAGTCTTCACTCAATCTTCACCCAGTCATCACTCTGTCACCACTCAATCTTCACTCAGTCTTCACTCTCTCACCACTCAGTCTTCACTCAGTCTTCACCCAGTCATTACTCTGTCACCACTCAGTTTTCACTCTGTCACCACTCAGTCTTCACTCAGTCTTCACTCAGTCATCACTCTATCACCACTCAGTCTTAACTCACTCAACACTCAGTCATCACTCTGTCACCACTCAGTTTTCACTCAGTCATCACTCTGTCACCACTCAGTCTTCACTCAGTCTTCACTCAGTCTTCACTCTGTCACCACTCAGTCGTCACTCAGTCTTCACTCAGTCTTCACTCGGTCTTCACTCAGTCATCACTCTGTCACCAATCAGTCATCACTCTGTCACCACTCAGTCTTCACTCAGTCATCACTCTGTCACCACTCAGTCTTCACTCTGTCACCACTAGGTCTTCACTCAGTCATCACTCTGTCACCACTCAGTCTTCACTCAGTCTTCACCCAGTCATCACTCTGTCACCAATCAGTCTTCACTCTGTCACCACTCAGTCTTCACTCAGTCTTCACTCAGTCATCACTCTGTCACCAGTCACTCTTCACTCAGTCTTCACCCAGTCATCACTCTGTCACCACTCAGGCTTCACTCAGACTTCACTCTGTCACCACTCAGTCTTCACTCAGTCTTCACTCGGTCTTCACTCAGTCATCACTCTGTCACCACTCAGTCTTCACTCAGTCTTTACTCAGTCATCACTTTGTCACCATTCATTCTTCACTCAGTCTTAACTCAGTCCTAACTTTGTCACCACTCAGTCTTCACTCAGTCTTCACTCAGTCATCACTCTGTCACCATTCAGTCTTCACTAAGTCTTAACTCAGTAATCACTCTGTCACCACTCAGTCTTCACTCAGTCTTCACTCAGTCATCACTCTGTCACCACTCAGTCTTCACTCAGTCTTCACCCAGTCATCACTCTGTCAACACTCAGGCTTCACTCAGACTTCACCCTGTCACCACTCAGTCTTCACTCAGTCTTCAATCTGTCCCCACTCAGTCTTCACTCAGACTTCACTCAGTCGTTACTCTGTCACCATTCAGTCTTCACTCACCCTTCACTCAGTCATCACTCTGTCGTCAGTCAGCTGTCACTCAGTCTTCACTCAGTCATCACTATGTCACCACTCAGTTTTCACTCAGTCATCACTCTGTCACCACTCAGTCTTCACTCAGTCTTCACTCAGTCGTTACTCTGTCACCACTCAGTCTTCACTCAATCTTCACCCAATCATCACTCTGTCACCACTCAGTCTTCACTCAGTCTTCAATCTGTCCCCACTCAGTCTTCACTCAGTCTTCACTCAGTCATCACTCAGCCGTCACTCAGTCTTCACTCAGTCTTCACTCAGTCGTTACTCTGTCACCACTCAGTCTTCACTCAATCTTCACCCAGTCATCACTCTGTCACCATTCAGTCTTCACTCAGTCTTCAATCTGTTACCACTCAGTCTTCACTCAGTCTTCACTCAGTCATCACTCTGTCACCACTCAGTCTTCACTCAGTCGTCACCCAGTCATCACTCTGTCACCACTCAGTCTTCACTCATTCGTCACCCAGTCATCACTCTGTCACCACTCAGGCTTCAGTCAGACTTCACTCTGTCACCACTCAGTCTTCACTCAATCTTCACCCAGTCATCACTCTGTCACCACTCAATCTTCACTCAGTCTTCACTCTCTCACCACTCAGTCTTCACTCAGTCTTCACCCAGTCATTACTCTGTCACCACTCAGTTTTCACTCTGTCACCACTCAGTCTTCACTCAGTCTTCACTCAGTCATCACTCTATCACCACTCAGTCTTAACTCACTCAACACTCAGTCATCACTCTGTCACCACTCAGTCTTCACTCAGTCTTCACTCTGTCACCACTCAGTCTTCACTCAGTCTTCACTCAGTCATCACTCTGTCACCACTCAGTCTTCACTCAGTCTTCACTCGGTCTTCACTCAGTCATCACTCTGTCACCACTCAGTCTTCACTCTGTCACCACTAGGTCTTCACTCAGTCATCACTCTGTCACCACTCAGTCTTCACTCTGTCACCACTAGGTCTTCACTCAGTCATCACTCTGTCACCACTCAGTCTTCACTCAGTCTTCACCCAGTCTTCACTCAGTCATCACTCTATCACCACTCAGTCTTAACTCACTCAACACTCAGTCATCACTCTGTCACCACTCAGTTTTCACTCAGTCATCACTCTGTCACCACTCAGTCTTCACTCAGTCTTCACTCAGTCTTCACTCTGTCACCAATCAGTCTTCACTCTATCACCACTCAGTCTTAACTCACTCAACACTCAGTCATCACTCTGTCACCACTCAGTTTTCACTCAGTCATCACTCTGTCACCACTCAGTCTTCACTCAGTCTTCACTCAGTCTTCACTCTGTCACCAATCAGTCTTCACTCTGTCACCTCTCAGTCTTCACTCAGTCTTCACTCAGTCATCACTCTGTCACCACTCAGTCTTAACTCAGTCATCACTCAGTCATCACTCTGTCACCACTCAGTCTTCACTCATTCATCACTCTGTCACCTCTCAGTCTTCACTCAGTCTTCACTCAGTCATCACTCTGTCACCACTCAGTCTTAACTCAGTCATCACTCAGTCATCACTCTGTCACCACTCAGTCTTCACTCATTCATCACTCTGTCACCACTCAGTCTTCACTCAGTCTTCACTCGGTCTTCACTCAGTCATCACTCTGTCACCACTCAGTCTTCACTCAGTCTTTACTCTGTCACCACTCAGTCTTCACTCAATCTTCACCCAGTCATCACTCTGTCACCACTCAGTCTTCACTCAGTCTTCAATCTGTCACCACTCAGTCTTCACTCAGTCTTCACTCAGTCATCACTCTGTCACCACTCAGTCTTCACTCTGTCTTCACCCAGTCATCACTCTGTCACCACTCAGGCTTCACTCAGACTTCACTCTGTCACCACTCAGTCTTCACTCAATCTTCGCCCAGTCATCACTCTGTCACCATTCAGTCTTCACTCACCCTTCACTCAGTCATCACTCTGTCGTCACTCAGCCGTCACTCAGTCTTCACTCAGTCTTCACTCAGTCGTTACTCTGTCACCACTCAGTCTTCACTCAATCTTCACCCAGTCATCACTCTGTCACCACTCAGTCTTCACTCAGTCTTCAATCTGTCACCACTCAGTCTTCACTCAGTCTTCACTCAGTCATCACTCTGTCACCACTCAGTCTTCACTCAGTCTTCACCCAGTCATCACTCTGTCACCACTCAGGCTTCACTCAGGCTTCACTCTGTCACCACTCAGTCTTCACTCAATCTTCGCCCCGTCATCACTCTGTCACCACTCAGTTTTCACTCAGTCTTCACTCTCTCACCACTCAGTCTTCACTCAGTCTTTACTCTGTCACCACTCAGTCTTCACTCAGTCTTCACTCAGTCATCACTTTGTCACCGCTCAGTCTTCACTAAGTCTTAACTCAGTAATCACTCTGTCACCACTCAGTCTTCACTCAGTCTTCACTCAGTCATCACTCTGTCACCACTCAGTCTTCACTCAGTCTTCACCCAGTCATCACTCTGTCACCACTCAGGCTTCACTCAGACTTCACCCTGTCACCACTCAGTCTGCACTCAATCTTCACCCAGTCATCACTCTGTCACCACTCAGTCATCACTCTGTCGTCACTCAGCCGTCACTCAGTCTTCACTCAGTCTTCACTCAGTGATCACTCTGTCACCACTCAGTCTTCACTCAGTCTTCACTCTGTCACCACTCAGTCTTCACTCAGTCATCACTCTGTCACCACTCAGTGTTCACTCAGTCTTCACTCGGTCTTCACTCTGTCATCACTCTGTCACCACTCAGTCTTCACTCAGTCTTCACTCTGTCACCACTCAGTCTTCACTCAGTCTTCACTCAGTCGTCACTCTGTCACCATTCAGCCTTCACTCAGTCTTAACTCAGTCTTAACTTTGTCACCACTCAGTCTTCACTCAGTCTTCACTCAGTCATCACTCTGTCCCCACTCAGTCTTCACTCTGTCACCACTCAGTCTTCACTCTGTCACCACTCAGTCTTCACTCAATCTTCACTCTGTCACCACTCAGCTGTCACTCAGCCATCACTCAGTCATCACTCTGTCATCACTCAGTCTTCACTAAGTCTTCACTCGGTCTTCACTCAGTGATCACTCTGTCACCACTCAGTCTTCACTCAGTCTTCACTCTGTCACCACTCAGTCTTCACTCAGTCTTCACTCAGTCGTTACTCTGTCACCACTCAGTCTTCACTCAATCTTCACCCAGTCATCACTCTGTCACCACTCAGTCTTCACTCAGTCTTCAATCTGTCCCCACTCAGTCTTCACTCAGTCTTCACTCAGTCGTTTCTCTGTCACCATTCAGTCTTCACTCACCCTTCACTCAGTCATCACTCTGTCGTCAGTCAGCTGTCACTCAGTCTTCACTCAGTCATCACTCTGTCACCACTCAGTCTTCACTCAGTCTTCACTCTGTCACCACTCAGTCTTCACTCAGTCTTCACTCAGTCGTCACTCTGTCACCATTCAGCCTTCACTCAGTCTTAACTCAGTCTTAACTTTGTCACCACTCAGTCTTCACTCAGTCTTCACTCAGTCATCACTCTGTCACCACTCAGTCTTCACTCTGTCACCACTCAGTCTTCACTCTGTCACCACTCAGTCTTCACTCAATCTTCACTCTGTTACCACTCAGCTGTCACTCAATCTTCACCCAGTCATCACTCTGTCACCACTCAGTCTTCACTCAGTCTTCAATCTGTCCCCACTCAGTCTTCACTCTGTCACCACTAGGTCTTCACTCAGTCATCACTCTGTCACCACTCAGTCTTCACTCAGTCTTTACTCTGTCACCACTCAGTCTTCACTCAGTCTTCACTCAGTCATCACTTTGTCACCATTCAGCCTTCACTCAGTCTTAACTCAGTCCTAACTTTGTCACCACTCAGTCTTCACTCAGTCTTCACTCAGTCATCACTCTGTCACCATTCAGTCTTCACTCACCCTTCACTCAGTCATCACTCTGTCGTCACTCAGCCGTCACTCAGTCTTCACTCAGTCTTCACTCAGTCGTTACTCTGTCACCACTCAGTCTTCACTCAATCTTCACCCAGTCATCACTCTGTCACCACTCAGTCTTCACTCAGTCTTCAATCTGTCACCACTCAGTCTTCACTCAGTCTTCACTCAGTCATCACTCTGTCACCACTCAGTCTTCACTCAGTCGTCACCCAGTCATCACTCTGTCACCACTCAGGCTTCAGTCAGACTTCACTCTGTCACCACTCAGTCTTCACTCAATCTTCACCCAGTCATCACTCTGTCACCACTCAATCTTCACTCAGTCTTCACTCTCTCACCACTCAGTCTTCACTCAGTCTTCACCCAGTCATTACTCTGTCACCACTCAGTTTTCACTCTGTCACCACTCAGTCTTCACTCAGTCTTCACTCAGTCATCACTCTATCACCACTCAGTCTTAACTCACTCAACACTCAGTCATCACTCTGTCACCACTCAGTCTTCACTCACCCTTCACTCAGTCATCACTCTGTCGTCACTCAGCCGTCACTCAGTCTTCACTCAGTCTTCACTCAGTCGTTACTCTGTCACCACTCAGTCTTCACTCAATCTTCACCCAGTCATCACTCTGTCACCACTCAGTCTTCACTCAGTCTTCAATCTGTCACCACTCAGTCTTCACTCAGTCTTCACTCAGTCATCACTCTGTCACCACTCAGTCTTCACTCAGTCGTCACCCAGTCATCACTCTGTCACCACTCAGGCTTCAGTCAGACTTCACTCTGTCACCACTCAGTCTTCACTCAATCTTCACCCAGTCATCACTCTGTCACCACTCAATCTTCACTCAGTCTTCACTCTCTCACCACTCAGTCTTCACTCAGTCTTCACCCAGTCATTACTCTGTCACCACTCAGTTTTCACTCTGTCACCACTCAGTCTTCACTCAGTCTTCACTCAGTCATCACTCTATCACCACTCAGTCTTAACTCACTCAACACTCAGTCATCACTCTGTCACCACTCAGTTTTCACTCAGTCATCACTCTGTCACCACTCAGTCTTCACTCAGTCTTCACTCAGTCTTCACTCTGTCACCACTCAGTCGTCACTCAGTCTTCACTCAGTCTTCACTCGGTCTTCACTCAGTCATCACTCTGTCACCACTCAGTCTTCACTCTGTCACCACTAGGTCTTCACTCAGTCATCACTCTGTCACCACTCAGTCTTCACTCTGTCACCACTAGGTCTTCACTCAGTCATCACTCTGTCACCACTCAGTCTTCACTCAGTCTTCACCCAGTCATCACTCTGTCACCAATCAGTCTTCACTCTGTCACCACTCAGTCTTCACTCAGTCTTCACTCAGTCATCACTCTGTCACCACTCAGTCTTAACTCAGTCATCACTCAGTCATCACTCTGTCACCACTCAGTCTTCACTCAGTCATCACTCTGTCACCACTCAGTCTTCACTCAGTCTTCACTCGGTCTTCACTCAGTCATCACTCTGTCACCACTCAGTCTTCACTCAGTCTTTACTCAGTCATCACTTTGTCACCATTCATTCTTCACTCAGTCTTAACTCAGTCCTAACTTTGTCACCACTCAGTCTTCACTCAGTCTTCACTCAGTCATCACTCTGTCACCATTCAGTCTTCACTAAGTCTTAACTCAGTAATCACTCTGTCACCACTCAGTCTTCACTCAGTCTTCACTCAGTCATCACTCTGTCACCACTCAGTCTTCACTCAGTCTTCACCCAGTCATCACTCTGTCAACACTCAGGCTTCACTCAGACTTCACCCTGTCACCACTCAGTCTTCACTCAGTCTTCAATCTGTCACCACTCAGTCTTCACTCAGACTTCACTCAGTCGTTACTCTGTCACCATTCAGTCTTCACTCACCCTTCACTCAGTCATCACTCTGTCGTCAGTCAGCTGTCACTCAGTCTTCACTCAGTCATCACTATGTCACCACTCAGTCTTCACTCAGTCTTCAATCTGTCACCAATCAGTCTTCACTCAGTCTTCACCCAGTCATCACTCTGTCACCACTCAGTCTTCACTCAGTCTTCAATCTGTCACCACTCAGTCTTCACTCAGTCTTCACTCAGTCATCACTCTGTCACCACTCAGTCTTCACTCAGTCTTCACCCAGTCATCACTCTGTCACCACTCAGGCTTCACTCAGACTTCACTCTGTCACCACTCAGTCTTCACTCAATCTTCACCCAGTCATCACTCTGTCACCACTCAGTCTTCACTCAGTCTTCACTCTCTCACCACTCAGTCTTCACTCAGTCTTCACCCAGTCATCACTCTGTCACCACTCAGTTTTCACTCAGTCTTCACTCAGTCATCACTCTGTCACCACTCAGTCTTCACTCAGTCATCACTCTGTCACCACTCAGTCTTCACTCAGTCTTCACCCAGTCATCACTCTGTCAACACTCAGGCTTCACTCAGACTTCACCCTGTCACCACTCAGTCTTCACTCAGTCTTCAATCTGTCCCCACTCAGTCTTCACTCAGTCTTCACTCAGTCGTTACTCTGTCACCATTCAGTCTTCACTCACCCTTCACTCAGTCATCACTCTGTCGTCAGTCAGCTGTCACTCAGTCTTCACTCAGTCATCACTCTGTCACCACTCAGTCTTCACTCAGTCTTCAATCTGTCACCAATCAGTCTTCACTCAGTCTTCACCCAGTCATCACTCTGTCACCACTCAGTCTTCACTCAGTCTTCAATCTGTCACCACTCAGTCTTCACTCAGTCTTCACTCAGTCATCACTCTGTCACCACTCAGTCTTCACTCAGTCTTCACCCAGTCATCACTCTGTCACCACTCAGGCTTCACTCAGACTTCACTCTGTCACCACTCAGTCTTCACTCAATCTTCACCCAGTCATCACTCTGTCACCACTCAGTCTTCACTCAGTCTTCACTCTCTCACCACTCAGTCTTCACTCAGTCTTCACCCAGTCATCACTCTGTCACCACTCAGTTTTCACTCTGTCACCACTCAGTCTTCACTCAGTCTTCACTCAGTCATCAGTCTGTCACCACTCAGTCTTAACTCTCTCAACACTCAGTCATCACTCTGTCACCACTCAGTTTTCACTCAGTCATCACTCTGTCACCACTCAGTCTTCACTCAGTCTTCACTCAGTCGTTACTCTGTCACCACTCAGTCTTCACTCAATCTTCACCCAGTCATCACTCTGTCACCACTCAGTCTTCACTCAGTCTTCAATCTGTCCCCACTCAGTCTTCACTCAGTCTTCACTCAGTCATCACTCAGCCGTCACTCAGTCTTCACTCAGTCTTCACTCAGTCGTTACTCTGTCACCACTCAGTCTTCACTCAATCTTCACCCAGTCATCACTCTGTCACCATTCAGTCTTCACTCAGTCTTCAATCTGTTACCACTCAGTCTTCACTCAGTCTTCACTCAGTCATCACTCTGTCACCACTCAGTCTTCACTCAGTCGTCACCCAGTCATCACTCTGTCACCACTCAGTCTTCACTCAGTCGTCACCCAGTCATCACTCTGTCACCACTCAGGCTTCAGTCAGACTTCACTCTGTCACCACTCAGTCTTCACTCAATCTTCACCCAGTCATCACTCTGTCACCACTCAATCTTCACTCAGTCTTCACTCTCTCACCACTCAGTCTTCACTCAGTCTTCACCCAGTCATTACTCTGTCACCACTCAGTTTTCACTCTGTCACCACTCAGTGTTCACTCAGTCTTCACTCAGTGATCACTCTATCACCACTCAGTCTTAACTCACTCAACACTCAGTCATCACTCTGTCACCACTCAGTCTTCACTCAGTCTTCACTCTGTCACCACTCAGTCTTCACTCAGTCTTCACTCAGTCATCACTCTGTCACCACTCAGTCTTCACTCAGTCTTCACTCGGTCTTCACTCAGTCATCACTCTGTCACCACTCAGTCTTCACTCTGTCACCACTAGGTCTTCACTCAGTCATCACTCTGTCACCACTCAGTCTTCACTCTGTCACCACTAGGTCTTCACTCAGTCATCACTCTGTCACCACTCAGTCTTCACTCAGTCTTCACCCAGTCTTCACTCAGTCATCACTCTATCACCACTCAGTCTTAACTCACTCAACACTCAGTCATCACTCTGTCACCACTCAGTTTTCACTCAGTCATCACTCTGTCACCACTCAGTCTTCACTCAGTCTTCACTCAGTCTTCACTCTGTCACCAATCAGTCTTCACTCTATCACCACTCAGTCTTAACTCACTCAACACTCAGTCATCACTCTGTCACCACTCAGTTTTCACTCAGTCATCACTCTGTCACCACTCAGTCTTCACTCAGTCATCACTCTGTCACCACTCAGTCTTCACTCAGTCTTCACTCGGTCTTCACTCAGTCATCACTCTGTCACCACTCAGTCTTCACTCAGTCTTCACTCTGTCACCACTCAGTCTTCACTCAGTCTTCACTCAGTCATCACTCTGTCACCATTCAGCCTTCACTCAGTCTTAACTCAGTCATCACTCTGTCACCACTCAGTCTTCACTCAGTCTTCACCCAGTCATCACTCTGTCACCACTCAGGCTTCACTCAGACTTCACTCTGTCACCACTCAGTCTTCACTCAATCTTCACCCAGTCATCACTCTGTCACCACTCAGTCTTCACTCAGTCTTCACTCTCTCACCACTCAGTCTTCACTCAGTCTTCACCCAGTCATCACTCTGTCACCACTCAGTTTTCACTCTGTCACCACTCAGTCTTCACTCAGTCTTCACTCAGTCATCAGTCTGTCACCACTCAGTCTTAACTCTCTCAACACTCAGTCATCACTCTGTCACCACTCAGTTTTCACTCAGTCATCACTCTGTCACCACTCAGTCTTCACTCAGTCTTCACTCAGTCGTTACTCTGTCACCACTCAGTCTTCACTCAATCTTCACCCAGTCATCACTCTGTCACCACTCAGTCTTCACTCAGTCTTCAATCTGTCCCCACTCAGTCTTCACTCAGTCTTCACTCAGTCATCACTCAGCCGTCACTCAGTCTTCACTCAGTCTTCACTCAGTCGTTACTCTGTCACCACTCAGTCTTCACTCAATCTTCACCCAGTCATCACTCTGTCACCATTCAGTCTTCACTCAGTCTTCAATCTGTTACCACTCAGTCTTCACTCAGTCTTCACTCAGTCATCACTCTGTCACCACTCAGTCTTCACTCAGTCGTCACCCAGTCATCACTCTGTCACCACTCAGTCTTCACTCAGTCGTCACCCAGTCATCACTCTGTCACCACTCAGGCTTCAGTCAGACTTCACTCTGTCACCACTCAGTCTTCACTCAATCTTCACCCAGTCATCACTCTGTCACCACTCAATCTTCACTCAGTCTTCACTCTCTCACCACTCAGTCTTCACTCAGTCTTCACCCAGTCATTACTCTGTCACCACTCAGTTTTCACTCTGTCACCACTCAGTGTTCACTCAGTCTTCACTCAGTGATCACTCTATCACCACTCAGTCTTAACTCACTCAACACTCAGTCATCACTCTGTCACCACTCAGTCTTCACTCAGTCTTCACTCTGTCACCACTCAGTCTTCACTCAGTCTTCACTCAGTCATCACTCTGTCACCACTCAGTCTTCACTCAGTCTTCACTCGGTCTTCACTCAGTCATCACTCTGTCACCACTCAGTCTTCACTCTGTCACCACTAGGTCTTCACTCAGTCATCACTCTGTCACCACTCAGTCTTCACTCTGTCACCACTAGGTCTTCACTCAGTCATCACTCTGTCACCACTCAGTCTTCACTCAGTCTTCACCCAGTCTTCACTCAGTCATCACTCTATCACCACTCAGTCTTAACTCACTCAACACTCAGTCATCACTCTGTCACCACTCAGTTTTCACTCAGTCATCACTCTGTCACCACTCAGTCTTCACTCAGTCTTCACTCAGTCTTCACTCTGTCACCAATCAGTCTTCACTCTATCACCACTCAGTCTTAACTCACTCAACACTCAGTCATCACTCTGTCACCACTCAGTTTTCACTCAGTCATCACTCTGTCACCACTCAGTCTTCACTCAGTCTTCACTCAGTCTTCACTCTGTCACCAATCAGTCTTCACTCTGTCACCTCTCAGTCTTCACTCAGTCTTCACTCAGTCATCACTCTGTCACCACTCAGTCTTAACTCAGTCATCACTCAGTCATCACTCTGTCACCACTCAGTCTTCACTCATTCATCACTCTGTCACCTCTCAGTCTTCACTCAGTCTTCACTCAGTCATCACTCTGTCACCACTCAGTCTTAACTCAGTCATCACTCAGTCATCACTCTGTCACCACTCAGTCTTCACTCATTCATCACTCTGTCACCACTCAGTCTTCACTCAGTCTTCACTCGGTCTTCACTCAGTCATCACTCTGTCACCACTCAGTCTTCACTCAGTCTTTACTCTGTCACCACTCAGTCTTCACTCAGTCTTCACTCAGTCATCACTTTGTCACCATTCAGCCTTCACTCAGTCTTAACTCAGTCCTAACTTTGTCACCACTCAGTCTTCACTCAGTCTTCACTCAGTCATCACTCTGTCACCATTCAGTCTTCACTCACCCTTCACTCAGTCATCACTCTGTCGTCACTCAGCCGTCACTCAGTCTTCACTCAGTCTTCACTCAGTCGTTACTCTGTCACCACTCAGTCTTCACTCAATCTTCACCCAGTCATCACTCTGTCACCACTCAGTCTTCACTCAGTCTTCAATCTGTCACCACTCAGTCTTCACTCAGTCTTCACTCAGTCATCACTCTGTCACCACTCAGTCTTCACTCAGTCTTCACCCAGTCATCACTCTGTCACCACTCAGGCTTCACTCAGACTTCACTCTGTCACCACTCAGTCTTCACTCAATCTTCACCCAGTCATCACTCTGTCACCACTCAGTTTTCACTCAGTCTTCACTCTCTCACCACTCAGTCTTCACTCAGTCTTTACTCTGTCACCACTCAGTCTTCACTCAGTCTTCACTCAGTCATCACTTTGTCACCACTCAGTCTTCACTAAGTCTTAACTCAGTAATCACTCTGTCACCACTCAGTCTTCACTCAGTCTTCACTCAGTCATCACTCTGTCACCACTCAGTCTTCACTCAGTCTTCACCCAGTCATCACTCTGTCACCACTCAGGCTTCACTCAGACTTCACCCTGTCACCACTCAGTCTGCACTCAATCTTCACCCAGTCATCACTCTGTCACCACTCAGTCATCACTCTGTCGTCACTCAGCCGTCACTCAGTCTTCACTCAGTCTTCACTCAGTAATCACTCTGTCACCACTCAGTCTTCACTCAGTCTTCACTCTGTCACCACTCAGTCTTCACTCAGTCATCACTCTGTCACCACTCAGTGTTCACTCAGTCTTCACTCGGTCTTCACTCTGTCATCACTCTGTCACCACTCAGTCTTCACTCAGTCTTCACTCTGTCACCACTCAGTCTTCACTCAGTCTTCACTCAGTCGTCACTCTGTCACCATTCAGCCTTCACTCAGTCTTAACTCAGTCTTAACTTTGTCACCACTCAGTCTTCACTCAGTCTTCACTCAGTCATCACTCTGTCCCCACTCAGTCTTCACTCTGTCACCACTCAGTCTTCACTCTGTCACCACTCAGTCTTCACTCAATCTTCACTCTGTCACCACTCAGCTGTCACTCAGCCATCACTCAGTCATCACTCTGTCATCACTCAGTCTTCACTAAGTCTTCACTCGGTCTTCACTCAGTGATCACTCTGTCACCACTCAGTCTTCACTCAGTCTTCACTCTGTCACCACTCAGTCTTCACTCAGTCTTCACTCAGTCGTTACTCTGTCACCACTCAGTCTTCACTCAATCTTCACCCAGTCATCACTCTGTCACCACTCAGTCTTCACTCAGTCTTCAATCTGTCCCCACTCAGTCTTCACTCAGTCTTCACTCAGTCGTTTCTCTGTCACCATTCAGTCTTCACTCACCCTTCACTCAGTCATCACTCTGTCGTCAGTCAGCTGTCACTCAGTCTTCACTCAGTCATCACTCTGTCACCACTCAGTCTTCACTCAGTCTTCACTCTGTCACCACTCAGTCTTCACTCAGTCTTCACTCAGTCGTCACTCTGTCACCATTCAGCCTTCACTCAGTCTTAACTCAGTCTTAACTTTGTCACCACTCAGTCTTCACTCAGTCTTCACTCAGTCATCACTCTGTCACCACTCAGTCTTCACTCTGTCACCACTCAGTCTTCACTCTGTCACCACTCAGTCTTCACTCAATCTTCACTCTGTTACCACTCAGCTGTCACTCAATCTTCACCCAGTCATCACTCTGTCACCACTCAGTCTTCACTCAGTCTTCAATCTGTCCCCACTCAGTCTTCACTCTGTCACCACTAGGTCTTCACTCAGTCATCACTCTGTCACCACTCAGTCTTCACTCAGTCTTTACTCTGTCACCACTCAGTCTTCACTCAGTCTTCACTCAGTCATCACTTTGTCACCATTCAGCCTTCACTCAGTCTTAACTCAGTCCTAACTTTGTCACCACTCAGTCTTCACTCAGTCTTCACTCAGTCATCACTCTGTCACCATTCAGTCTTCACTCACCCTTCACTCAGTCATCACTCTGTCGTCACTCAGCCGTCACTCAGTCTTCACTCAGTCTTCACTCAGTCGTTACTCTGTCACCACTCAGTCTTCACTCAATCTTCACCCAGTCATCACTCTGTCACCACTCAGTCTTCACTCAGTCTTCAATCTGTCACCACTCAGTCTTCACTCAGTCTTCACTCAGTCATCACTCTGTCACCACTCAGTCTTCACTCAGTCGTCACCCAGTCATCACTCTGTCACCACTCAGGCTTCAGTCAGACTTCACTCTGTCACCACTCAGTCTTCACTCAATCTTCACCCAGTCATCACTCTGTCACCACTCAATCTTCACTCAGTCTTCACTCTCTCACCACTCAGTCTTCACTCAGTCTTCACCCAGTCATTACTCTGTCACCACTCAGTTTTCACTCTGTCACCACTCAGTCTTCACTCAGTCTTCACTCAGTCATCACTCTATCACCACTCAGTCTTAACTCACTCAACACTCAGTCATCACTCTGTCACCACTCAGTCTTCACTCACCCTTCACTCAGTCATCACTCTGTCGTCACTCAGCCGTCACTCAGTCTTCACTCAGTCTTCACTCAGTCGTTACTCTGTCACCACTCAGTCTTCACTCAATCTTCACCCAGTCATCACTCTGTCACCACTCAGTCTTCACTCAGTCTTCAATCTGTCACCACTCAGTCTTCACTCAGTCTTCACTCAGTCATTACTCTGTCACCACTCAGTCTTCACTCAGTCGTCACCCAGTCATCACTCTGTCACCACTCAGGCTTCAGTCAGACTTCACTCTGTCACCACTCAGTCTTCACTCAGTCTTCACTCTCTCACCACTCAGTCTTCACTCAGTCTTCACCCAGTCATTACTCTGTCACCACTCAGTTTTCACTCTGTCACCACTCAGTCTTCACTCAGTCTTCACTCAGTCATCACTCTATCACCACTCAGTCTTAACTCACTCAACACTCAGTCATCACTCTGTCACCACTCAGTTTTCACTCAGTCATCACTCTGTCACCACTCAGTCTTCACTCAGTCTTCACTCAGTCTTCACTCTGTCACCACTCAGTCGTCACTCAGTCTTCACTCAGTCATCACTCTGTCACCACTCAGTCTTCACTCAGTCTTCACTCGGTCTTCACTCAGTCATCACTCTGTCACCACTCAGTCTTCACTCTGTCACCACTAGGTCTTCACTCAGTCATCACTCTGTCACCACTCAGTCTTCACTCTGTCACCACTAGGTCTTCACTCAGTCATCACTCTGTCACCACTCAGTCTTCACTCAGTCTTCACCCAGTCATCACTCTGTCACCAATCAGTCTTCACTCTGTCACCACTCAGTCTTCACTCAGTCTTCACTCAGTCATCACTCTGTCACCACTCAGTCTTAACTCAGTCATCACTCAGTCATCACTCTATCACCACTCAGTCTTAACTCACTCAACACTCAGTCATCACTCTGTCACCACTCAGTCTTCACTCACCCTTCACTCAGTCATCACTCTGTCGTCACTCAGCCGTCACTCAGTCTTCACTCAGTCTTCACTCAGTCGTTACTCTGTCACCACTCAGTCTTCACTCAATCTTCACCCAGTCATCACTCTGTCACCACTCAGTCTTCACTCAGTCTTCAATCTGTCACCACTCAGTCTTCACTCAGTCTTCACTCAGTCATTACTCTGTCACCACTCAGTCTTCACTCAGTCGTCACCCAGTCATCACTCTGTCACCACTCAGGCTTCAGTCAGACTTCACTCTGTCACCACTCAGTCTTCACTCAATCTTCACCCAGTCATCACTCTGTCACCACTCAATCTTCACTCAGTCTTCACTCTCTCACCACTCAGTCTTCACTCAGTCTTCACCCAGTCATTACTCTGTCACCACTCAGTTTTCACTCTGTCACCACTCAGTCTTCACTCAGTCTTCACTCAGTCATCACTCTATCACCACTCAGTCTTAACTCACTCAACACTCAGTCATCACTCTGTCACCACTCAGTTTTCACTCAGTCATCACTCTGTCACCACTCAGTCTTCACTCAGTCTTCACTCAGTCTTCACTCTGTCACCACTCAGTCGTCACTCAGTCTTCACTCAGTCATCACTCTGTCACCACTCAGTCTTCACTCAGTCTTCACTCGGTCTTCACTCAGTCATCACTCTGTCACCACTCAGTCTTCACTCTGTCACCACTAGGTCTTCACTCAGTCATCACTCTGTCACCACTCAGTCTTCACTCTGTCACCACTAGGTCTTCACTCAGTCATCACTCTGTCACCACTCAGTCTTCACTCAGTCTTCACCCAGTCATCACTCTGTCACCAATCAGTCTTCACTCTGTCACCACTCAGTCTTCACTCAGTCTTCACTCAGTCATCACTCTGTCACCACTCAGTCTTAACTCAGTCATCACTCAGTCATCACTCTGTCACCACTCAGTCTTCACTCAGTCATCACTCTGTCACCACTCAGTCTTCACTCAGTCTTCACTCGGTCTTCACTCAGTCATCACTCTGTCACCACTCAGTCTTCACTCAGTCTTTACTCTGTCACCACTCAGTCTTCACTCAGTCTTCACTCAGTCATCACTTTGTCACCATTCATTCTTCACTCAGTCTTAACTCAGTCCTAACTTTGTCACCACTCAGTCTTCACTCAGTCTTCACTCAGTCATCACTCTGTCACCATTCAGTCTTCACTAAGTCTTAACTCAGTAATCACTCTGTCACCACTCAGTCTTCACTCAGTCTTCACTCAGTCATCACTCTGTCACCACTCAGTCTTCACTCAGTCTTCACCCAGTCATCACTCTGTCAACACTCAGGCTTCACTCAGACTTCACCCTGTCACCACTCAGTCTTCACTCAGTCTTCAATCTGTCACCACTCAGTCTTCACTCAGTCTTCACTCAGTCGTTACTCTGTCACCATTCAGTCTTCACTCACCCTTCACTCAGTCATCACTCTGTCGTCAGTCAGCTGTCACTCAGTCTTCACTCAGTCATCACTATGTCACCACTCAGTCTTCACTCAGTCTTCAATCTGTCACCAATCAGTCTTCACTCAGTCTTCACCCAGTCATCACTCTGTCACCACTCAGTCTTCACTCAGTCTTCAATCTGTCACCACTCAGTCTTCACTCAGTCTTCACTCAGTCATCACTCTGTCACCACTCAGTCTTCACTCAGTCTTCACCCAGTCATAACTCTGTCACCACTCAGGCTTCACTCAGACTTCACTCTGTCACCACTCAGTCTTCACTCAATCTTCACCCAGTCATCACTCTGTCACCACTCAGTCTTCACTCAGTCTTCACTCTCTCACCACTCAGTCTTCACTCAGTCTTCACCCAGTCATCACTCTGTCACCACTCAGTTTTCACTCTGTCACCACTCAGTCTTCACTCAGTCTTCACTCAGTCATCACTCTGTCACCACTCAGTCTTAACTCTCTCAACACTCAGTCATCACTCTGTCACCACTCAGTTTTCACTCAGTCATCACTCTGTCACCACTCAGTCTTCACTCAGTCTTCACTCAGTCGTTACTCTGTCACCACTCAGTCTTCACTCAATCTTCACCCAGTCATCACTCTGTCACCACTCAGTCTTCACTCAGTCTTCAATCTGTCCCCACTCAGTCTTCACTCAGTCTTCACTCAGTCATCACTCAGCCGTCACTCAGTCTTCACTCAGTCTTCACTCAGTCGTTACTCTGTCACCACTCAGTCTTCACTCAATCTTCACCCAGTCATCACTCTGTCACCATTCAGTCTTCACTCAGTCTTTAATCTGTTACCACTCAGTCTTCACTCAGTCTTCACTCAGTCATCACTCTGTCACCACTCAGTCTTCACTCAGTCGTCACCCAGTCATCACTCTGTCACCACTCAGTCTTCACTCAGTCGTCACCCAGTCATCACTCTGTCACCACTCAGGCTTCAGTCAGACTTCACTCTGTCACCACTCAGTCTTCACTCAATCTTCACCCAGTCATCACTCTGTCACCACTCAATCTTCACTCAGTCTTCACTCTCTCACCACTCAGTCTTCACTCAGTCTTCACCCAGTCATTACTCTGTCACCACTCAGTTTTCACTCTGTCACCACTCAGTCTTCACTCAGTCTTCACTCAGTCATCACTCTATCACCACTCAGTCTTAACTCACTCAACACTCAGTCATCACTCTGTCACCACTCAGTTTTCACTCAGTCATCACTCTGTCACCACTCAGTCTTCACTCAGTCTTCACTCAGTCTTCACTCTGTCACCACTCAGTCTTCACTCAGTCTTCACTCAGTCATCACTCTGTCACCACTCAGTCTTCACTCAGTCTTCACTCGGTCTTCACTCAGTCATCACTCTGTCACCACTCAGTCTTCACTCTGTCACCACTAGGTCTTCACTCAGTCATCACTCTGTCACCACTCAGTCTTCACTCTGTCACCACTAGGTTTTCACTCAGTCATCACTCTGTCACCACTCAGTCTTCACTCAGTCTTCACCCAGTCTTCACTCAGTCATCACTCTATCACCACTCAGTCTTCACTCAGTCTTCACTCAGTCTTCACTCTGTCACCAATCAGTCTTCAATCTATCACCACTCAGTCTTAACTCACTCAACACTCAGTCATCACTCTGTCACCACTCAGTTTTCACTCAGTCATCACTCTGTCACCACTCAGTCTTCACTCAGTCATCACTCTGTCACCACTCAGTCTTCACTCAGTCTTCACCCAGTCATCACTCTGTCAACACTCAGGCTTCACTCAGACTTCACCCTGTCACCACTCAGTCTTCACTCAGTCTTCAATCTGTCCCCACTCAGTCTTCACTCAGTCTTCACTCAGTCGTTACTCTGTCACCATTCAGTCTTCACTCACCCTTCACTCAGTCATCACTCTGTCGTCAGTCAGCTGTCACTCAGTCTTCACTCAGTCATCACTCTGTCACCACTCAGTCTTCACTCAGTCTTCAATCTGTCACCAATCAGTCTTCACTCAGTCTTCACCCAGTCATCACTCTGTCACCACTCAGTCTTCACTCAGTCTTCAATCTGTCACCACTCAGTCTTCACTCAGTCTTCACTCAGTCATCACTCTGTCACCACTCAGTCTTCACTCAGTCTTCACCCAGTCATCACTCTGTCACCACTCAGGCTTCACTCAGACTTCACTCTGTCACCACTCAGTCTTCACTCAATCTTCACCCAGTCATCACTCTGTCACCACTCAGTCTTCACTCAGTCTTCACTCTCTCACCACTCAGTCTTCACTCAGTCTTCACCCAGTCATCACTCTGTCACCACTCAGTTTTCACTCTGTCACCACTCAGTCTTCACTCAGTCTTCACTCAGTCATCACTCTGTCACCACTCAGTCTTAACTCTCTCAACACTCAGTCATCACTCTGTCACCACTCAGTTTTCACTCAGTCATCACTCTGTCACCACTCAGTCTTCACTCAGTCTTCACTCAGTCGTTACTCTGTCACCACTCAGTCTTCACTCAATCTTCACCCAGTCATCACTCTGTCACCACTCAGTCTTCACTCAGTCTTCAA
This sequence comes from Lampris megalopsis, assembly GCA_022114975.2. Classification (NCBI taxonomy): domain Eukaryota; kingdom Metazoa; phylum Chordata; class Actinopteri; order Lampriformes; family Lampridae; genus Lampris; species Lampris megalopsis. The sequence goes on along the minus strand of JAJHIY020000425.1, from coordinate 16,548,722 downwards.
TCTGTCCCCACTCAGTCTTCACTCAGTCTTCACTCAGTCATCACTCAGCCGTCACTCAGTCTTCACTCAGTCTTCACTCAGTCGTTACTCTGTCACCACTCAGTCTTCACTCAATCTTCACCCAGTCATCACTCTGTCACCATTCAGTCTTCACTCAGTCTTCAATCTGTTACCACTCAGTCTTCACTCAGTCTTCACTCAGTCATCACTCTGTCACCACTCAGTCTTCACTCAGTCGTCACCCAGTCATCACTCTGTCACCACTCAGTCTTCACTCAGTCGTCACCCAGTCATCACTCTGTCACCACTCAGGCTTCAGTCAGACTTCACTCTGTCACCACTCAGTCTTCACTCAATCTTCACCCAGTCATCACTCTGTCACCACTCAATCTTCACTCAGTCTTCACTCTCTCACCACTCAGTCTTCATTCAGTCTTCACCCAGTCATTACTCTGTCACCACTCAGTTTTCACTCTGTCACCACTCAGTCTTCACTCAGTCTTCACTCAGTCATCACTCTATCACCACTCAGTCTTAACTCACTCAACACTCAGTCATCACTCTGTCACCACTCAGTCTTCACTCAGTCTTCACTCTGTCACCACTCAGTCTTCACTCAGTCTTCACTCAGTCATCACTCTGTCACCACTCAGTCTTCACTCAGTCTTCACTCGGTCTTCACTCAGTCATCACTCTGTCACCACTCAGTCTTCACTCTGTCACCACTAGGTCTTCACTCAGTCATCACTCTGTCACCACTCAGTCTTCACTCTGTCACCGCTAGGTCTTCACTCAGTCATCACTCTGTCACCACTCAGTCTTCACTCAGTCTTCACCCAGTCTTCACTCAGTCATCACTCTATCACCACTCAGTCTTAACTCACTCAACACTCAGTCATCACTCTGTCACCACTCAGTTTTCACTCAGTCATCACTCTGTCACCACTCAGTCTTCACTCAGTCTTCACTCAGTCTTCACTCTGTCACCAATCAGTCTTCACTCTATCACCACTCAGTCTTAACTCACTCAACACTCAGTCATCACTCTGTCACCACTCAGTTTTCACTCAGTCATCACTCTGTCACCACTCAGTCTTCACTCAGTCTTCACTCAGTCTTCACTCTGTCACCAATCAGTCTTCACTCTGTCACCTCTCAGTCTTCACTCAGTCTTCACTCAGTCATCACTCTGTCACCACTCAGTCTTAACTCAGTCATCACTCAGTCATCACTCTGTCACCACTCAGTCTTCACTCATTCATCACTCTGTCACCTCTCAGTCTTCACTCAGTCTTCACTCAGTCATCACTCTGTCACCACTCAGTCTTAACTCAGTCATCACTCAGTCATCACTCTGTCACCACTCAGTCTTCACTCATTCATCACTCTGTCACCACTCAGTCTTCACTCAGTCTTCACTCGGTCTTCACTCAGTCATCACTCTGTCACCACTCAGTCTTCACTCAGTCTTTACTCTGTCACCACTCAGTCTTCACTCAGTCTTCACTCAGTCATCACTTTGTCACCATTCAGCCTTCACTCAGTCTTAACTCAGTCCTAACTTTGTCACCACTCAGTCTTCACTCAGTCTTCACTCAGTCATCACTCTGTCACCATTCAGTCTTCACTAAGTCTTAACTCAGTCATCACTCTGTCACCACTCAGTCTTCACTCAGTCTTCACTCAGTCATCACTCTGTCACCACTCAGTCTTCACTCAGTCTTCACCCAGTCATCACTCTGTCACCACTCAGGCTTCACTCAGACTTCACCCTGTCACCACTCAGTCTGCACTCAATCTTCACCCAGTCATCACTCTGTCACCACTCAGTCATCACTCTGTCGTCACTCAGCCGTCACTCAGTCTTCACTCAGTCTTCACTCAGTGATCACTCTGTCACCACTCAGTCTTCACTCAGTCTTCACTCTGTCACCACTCAGTCTTCACTCAGTCATCACTCTGTCACCACTCAGTGTTCACTCAGTCTTCACTCGGTCTTCACTCTGTCATCACTCTGTCACCACTCAGTCTTCACTCAGTCTTCACTCTGTCACCACTCAGTCTTCACTCAGTCTTCACTCAGTCGTCACTCTGTCACCATTCAGCCTTCACTCAGTCTTAACTCAGTCTTAACTTTGTCACCACTCAGTCTTCACTCAGTCTTCACTCAGTCATCACTCTGTCACCACTCAGTCTTCACTCTGTCACCACTCAGTCTTCACTCTGTCACCACTCAGTCTTCACTCAATCTTCACTCTGTCACCACTCAGCTGTCACTCAGCCATCACTCAGTCATCACTCTGTCATCACTCAGTCTTCACTAAGTCTTCACTCGGTCTTCACTCAGTGATCACTCTGTCACCACTCAGTCTTCACTCAGTCTTCACTCTGTCACCACTCAGTCTTCACTCAGTCTTCACTCAGTCGTTACTCTGTCACCACTCAGTCTTCACTCAATCTTCACCCAGTCATCACTCTGTCACCACTCAGTCTTCACTCAGTCTTCAATCTATCCCCACTCAGTCTTCACTCAGTCTTCACTCAGTCGTTACTCTGTCACCATTCAGTCTTCACTCACCCTTCACTCAGTCATCACTCTGTCGTCAGTCAGCTGTCACTCAGTCTTCACTCAGTCATCACTCTGTCACCACTCAGTCTTCACTCAGTCTTCACTCTGTCACCACTCAGTCTTCACTCAGTCTTCACTCAGTCGTCACTCTGTCACCATTCAGCCTTCACTCAGTCTTAACTCAGTCTTAACTTTGTCACCACTCAGTCTTCACTCAGTCTTCACTCAGTCATCACTCTGTCACCACTCAGTCTTCACTCTGTCACCACTCAGTCTTCACTCTGTCACCACTCAGTCTTCACTCAATCTTCACTCTGTTACCACTCAGCTGTCACTCAATCTTCACCCAGTCATCACTCTGTCACCACTCAGTCTTCACTCAGTCTTCAATCTGTCCCCACTCAGTCTTCACTCTGTCACCACTATGTCTTCACTCAGTCATCACTCTGTCACCACTCAGTCTTCACTCTGTCACCACTAGGTCTTCACTCAGTCATCACTCTGTCACCACTCAGTCTTCACTCAGTCTTCACCCAGTCATCACTCTGTCACCAATCAGTCTTCACTCTGTCACCACTCAGTCTTCACTCAGTCTTCACTCAGTCATCACTCTGTCACCACTCAGTCTTCACTCAGTCATCACTCTGTCACCACTCAGTCTTCACTCAGTCTTCACTCAGTCATCACTCTGTCACCACTCAGTCTTCACTCTGTCACCACTCAGTCTTCACTCTGTCACCACTCAGTCTTCACTCAATCTTCACTCTGTTACCACTCAGCTGTCACTCAATCTTCACCCAGTCATCACTCTGTCACCACTCAGTCTTCACTCAGTCTTCAATCTGTCCCCACTCAGTCTTCACTCTGTCACCACTATGTCTTCACTCAGTCATCACTCTGTCACCACTCAGTCTTCACTCTGTCACCACTAGGTCTTCACTCAGTCATCACTCTGTCACCACTCAGTCTTCACTCAGTCTTCACCCAGTCATCACTCTGTCACCAATCAGTCTTCACTCTGTCACCACTCAGTCTTCACTCAGTCTTCACTCAGTCATCACTCTGTCACCACTCAGTCTTAACTCAGTCATCACTCAGTCATCACTCTGTCACCACTCAGTCTTCACTCAGTCATCACTCTGTCACCACTCAGTCTTCACTCAGTCTTCACTCTGTCACCACTCAGTCTTCACTCAGTCTTTACTCTGTCACCACTCAGTCTTCACTCAGTCTTCACTGAGTCATCACTTTGTCACCATTCAGCCTTCACTCAGTCTTAACTCAGTCCTAACTTTGTCACCACTCAGTCTTCACTCAGTCTTCACTCAGTCATCACTCTGTCACCATTCAGTCTTCACTCACCCTTCACTCAGTCATCACTCTGTCGTCACTCATCCGTCACTCAGTCTTCACTCAGTCTTCACTCAGTCGTTACTCTGTCACCACTCAGTCTTCACTCAATCTTCACCCAGTCATCACTCTGTCACCACTCAGTCTTCACTCAGTCTTCAATCTGTCACCACTCAGTCTTCACTCAGTCTTCACTCAGTCATCACTCTGTCACCATTCAGTCTTAACTCAGTCGTCACCCAGTCATCACTCTGTCACCACTCAGGCTTCAGTCAGACTTCACTCTGTCACCACTCAGTCTTCACTCAATCTTCACCCAGTCATCACTCTGTCACCACTCAATCTTCACTCAGTCTTCACTCTCTCACCACTCAGTCTTCACTCAGTCTTCACCCAGTCATTACTCTGTCACCACTCAGTTTTCACTCTGTCACCACTCAGTCTTCACTCAGTCTTCACTCAGTCATCACTCTATCACCACTCAGTCTTAACTCACTCAACACTCAGTCATCACTCTGTCACCACTCAGTTTTCACTCAGTCATCACTCTGTCACCACTCAGTCTTCAATCAGTCTTCACTCAGTCTTCACTCTGTCACCACTCAGTCGTCACTCAGTCTTCACTCAGTCATCACTCTGTCACCACTCAGTCTTCACTCAGTCTTCACTCGGTCTTCACTCAGTCATCACTCTGTCACCACTCAGTCTTCACTCTGTCACCACTAGGTCTTCACTCAGTCATCACTCTGTCACCACTCAGTCTTCACTCTGTCACCACTAGGTCTTCACTCAGTCATCACTCTGTCACCACTCAGTCTTCACTCAGTCTTCACCCAGTCATCACTCTGTCACCAATCAGTCTTCACTCTGTCACCACTCAGTCTTCACTCAGTCTTCACTCAGTCATCACTCTGTCACCACTCAGTCTTAACTCAGTCATCACTGAGTCATCACTCTGTCACCACTCAGTCTTCACTCAGTCATCACTCTGTCACCACTCAGTCTTCACTCAGTCTTCACTCGGTCTTCACTCAGTCATCACTCTGTCACCACTCAGTCTTCACTCAGTCTTTACTCTGTCACCACTCAGTCTTCACTCAGTCTTCACTCAGTCATCACTTTGTCACCATTCAGCCTTCACTCAGTCTTAACTCAGTCCTAACTTTGTCACCACTCAGTCTTCACTCAGTCTTCACTCAGTCATCACTCTGTCACCATTCAGTCTTCACTAAGTCTTAACTCAGTAATCACTCTGTCACCACTCAGTCTTCACTCAGTCTTCACTCAGTCATCACTCTGTCACCACTCAGTCTTCACTCAGTCTTCACCCAGTCATCACTCTGTCAACACTCAGGCTTCACTCAGACTTCACCCTGTCACCACTCAGTCTTCACTCAGTCTTCAATCTATCCCCACTCAGTCTTCACTCAGTCTTCACTCAGTCGTTACTCTGTCACCATTCAGTCTTCACTCACCCTTCACTCAGTCATCACTCTGTCGTCAGTCAGCTGTCACTCAGTCTTCACTCAGTCATCACTCTGTCACCACTCAGTCTTCACTCAGTCTTCAATCTGTCACCAATCAGTCTTCACTCAGTCTTCACTCAGTCATCACTCTGTCACCACTCAGTCTTCACTCAGTCTTCACCCAGTCATCACTCTGTCACCACTCAGGCTTCACTCAGACTTCACTCTGTCACCACTCAGTCTTCACTCAATCTTCACCCAGTCATCACTCTGTCACCACTCAGTCTTCACTCAGTCTTCACTCTCTCACCACTCAGTCTTCACTCAGTCTTCACCCAGTCATCACTCTGTCACCACTCAGTTTTCACTCTGTCACCACTCAGTCTTCACTCAGTCTTCACTCAGTCATCACTCTGTCACCACTCAGTCTTAACTCTCTCAACACTCAGTCATCACTCTGTCACCACTCAGTTTTCACTCAGTCATCACTCTGTCACCACTCAGTCTTCACTCAGTCTTCACTCAGTCGTTACTCTGTCACCACTCAGTCTTCACTCAATCTTCACCCAGTCATCACTCTGTCACCACTCAGTCTTCACTCAGTCTTCAATCTGTCCCCACTCAGTCTTCACTCAGTCTTCACTCAGTCATCACTCAGCCGTCACTCAGTCTTCACTCAGTCTTCACTCAGTCGTTACTCTGTCACCACTCAGTCTTCACTCAATCTTCACCCAGTCATCACTCTGTCACCATTCAGTCTTCACTCAGTCTTCAATCTGTCACCACTCAGTCTTCACTCAGTCTTCACTCAGTCATCACTCTGTCACCACTCAGTCTTCACTCAGTCGTCACCCAGTCATCACTCTGTCACCACTCAGGCTTCAGTCAGACTTCACTCTGTCACCACTCAGTCTTCACTCAATCTTCACCCAGTCATCACTCTGTCACCACTCAATCTTCACTCAGTCTTCACTCTCTCACCACTCAGTCTTCACTCAGTCTTCACCCAGTCATTACTCTGTCACCACTCAGTTTTCACTCTGTCACCACTCAGTCTTCACTCAGTCTTCACTCAGCCATCACTCTATCACCACTCAGTCTTAACTCACTCAACACTCAGTCATCACTCTGTCACCACTCAGTCTTCACTCAGTCTTCACTCAGTCTTCACTCTGTCACCACTCAGTCTTCACTCAGTCTTCACTCAGTCATCACTCTGTCACCACTCAGTCTTCACTCAGTCTTCACTCGGTCTTCACTCAGTCATCACTCTGTCACCACTCAGTCTTCACTCTGTCACCACTAGGTCTTCACTCAGTCATCACTCTGTCACCACTCAGTCTTCACTCTGTCACCACTAGGTCTTCACTCAGTCATCACTCTGTCACTACTCAGTCTTAAGTCAGTCTTCACCCAGTCATCACTCTGTCACCAATCAGTCTTCACTCTGTCACCACTCAGTCTTCACTCAGTCTTCACTCAGTCATCACTCTGTCACCACTCAGTCTTAACTCAGTCATCACTCAGTCATCACTCTGTCACCACTCAGTCTTCACTCATTCATCACTCTGTCACCACTCAGTCTTCACTCAGTCTTCACTCGGTCTTCACTCAGTCATCACTCTGTCACCACTCAGTCTTCACTCAGTCTTTACTCTGTCACCACTCAGTCTTCACTCAGTCTTCACTCAGTCATCACTTTGTCACCATTCAGCCTTCACTCAGTCTTAACTCAGTCCTAACTTTGTCACCACTCAGTCTTCACTCAGTCTTCACTCAGTCATCACTCTGTCACCATTCAGTCTTCACTAAGTCTTAACTCAGTAATCACTCTGTCACCACTCAGTCTTCACTCAGTCTTCACTCAGTCATCACTCTGTCACCACTCAGTCTTCACTCAGTCTTCACCCAGTCATCACTCTGTCACCACTCAGGCTTCACTCAGACTCCACCCTGTCACCACTCAGTCTGCACTCAATCTTCACCCAGTCATCACTCTGTCACCACTCAGTCATCACTCTGTCGTCACTCAGCCGTCACTCAGTCTTCACTCAGTCTTCACTCAGTGATCACTCTGTCACCACTCAGTCTTCACTCAGTCATCACTCTGTCACCACTCAGTGTTCACTCAGTCTTCACTCTGTCACCACTCAGTCTTCACTCAGTCTTCACTCAGTCGTCACTCTGTCACCATTCAGCCTTCACTCAGTCTTAACTCAGTCTTAACATTGTCACCACTCAGTCTTCACTCAGTCTTCACTCAGTCATCACTCTGTCACCACTCAGTCTTCACTCTGTCACCACTCAGTCTTCACTCTGTCACCACTCAGTCTTCACTCAATCTTCACTCTGTCACCACTCAGCTGTCACTCAGCCATCACTCAGTCATCACTCTGTCACCACTCAGTCTTCACTCAGTCTTCACTCGGTCTTCACTCAGTCATCACTCTGTCACCACTCAGTCTTCACTCTGTCACCACTAGGTCTTCACTCAGTCATCACTCTGTCACCACTCAGTCTTCACTCTGTCACCACTAGGTCTTCACTCAGTCATCACTCTGTCACCACTCAGTCTTCACTCAGTCTTCACCCAGTCATCACTCTGTCACCAATCAGTCTTCACTCTGTCACCACTCAGTCTTCACTCAGTCTTCACTCAGTCATCACTCTGTCACCATTCAGTCTTCACTAAGTCTTAACTCAGTCATCACTCTGTCACCACTCAGTCTTCACTCAGTCTTCACTCAGTCATCACTCTGTCACCACTCAGTCTTCACTCAGTCTTCACCCAGTCATCACTCTGTCACCACTCAGGCTTCACTCAGACTTCACCCTGTCACCACTCAGTCTGCACTCAATCTTCACCCAGTCATCACTCTGTCACCACTCAGTCATCACTCTGTCGTCACTCAGCCGTCACTCAGTCTTCACTCAGTCTTCACTCAGTGATCACTCTGTCACCACTCAGTCTTCACTCAGTCTTCACTCTGTCACCACTCAGTCTTCACTCAGTCATCACTCTGTCACCACTCAGTGTTCACTCAGTCTTCACTCGGTCTTCACTCTGTCATCACTCTGTCACCACTCAGTCTTCACTCAGTCTTCACTCTGTCACCACTCAGTCTTCACTCAGTCTTCACTCAGTCGTCACTCTGTCACCATTCAGCCTTCACTCAGTCTTAACTCAGTCTTAACTTTGTCACCACTCAGTCTTCACTCAGTCTTCACTCAGTCATCACTCTGTCACCACTCAGTCTTCACTCTGTCACCACTCAGTCTTCACTCTGTCACCACTCAGTCTTCACTCAATCTTCACTCTGTCACCACTCAGCTGTCACTCAGCCATCACTCAGTCATCACTCTGTCATCACTCAGTCTTCACTAAGTCTTCACTCGGTCTTCACTCAGTGATCACTCTGTCACCACTCAGTCTTCACTCAGTCTTCACTCTGTCACCACTCAGTCTTCACTCAGTCTTCACTCAGTCGTTACTCTGTCACCACTCAGTCTTCACTCAATCTTCACCCAGTCATCACTCTGTCACCACTCAGTCTTCACTCAGTCTTCAATCTATCCCCACTCAGTCTTCACTCAGTCTTCACTCAGTCGTTACTCTGTCACCATTCAGTCTTCACTCACCCTTCACTCAGTCATCACTCTGTCGTCAGTCAGCTGTCACTCAGTCTTCACTCAGTCATCACTCTGTCACCACTCAGTCTTCACTCAGTCTTCACTCTGTCACCACTCAGTCTTCACTCAGTCTTCACTCAGTCGTCACTCTGTCACCATTCAGCCTTCACTCAGTCTTAACTCAGTCTTAACTTTGTCACCACTCAGTCTTCACTCAGTCTTCACTCAGTCATCACTCTGTCACCACTCAGTCTTCACTCTGTCACCACTCAGTCTTCACTCTGTCACCACTCAGTCTTCACTCAATCTTCACTCTGTTACCACTCAGCTGTCACTCAATCTTCACCCAGTCATCACTCTGTCACCACTCAGTCTTCACTCAGTCTTCAATCTGTCCCCACTCAGTCTTCACTCTGTCACCACTATGTCTTCACTCAGTCATCACTCTGTCACCACTCAGTCTTCACTCTGTCACCACTAGGTCTTCACTCAGTCATCACTCTGTCACCACTCAGTCTTCACTCAGTCTTCACCCAGTCATCACTCTGTCACCAATCAGTCTTCACTCTGTCACCACTCAGTCTTCACTCAGTCTTCACTCAGTCATCACTCTGTCACCACTCAGTCTTCACTCAGTCATCACTCTGTCACCACTCAGTCTTCACTCAGTCTTCACTCAGTCATCACTCTGTCACCACTCAGTCTTCACTCTGTCACCACTCAGTCTTCACTCTGTCACCACTCAGTCTTCACTCAATCTTCACTCTGTTACCACTCAGCTGTCACTCAATCTTCACCCAGTCATCACTCTGTCACCACTCAGTCTTCACTCAGTCTTCAATCTGTCCCCACTCAGTCTTCACTCTGTCACCACTATGTCTTCACTCAGTCATCACTCTGTCACCACTCAGTCTTCACTCTGTCACCACTAGGTCTTCACTCAGTCATCACTCTGTCACCACTCAGTCTTCACTCAGTCTTCACCCAGTCATCACTCTGTCACCAATCAGTCTTCACTCTGTCACCACTCAGTCTTCACTCAGTCTTCACTCAGTCATCACTCTGTCACCACTCAGTCTTAACTCAGTCATCACTCAGTCATCACTCTGTCACCACTCAGTCTTCACTCAGTCATCACTCTGTCACCACTCAGTCTTCACTCAGTCTTCACTCTGTCACCACTCAGTCTTCACTCAGTCTTTACTCTGTCACCACTCAGTCTTCACTCAGTCTTCACTGAGTCATCACTTTGTCACCATTCAGCCTTCACTCAGTCTTAACTCAGTCCTAACTTTGTCACCACTCAGTCTTCACTCAGTCTTCACTCAGTCATCACTCTGTCACCATTCAGTCTTCACTCACCCTTCACTCAGTCATCACTCTGTCGTCACTCATCCGTCACTCAGTCTTCACTCAGTCTTCACTCAGTCGTTACTCTGTCACCACTCAGTCTTCACTCAATCTTCACCCAGTCATCACTCTGTCACCACTCAGTCTTCACTCAGTCTTCAATCTGTCACCACTCAGTCTTCACTCAGTCTTCACTCAGTCATCACTCTGTCACCATTCAGTCTTAACTCAGTCGTCACCCAGTCATCACTCTGTCACCACTCAGGCTTCAGTCAGACTTCACTCTGTCACCACTCAGTCTTCACTCAATCTTCACCCAGTCATCACTCTGTCACCACTCAATCTTCACTCAGTCTTCACTCTCTCACCACTCAGTCTTCACTCAGTCTTCACCCAGTCATTACTCTGTCACCACTCAGTTTTCACTCTGTCACCACTCAGTCTTCACTCAGTCTTCACTCAGTCATCACTCTATCACCACTCAGTCTTAACTCACTCAACACTCAGTCATCACTCTGTCACCACTCAGTTTTCACTCAGTCATCACTCTGTCACCACTCAGTCTTCAATCAGTCTTCACTCAGTCTTCACTCTGTCACCACTCAGTCGTCACTCAGTCTTCACTCAGTCATCACTCTGTCACCACTCAGTCTTCACTCAGTCTTCACTCGGTCTTCACTCAGTCATCACTCTGTCACCACTCAGTCTTCACTCTGTCACCACTAGGTCTTCACTCAGTCATCACTCTGTCACCACTCAGTCTTCACTCTGTCACCACTAGGTCTTCACTCAGTCATCACTCTGTCACCACTCAGTCTTCACTCAGTCTTCACCCAGTCATCACTCTGTCACCAATCAGTCTTCACTCTGTCACCACTCAGTCTTCACTCAGTCTTCACTCAGTCATCACTCTGTCACCACTCAGTCTTAACTCAGTCATCACTGAGTCATCACTCTGTCACCACTCAGTCTTCACTCAGTCATCACTCTGTCACCACTCAGTCTTCACTCAGTCTTCACTCGGTCTTCACTCAGTCATCACTCTGTCACCACTCAGTCTTCACTCAGTCTTTACTCTGTCACCACTCAGTCTTCACTCAGTCTTCACTCAGTCATCACTTTGTCACCATTCAGCCTTCACTCAGTCTTAACTCAGTCCTAACTTTGTCACCACTCAGTCTTCACTCAGTCTTCACTCAGTCATCACTCTGTCACCATTCAGTCTTCACTAAGTCTTAACTCAGTAATCACTCTGTCACCACTCAGTCTTCACTCAGTCTTCACTCAGTCATCACTCTGTCACCACTCAGTCTTCACTCAGTCTTCACCCAGTCATCACTCTGTCAACACTCAGGCTTCACTCAGACTTCACCCTGTCACCACTCAGTCTTCACTCAGTCTTCAATCTATCCCCACTCAGTCTTCACTCAGTCTTCACTCAGTCGTTACTCTGTCACCATTCAGTCTTCACTCACCCTTCACTCAGTCATCACTCTGTCGTCAGTCAGCTGTCACTCAGTCTTCACTCAGTCATCACTCTGTCACCACTCAGTCTTCACTCAGTCTTCAATCTGTCACCAATCAGTCTTCACTCAGTCTTCACTCAGTCATCACTCTGTCACCACTCAGTCTTCACTCAGTCTTCACCCAGTCATCACTCTGTCACCACTCAGGCTTCACTCAGACTTCACTCTGTCACCACTCAGTCTTCACTCAATCTTCACCCAGTCATCACTCTGTCACCACTCAGTCTTCACTCAGTCTTCACTCTCTCACCACTCAGTCTTCACTCAGTCTTCACCCAGTCATCACTCTGTCACCACTCAGTTTTCACTCTGTCACCACTCAGTCTTCACTCAGTCTTCACTCAGTCATCACTCTGTCACCACTCAGTCTTAACTCTCTCAACACTCAGTCATCACTCTGTCACCACTCAGTTTTCACTCAGTCATCACTCTGTCACCACTCAGTCTTCACTCAGTCTTCACTCAGTCGTTACTCTGTCACCACTCAGTCTTCACTCAATCTTCACCCAGTCATCACTCTGTCACCACTCAGTCTTCACTCAGTCTTCAATCTGTCCCCACTCAGTCTTCACTCAGTCTTCACTCAGTCATCACTCAGCCGTCACTCAGTCTTCACTCAGTCTTCACTCAGTCGTTACTCTGTCACCACTCAGTCTTCACTCAATCTTCACCCAGTCATCACTCTGTCACCATTCAGTCTTCACTCAGTCTTCAATCTGTCACCACTCAGTCTTCACTCAGTCTTCACTCAGTCATCACTCTGTCACCACTCAGTCTTCACTCAGTCGTCACCCAGTCATCACTCTGTCACCACTCAGGCTTCAGTCAGACTTCACTCTGTCACCACTCAGTCTTCACTCAATCTTCACCCAGTCATCACTCTGTCACCACTCAATCTTCACTCAGTCTTCACTCTCTCACCACTCAGTCTTCACTCAGTCTTCACCCAGTCATTACTCTGTCACCACTCAGTTTTCACTCTGTCACCACTCAGTCTTCACTCAGTCTTCACTCAGCCATCACTCTATCACCACTCAGTCTTAACTCACTCAACACTCAGTCATCACTCTGTCACCACTCAGTCTTCACTCAGTCTTCACTCAGTCTTCACTCTGTCACCACTCAGTCTTCACTCAGTCTTCACTCAGTCATCACTCTGTCACCACTCAGTCTTCACTCAGTCTTCACTCGGTCTTCACTCAGTCATCACTCTGTCACCACTCAGTCTTCACTCTGTCACCACTAGGTCTTCACTCAGTCATCACTCTGTCACCACTCAGTCTTCACTCTGTCACCACTAGGTCTTCACTCAGTCATCACTCTGTCACTACTCAGTCTTAAGTCAGTCTTCACCCAGTCATCACTCTGTCACCAATCAGTCTTCACTCTGTCACCACTCAGTCTTCACTCAGTCTTCACTCAGTCATCACTCTGTCACCACTCAGTCTTAACTCAGTCATCACTCAGTCATCACTCTGTCACCACTCAGTCTTCACTCATTCATCACTCTGTCACCACTCAGTCTTCACTCAGTCTTCACTCGGTCTTCACTCAGTCATCACTCTGTCACCACTCAGTCTTCACTCAGTCTTTACTCTGTCACCACTCAGTCTTCACTCAGTCTTCACTCAGTCATCACTTTGTCACCATTCAGCCTTCACTCAGTCTTAACTCAGTCCTAACTTTGTCACCACTCAGTCTTCACTCAGTCTTCACTCAGTCATCACTCTGTCACCATTCAGTCTTCACTAAGTCTTAACTCAGTAATCACTCTGTCACCACTCAGTCTTCACTCAGTCTTCACTCAGTCATCACTCTGTCACCACTCAGTCTTCACTCAGTCTTCACCCAGTCATCACTCTGTCACCACTCAGGCTTCACTCAGACTCCACCCTGTCACCACTCAGTCTGCACTCAATCTTCACCCAGTCATCACTCTGTCACCACTCAGTCATCACTCTGTCGTCACTCAGCCGTCACTCAGTCTTCACTCAGTCTTCACTCAGTGATCACTCTGTCACCACTCAGTCTTCACTCAGTCATCACTCTGTCACCACTCAGTGTTCACTCAGTCTTCACTCTGTCACCACTCAGTCTTCACTCAGTCTTCACTCAGTCGTCACTCTGTCACCATTCAGCCTTCACTCAGTCTTAACTCAGTCTTAACATTGTCACCACTCAGTCTTCACTCAGTCTTCACTCAGTCATCACTCTGTCACCACTCAGTCTTCACTCTGTCACCACTCAGTCTTCACTCTGTCACCACTCAGTCTTCACTCAATCTTCACTCTGTCACCACTCAGCTGTCACTCAGCCATCACTCAGTCATCACTCTGTCACCACTCAGTCTTCACTCAGTCTTCACTCGGTCTTCACTCAGTCATCACTCTGTCACCACTCAGTCTTCACTCTGTCACCACTAGGTCTTCACTCAGTCATCACTCTGTCACCACTCAGTCTTCACTCTGTCACCACTAGGTCTTCACTCAGTCATCACTCTGTCACCACTCAGTCTTCACTCAGTCTTCACCCAGTCATCACTCTGTCACCAATCAGTCTTCACTCTGTCACCACTCAGTCTTCACTCAGTCTTCACTCAGTCATCACTCTGTCACCACTCAGTCTTAACTCAGTCATCACTCAGTCATCACTCTGTCACCACTCAGTCTTCACTCAGTCATCACTCTGTCACCACTCAGTCTTCACTCAGTCTTCACTCGGTCTTCACTCAGTCATCACTCTGTCACCACTCAGTCTTCACTCAGTCTTTACTCTGTCACCACTCAGTCTTCACTCAGTCTTCACTCAGTCATCACTTTGTCACCATTCAGCCTTCACTCAGTCTTAACTCAGTCCTAACTTTGTCACCACTCAGTCTTCACTCAGTCTTCACTCAGTCATCACTCTGTCACCATTCAGTCTTCACTAAGTCTTAACTCAGTAATCACTCTGTCACCACTCAGTCTTCACTCAGTCTTCACTCAGTCATCACTCTGTCACCACTCAGTCTTCACTCAGTCTTCACCCAGTCATCACTCTGTCAACACTCAGGCTTCACTCAGACTTCACCCTGTCACCACTCAGTCTTCACTCAGTCTTCAATCTATCCCCACTCAGTCTTCACTCAGTCTTCACTCAGTCGTTACTCTGTCACCATTCAGTCTTCACTCACCCTTCACTCAGTCATCACTCTGTCGTCAGTCAGCTGTCACTCAGTCTTCACTCAGTCATCACTCTGTCACCACTCAGTCTTCACTCAGTCTTCAATCTGTCACCAATCAGTCTTCACTCAGTCTTCACTCAGTCATCACTCTGTCACCACTCAGTCTTCACTCAGTCTTCACCCAGTCATCACTCTGTCACCACTCAGGCTTCACTCAGACTTCACTCTGTCACCACTCAGTCTTCACTCAATCTTCACCCAGTCATCACTCTGTCACCACTCAGTCTTCACTCAGTCTTCACTCTCTCACCACTCAGTCTTCACTCAGTCTTCACCCAGTCATCACTCTGTCACCACTCAGTTTTCACTCTGTCACCACTCAGTCTTCACTCAGTCTTCACTCAGTCATCACTCTGTCACCACTCAGTCTTAACTCTCTCAACACTCAGTCATCACTCTGTCACCACTCAGTTTTCACTCAGTCATCACTCTGTCACCACTCAGTCTTCACTCAGTCTTCACTCAGTCGTTACTCTGTCACCACTCAGTCTTCACTCAATCTTCACCCAGTCATCACTCTGTCACCACTCAGTCTTCACTCAGTCTTCAATCTGTCCCCACTCAGTCTTCACTCAGTCTTCACTCAGTCATCACTCAGCCGTCACTCAGTCTTCACTCAGTCTTCACTCAGTCGTTACTCTGTCACCACTCAGTCTTCACTCAATCTTCACCCAGTCATCACTCTGTCACCATTCAGTCTTCACTCAGTCTTCAATCTGTCACCACTCAGTCTTCACTCAGTCTTCACTCAGTCATCATTCTGTCACCACTCAGTCTTCACTCAGTCGTCACCCAGTCATCACTCTGTCACCACTCAGGCTTCAGTCAGACTTCACTCTGTCACCACTCAGTCTTCACTCAATCTTCACCCAGTCATCACTCTGTCACCACTCAATCTTCACTCAGTCTTCACTCTCTCACCACTCAGTCTTCACTCAGTCTTCACCCAGTCATTACTCTGTCACCACTCAGTTTTCACTCTGTCACCACTCAGTCTTCACTCAGTCTTCACTCAGCCATCACTCTATCACCACTCAGTCTTAACTCACTCAACACTCAGTCATCACTCTGTCACCACTCAGTCTTCACTCAGTCTTCACTCAGTCTTCACTCTGTCACCACTCAGTCTTCACTCAGTCTTCACTCAGTCATCACTCTGTCACCACTCAGTCTTCACTCAGTCTTCACTCGGTCTTCACTCAGTCATCACTCTGTCACCACTCAGTCTTCACTCTGTCACCACTAGGTCTTCACTCAGTCATCACTCTGTCACCACTCAGTCTTCACTCTGTCACCACTAGGTCTTCACTCAGTCATCACTCTGTCACTACTCAGTCTTAAGTCAGTCTTCACCCAGTCATCACTCTGTCACCAATCAGTCTTCACTCTGTCACCACTCAGTCTTCACTCAGTCTTCACTCAGTCATCACTCTGTCACCACTCAGTCTTAACTCAGTCATCACTCAGTCATCACTCTGTCACCACTCAGTCTTCACTCATTCATCACTCTGTCACCACTCAGTCTTCACTCAGTCTTCACTCGGTCTTCACTCAGTCATCACTCTGTCACCACTCAGTCTTCACTCAGTCTTTACTCTGTCACCACTCAGTCTTCACTCAGTCTTCACTCAGTCATCACTTTGTCACCATTCAGCCTTCACTCAGTCTTAACTCAGTCCTAACTTTGTCACCACTCAGTCTTCACTCAGTCTTCACTCAGTCATCACTCTGTCACCATTCAGTCTTCACTAAGTCTTAACTCAGTAATCACTCTGTCACCACTCAGTCTTCACTCAGTCTTCACTCAGTCATCACTCTGTCACCACTCAGTCTTCACTCAGTCTTCACCCAGTCATCACTCTGTCACCACTCAGGCTTCACTCAGACTCCACCCTGTCACCACTCAGTCTGCACTCAATCTTCACCCAGTCATCACTCTGTCACCACTCAGTCATCACTCTGTCGTCACTCAGCCGTCACTCAGTCTTCACTCAGTCTTCACTCAGTGATCACTCTGTCACCACTCAGTCTTCACTCAGTCATCACTCTGTCACCACTCAGTGTTCACTCAGTCTTCACTCTGTCACCACTCAGTCTTCACTCAGTCTTCACTCAGTCGTCACTCTGTCACCATTCAGCCTTCACTCAGTCTTAACTCAGTCTTAACATTGTCACCACTCAGTCTTCACTCAGTCTTCACTCAGTCATCACTCTGTCACCACTCAGTCTTCACTCTGTCACCACTCAGTCTTCACTCTGTCACCACTCAGTCTTCACTCAATCTTCACTCTGTCACCACTCAGCTGTCACTCAGCCATCACTCAGTCATCACTCTGTCACCACTCAGTCTTCACTCAGTCTTCACTCGGTCTTCACTCAGTCATCACTCTGTCACCACTCAGTCTTCACTCTGTCACCACTAGGTCTTCACTCAGTCATCACTCTGTCACCACTCAGTCTTCACTCAGTCTTCACCCAGTCATCACTCTGTCACCAATCAGTCTTCACTCTGTCACCACTCAGTCTTCACTCAGTCTTCACTCAGTCATCACTCTGTCACCACTCAGTCTTAACTCAGTCATCACTCAGTCATCACTCTGTCACCACTCAGTCTTCACTCAGTCATCACTCTGTCACCACTCAGTCTTCACTCAGTCTTCACTCGGTCTTCACTCAGTCATCACTCTGTCACCACTCAGTCTTCACTCAGTCTTTACTCTGTCACCACTCAGTCTTCACTCAGTCTTCACTCAGTCATCACTTTGTCACCATTCAGCCTTCACTCAGTCTTAACTCAGTCCTAACTTTGTCACCACTCAGTCTTCACTCAGTCTTCACTCAGTCATCACTCTGTCACCATTCAGTCTTCACTAAGTCTTAACTCAGTAATCACTCTGTCACCACTCAGTCTTCACTCAGTCTTCACTCAGTCATCACTCTGTCACCACTCAGTCTTCACTCAGTCTTCACCCAGTCATCACTCTGTCAACACTCAGGCTTCACTCAGACTTCACCCTGTCACCACTCAGTCTTCACTCAGTCTTCAATCTATCCCCACTCAGTCTTCACTCAGTCTTCACTCAGTCGTTACTCTGTCACCATTCAGTCTTCACTCACCCTTCACTCAGTCATCACTCTGTCGTCAGTCAGCTGTCACTCAGTCTTCACTCAGTCATCACTCTGTCACCACTCAGTCTTCACTCAGTCTTCAATCTGTCACCAATCGATCTTCACTCAGTCTTTACTCAGTCATCACTCTGTCACCACTCAGTCTTCACTCAGTCTTCACCCAGTCATCACTCTGTCACCACTCAGGCTTCACTCAGACTTCACTCTGTCACCACTCAGTCTTCACTCAATCTTCACCCAGTCATCACTCTGTCACCACTCAGTCTTCACTCAGTCTTCACTCTCTCACCACTCAGTCTTCACTCAGTCTTCACCCAGTCATCACTCTGTCACCACTCAGTTTTCACTCTGTCACCACTCAGTCTTCACTCAGTCTTCACTCAGTCATCACTCTGTCACCACTCAGTCTTAACTCTCTCAACACTCAGTCATC
Source organism: Lampris megalopsis (assembly GCA_022114975.2). Classification (NCBI taxonomy): domain Eukaryota; kingdom Metazoa; phylum Chordata; class Actinopteri; order Lampriformes; family Lampridae; genus Lampris; species Lampris megalopsis. The sequence continues at coordinate 16,530,046 of JAJHIY020000425.1, read as the reverse complement.
ACTCTGTCACCACTCAGTTTTCACTCAGTCATCACTCTGTCACCACTCAGTCTTCACTCAGTCTTCACTCAGTCGTTATTCTCTCACCACTCAGTCTTCACTCAATCTTCACCCAGTCATCACTCTGTCACCACTCAGTCTTCACTCAGTCTTCAATCTGTCCCCACTCAGTCTTCACTCAGTCTTCACTCAGTCATCACTCAGCCGTCACTCAGTCTTCACTCAGTCTTCACTCAGTCGTTACTCTGTCACCACTCAGTCTTCACTCAATCTTCACCCAGTCATCACTCTGTCACCATTCAGTCTTCACTCAGTCTTCAATCTGTCACCACTCAGTCTTCACTCAGTCTTCACTCAGTCATCACTCTGTCACCACTCAGTCTTCACTCAGTCGTCACCCAGTCATCACTCTGTCACCACTCAGGCTTCAGTCAGACTTCACTCTGTCACCACTCAGTCTTCACTCAATCTTCACCCAGTCATCACTCTGTCACCACTCAATCTTCACTCAGTCTTCACTCTCTCACCACTCAGTCTTCACTCAGTCTTCACCCAGTCATTACTCTGTCACCACTCAGTTTTCACTCTGTCACCACTCAGTCTTCACTCAGTCTTCACTCAGTCATCACTCTATCACCACTCAGTCTTAACTCACTCAACACTCAGTCATCACTCTGTCTCCACTCAGTTTTCACTCAGTCATCACTCTGTCACCACTCAGTCTTCACTCAGTCTTCACTCAGTCATCACTCTGTCACCACTCAGTCTTCACTCAGTCTTCACTCGGTCTTCACTCAGTCATCACTCTGTCACCACTCAGTCTTCACTCTGTCACCACTAGGTCTTCACTCAGTCATCACTCTGTCACCACCCAGTCATCACTCTGTCACCAATCAGTCTTCACTCTGTCACCACTCAGTCTTCACTCAGTCTTCACTCAGTCATCACTCTGTCACCACTCAGTCTTAACTCAGTCATCACTCAGTCATCACTCTGTCACCACTCAGTCTTCACTCATTCATCACTCTGTCACCACTCAGTCTTCACTCAGTCTTCACTCGGTCTTCACTCAGTCATCACTCTGTCACCACTCAGTCTTCACTCAGTCTTTACCCTGTCACCACTCAGTCTTCACTCAGTCTTCACTCAGTCATCACTTTGTCACCATTCAGCCTTCACTCAGTCTTAACTCAGTCCTAACTTTGTCACCACTCAGTCTTCACTCAGTCTTCACTCAGTCATCACTCTGTCACCATTCAGTCTTCACTAAGTCTTAACTCAGTAATCACTCTGTCACCACTCAGTCATCACTCAGTCTTCACTCAGTCATCACTCTGTCACCACTCAGTCTTCACTCAGTCTTCACCCAGTCATCACTCTGTCACCACTCAGGCTTCACTCAGACTCCACCCTGTCACCACTCAGTCTGCACTCAATCTTCACCCAGTCATCACTCTGTCACCACTCAGTCATCACTCTGTCGTCACTCAGCCGTCACTCATTCTTCACTCATTCTTCACTCAGTGATCACTCTGTCACCACTCAGTCTTCACTCTGTCACCACTCTGTCTTCACTCAGTCATCACTCTGTCACCACTCAGTGTTCACTCAGTCTTCACTCGGTCTTCACTCAGTCATCACTCTGTCACCACTCAGTCTTCACTCAGTCTTCACTCTGTCACCACTCAGTCTTCACTCAGTCTTCACTCAGTCGTCACTCTGTCACCATTCAGCCTTCACTCAGTCTTAACTCAGTCTTAACTTTGTCACCACTCAGTCTTCACTCAGTCTTCACTCAGTCATCACTCTGTCACCACTCAGTCTTCACTCTGTCACCACTCAGTCTTCACTCTGTCACCACTCAGTCTTCACTCAATCTTCACTCTGTCACCACTCAGCTGTCACTCAGCCATCACTCAGTCATCACTCTGTCATCACTCAGTCTTCACTAAGTCTTCACTCGGTCTTCACTCAGTGATCACTCTGTCACCACTCAGTCTTCACTCAGTCTTCACTCTGTCACCACTCAGTCTTCACTCAGTCTTCACTCAGTCGTTACTCTGTCACCACTCAGTCTTCACTCAATCTTCACCCAGTCATCACTCTGTCACCACTCAGTCTTCACTCAGTCTTCAATCTGTCCCCACTCAGTCTTCACTCAGTCTTCACTCAGTAGTTACTCTGTCACCATTCAGTCTTCACTCACCCTTCACTCAGTCATCACTCTGTCGTCAGTCAGCTGTCACTCAGTCTTCACTCAGTCATCACTCTGTCACCACTCAGTCTTCACTCAGTCTTCACTCTGTCACCACTCAGTCTTCACTCAGTCTTCACTCAGTCGTCACTCTGTCACCACTCAGTCTTCACTCAGTCTTCACTCAGTCATCACTCTGTCACCACTCAGTCTTCACTCTGTCACCACTCAGTCTTCACTCTGTCACCACTCAGTCTTCACTCAATCTTCACTCTGTCACCACTCAGCTGTCACTCAATCTTCACCCAGTCATCACTCTGTCACCATTCAGTCTTCACTCAGTCTTCAATCTGTCCCCACTCAGTCTTCACTCAGTCTTCACTCAGTCCTAACTTTGTCACCACTCAGTCTTCACTCAGTCTTCACTCAGTCATCACTCTGTCACCATTCAGTCTTCACTAAGTCTTAACTCAGTAATCACTCTGTCACCACTCAGTCTTCACTCAGTCTTCACTCAGTCATCACTCTGTCACCACTCAGTCTTCACTCAGTCTTCACCCAGTCATCACTCTGTCACCACTCAGGCTTCACTCAGACTTCACCCTGTCACCACTCAGTCTGCACTCAATCTTCACCCAGTCATCACTCTGTCACCACTCAGTCTTCACTCTGTCGTCACTCAGCCGTCACTCAGTCTTCACTCAGTCTTCACTCTGTCACCACTCATTCTTCACTCAGTCATCACTCTGTCACCACTCAGTCTTCACTCAGTCTTCACTCAGTCGTCACTCTGTCACCTTTCAGCCTTCACTCAGTCTTAACTCAGTCTTAACTTTGTCACCACTCAGTCTTCACTCAGTCTTCACTCAGTCATCACTCTGTCACCACTCAGTCTTCATTCTGTCACCACTCAGTCTTCACTCTGTCACCACTCAGTCTTCACTCAATCTTCACTCTGTCACCACTCAGCTGTCACTCAGCGATCACTCAGTCATTACTCTGTCATCACTCAGTCTTCACTAAGTCTTCACTCGGTCTTCACTCAGTGATCACTCTGTCACCACTCAGTCTTCACTCAGTCTTCACTCTGTAACCACTCAGTCTTCACTCAGTCTTCACTCAGTCGTTACTCTGTCACCACTCAGTCTTCACTCAATCTTCACCCAGTCATCACTCTGTCACCACTCAGTCTTCACTCAGTCTTCACTCAGTCTTCACTCTGTCACCACTCAGTCTTCACTCAATCTTTACCCAGTCATCACTCTGTCACCACTCAGTCTTCACTCAGTCTTCAATCTGTACCCACTCAGTCTTCACTCAATCTTCACTCAGTCGTTACTCTGTCACCATTCAGTCTTCACTCACCCTTCACTCAGTCATCACTCTGTCGTCAGTCAGCTGTCACTCAGTCTTCACTCAGTCATCACTCTGTCACCACTCAGTCTTCACTCAGTCTTCAATCTGTCACCAATAAGTCTTCACTCAGTCTTCACTCAGTCATCACTCTGTCACCACTCAGTCTTCACTCAGTCTTCAATCTGTCACCACTCAGTCTTCACTCAGTCTTCACTCAGTCATCACTCTGTCACCACTCAGGCTTCACTCAGACTTCACCCTGTCACCACTCAGTCTGCACTCAATCTTCACCCAGTCATTACTCTGTCACCACTCAGTCATCACTCTGTCGTCACTCAGCCGTCACTCAGTCTTCACTCAGTCTTCACTCAGTGATCACTCTGTCACCACTCAGTCTTCACTCAGTCTTCACTCTGTCACCACTCAGTCTTCACTCAGTCTTCACTCGGTCTTCACTCAGTCATCACTCTGTCACCACTCAGTCTTCACTCAGTCTTCACTCTGTCACCACTCAGTCTTCACTCAGTCTTCACTCAGTCATCACTCTGACACCATTCAGCCTTCACTCAGTCTTAACTCAGTCTTAACTTTGTCACCACTCAGTCTTCACTCAGTCTTCACTCAGTCATCACTCTGTCACCACTCAGTCTTCACTCTGTCACTACTCAGTCTTCACTCAATCTTCACTCTGTCACCACTCAGCTGTCACTCAGCCATCACTCAGTCATCACTCTGTCATCACTCAGTCTTCACTAAGTCTTCACTCGGTCTTCACTCAGTGATCACTCTGTCACCACTCAGTCTTCACTCAGTCTTCACTCTGTCACCACTCAGTCTTCACTCAGTCTTCACTCAGTCGTTACTCTGTCACCACTCAGTCTTCACTCAATCTTCACCCAGTCATCACTCTGTCACCACTCAGTCTTCACTCAGTCTTCAATCTGTCCCCACTCAGTCTTCACTCAGTCTTCACTCAGTCTTCACTCGGTCTTCACTCAGTCATCACTCTGTCACCACTCAGTCTTCACTCAGTCTTTACTCTGTCACCACTCAGTCTTCACTCAGTCTTCACTCAGTCATCACTTTGTCACCATTCAGCCTTCACTCAGTCTTAACTCAGTCCTAACTTTGTCACCACTCAGTCTTCACTCAGTCTTCACTCAGTCATCACTCTGTCACCATTCAGTCTTCACTCACCCTTCACTCAGTCATCACTCTGTCGTCACTCAGCCGTCACTCAGTCTTCACTCAGTCTTCACTCAGTCGTTACTCTGTCACCACTCAGTCTTCACTCAATCTTCACCCAGTCATCACTCTGTCACCACTCAGTCTTCACTCAGTCTTCACTCGGTCTTCACTCAGTCATCACTCTGTCACCACTCAGTCTTCACTCTGTCACCACTAGGTCTTCACTCAGTCATCACTCTGTCACCACTCAGTCTTCACTCTGTCACCACTAGGTCTTCACTCAGTCATCACTCTGTCACCACTCAGTCTTCACTCAGTCTTCACCCAATCATCACTCTGTCACCAATCAGTCTTCACTCTGTCACCACTCAGTCTTCACTCAGTCTTCACTCAGTCTTCACTCTGTCACCACTCAGTCTTCACTCAGTCTTCACTCAGTCATCACTCTGTCACCACTCAGTCTTCACTCAGTCTTCACTCGGTCTTCACTCAGTCATCACTCTGTCACCACTCAGTCTTCACTCTGTCACCACTAGGTCTTCACTCAGTCATCACTCTGTCACCACTCAGTCTTCACTCTGTCACCACTAGGTCTTCACTCAGTCATCACTCTGTCACCACTCAGTCTTCACTCAGTCTTCACCCAATCATCACTCTGTCACCAATCAGTCTTCACTCTGTCACCACTCAGTCTTCACTCAGTCTTCACTCAGTCATCACTCTGTCACCACTCAGTCTTAACTCAGTCATCACTCAGTCATCACTCTGTCACCACTCAGTCTTCACTCAGTCATCACTCTGTCACCACTCAGTCTTCACTCAGTCTTCACTCGGTCTTCACTCAGTCATCACTCTGTCACCACTCAGTCTTCACTCAGTCTTTACTCTGTCACCACTCAGTCTTCACTCAGTCTTCACTCAGTCATCACTTTGTCACCATTCAGCCTTCACTCAGTCTTAACTCAGTCCTAACTTTGTCACCACTCAGTCTTCACTCAGTCTTCACTCAGTCATCACTCTGTCACCATTCAGTCTTCACTAAGTCTTAGCTCAGTAATCACTCTGTCACCACTCAGTCTTCACTCAGTCTTCACTCAGTCATCACTCTGTCACCACTCAGTCTTCACTCAGTCTTCACCCAGTCATCACTCTGTCACCACTCAGGCTTCACTCAGACTTCACCCTGTCACCACTCAGTCTGCACTCAATCTTCACCCAGTCATCACTCTGTCACCACTCAGTCATCACTCTGTCGTCACTCAGCCGTCACTCAGTCTTCACTCAGTCTTCACTCAGTGATCACTCTGTCACCACTCAGTCTTCACTCAGTCTTCACTCTGTCACCACTCAGTCTTCACTCAGTCTTCACTCGGTCTTCACTCAGTCATCACTCTGTCACCACTCAGTCTTCACTCAGTCTTCACTCTGTCACCACTCAGTCTTCACTCAGTCTTCACTCAGTCATCACTCTGTCACCATTCAGCCTTCACTCAGTCTTAACTCAGTCTTAACTTTGTCTCCACTCAGTCTTCACTCAGTCTTCACTCAGTCATCACTCTGTCACCACTCAGTCTTCACTCTGTCACTACTCAGTCTTCACTCTGTCACCACTCAGTCTTCACTCAATCTTCACTCTGTCACCACTCAGCTGTCACTCAGCCATCACTCAGTCATCACTCTCTCATCACTCAGTCTTCACTAAGTCTTCACTCGGTCTTCACTCAGTGATCACTCTGTCACCACTCAGTCTTCACTCAGTCTTCACTCTGTCACCACTCAGTCTTCACTCAGTCTTCACTCAGTCGTTACTCTGTCACCACTCAGTCTTCACTCAATCTTCACCCAGTCATCACTCTGTCACCACTCAGTCTTCACTCAGTCTTCAATCTGTCCCCACTCAGTCTTCACTCAGTCTTCACTCAGTCGTTACTCTGTCACCATTCAGTCTTCACTCACCCTTCACTCAGTCATCACTCTGTCGTCAGTCAGCTGTCACTCAGTCTTCACTCAGTCATCACTCTGTCACCACTCAGTCTTCACTCAGTCTTCAATCTGTCACCAATCAGTCTTCACTCAGTCTTCCCTCAGTCATCACTCTGTCACCACTCAGTCTTCACTCAGTCTTCAATCTGTCACCACTAAGTCTTCACTCAGTCTTCACTCAGTCTTAACTCTGTCACCACTCAGTCTTCACTCAGTCATCACTCTGTCACCACTCAGTCTTCACTCAGTCATCACTCTGTCACCACTCAGTCTTCACTCAGTCTTCACTCGGTCTTCACTCAGTCATCACTCTGTCACCACTCAGTCTTCACTCAGTCTTTACTCTGTCACCACTCAGTCTTCACTCAGTCTTCACTCAGTCATCACTTTGTCACCATTCAGCCTTCACTCAGTCTTCACTCGGTCTTCACTCAGTCATCACTCTGTCACCACTCAGTCTTCACTCTGTCATCACTCTGTCACCACTCAGTCTTCACTCTGTCACCACTCTGTCTTCACTCTGTCACCACTCAGTCTTCACTCAATCTTCACTCTGTCACCACTCAGCTGTCACTCAGCCATCACTCAGTCATCACTCTTTCATCACTCAGTCTTCACTAAGTCTTCACTCGGTCTTCACTCAGTGATCACTCTGTCACCACTCAGTCTTCACTCAGTCTTCACTCTGTCACCACTCAGTCTTCACTCAGTCTTCACTCAGTCGTTACTCTGTCACCACTCAGTCTTCACTCAATCTTCACCCAGTCATCACTCTGTCACCACTCAGTCTTCACTCAGTCTTCAATCTGTCCCCACTCAGTCTTCACTCAGTCTTCACTCAGTCGTTACTCTGTCACCATTCAGTCTTCACTCACGCTTCACTCAGTCATCACTCTGTCGTCAGTCAGCTGTCACTCAGTCTTCACTCAGTCATCACTCTGTCACCACTCAGTCTTCACTCAGTCTTCAATCTGTCACCAATCTTTCTTCACTCAGTCTTCACTCAGTCATCACTCTGTCACCACTCAGTCTTCACTCAGTCTTCAATCTGTCACCACTCAGTCTTCACTCAGTCTTCACTCAGTCATCACTCTGTCACCACTCAGTCTTCACTCAGTCTTCACCCAGTCATCACTCTGTCACCACTCAGGCTTCACTCAGACTTCACTCTGTCACCACTCAGTCTTCACTCAATCTTCACCCAGTCATCACTCTGTCACCACTCAGTCTTCACTCAGTCTTCACTCTCTCACCACTCAGTCTTCACTCAGTCTTCACTCAGTCATCACTCTGTCACCACTCAGTTTTCACTCTGTCACCACTCAGTCTTCACTCAGTCTTCACTCAGTCATCACTCTGTCACCACTCAGTCTTAACTCACTCAACACTCAGTCATCACTCTGTCACCACTCAGTCTTCACTCAGTCATCACTCTGTCACCACTCAGTCTTCACTCAGTCTTCACTCAGTCTTCACTCTGTCACCACTCAGTCTTCACTCAGTCTTCACTCAGTCATCACTCTGTCACCACTCAGTCTTCACTCAGTCTTCACTCGGTCTTCACTCAGTCATCACTCTGTCACCACTCAGTCTTCACTCTGTCACCACTAGGTCTTCACTCAGTCATCACTCTGTCACCACTCAGTCTTCACTCAGTCATCACTCTGTCACCACTCAGTCTTCACTCAGTCTTCACTCGGTCTTCACTCAGTCATCACTCTGTCACCACTCAGTCTTCACTCAGTCTTTACTCTGTCACCACTCAGTCTTCACTCAGTCTTCACTCAGTCATCACTTTGTCACCATTCAGCCTTCACTCAGTCTTCACTCGGTCTTCACTCAGTCATCACTCTGTCACCACTCAGTCTTCACTCAATCTTCACCCAGTCATCACTCTGTCACCACTCAGTCTTCACTCAGTCTTCAATCTGTCCCCACTCAGTCTTCACTCAGTCTTCACTCAGTCATCACTCAGCCGTCACTCAGTCTTCACTCAGTCTTCACTCAGTCGTTACTCTGTCACCACTCAGTCTTCACTCAGTCTTCACTCAGTCATCACTCTGTCACCACTCAGTCTTCACTCAGTCTTCACTCGGTCTTCACTCAGTCATCACTCTGTCACCACTCAGTCTTCACTCTGTCACCACTAGGTCTTCACTCAGTCATCACTCTGTCACCACTCAGTCTTCACTCAGTCTTCACCCAATCATCACTCTGTCACCAATCAGTCTTCACTCTGTCACCACTCAGTCTTCACTCAGTCTTCACTCAGTCATCACTCTGTCACCACTCAGTCTTAACTCAGTCATCACTCAGTCATCACTCTGTCACCACTCAGTCTTCACTCAGTCATCACTCTGTCACCACTCAGTCTTCACTCAGTCTTCACTCGGTCTTCACTCAGTCATCACTCTGTCACCACTCAGTCTTCACTCAGTCTTTACTCTGTCACCACTCAGTCTTCACTCAGTCTTCACTCAGTCATCACTTTGTCACCATTCAGCCTTCACTCAGTCTTAACTCAGTCCTAACTTTGTCACCACTCAGTCTTCACTCAGTCTTCACTCAGTCATCACTCTGTCACCATTCAGTCTTCACTAAGTCTTAGCTCAGTAATCACTCTGTCACCACTCAGTCTTCACTCAGTCTTCACTCAGTCATCACTCTGTCACCACTCAGTCTTCACTCAGTCTTCACTCTGTCACTACTCAGTCTTCACTCTGTCACCACTCAGTCTTCACTCAATCTTCACTCTGTCACCACTCAGCTGTCACTCAGCCATCACTCAGTCATCACTCTCTCATCACTCAGTCTTCACTAAGTCTTCACTCGGTCTTCACTCAGTGATCACTCTGTCACCACTCAGTCTTCACTCAGTCTTCACTCTGTCACCACTCAGTCTTCACTCAGTCTTCACTCAGTCGTTACTCTGTCACCACTCAGTCTTCACTCAATCTTCACCCAGTCATCACTCTGTCACCACTCAGTCTTCACTCAGTCTTCAATCTGTCCCCACTCAGTCTTCACTCAGTCTTCACTCAGTCGTTACTCTGTCACCATTCAGTCTTCACTCACCCTTCACTCAGTCATCACTCTGTCGTCAGTCAGCTGTCACTCAGTCTTCACTCAGTCATCACTCTGTCACCACTCAGTCTTCACTCAGTCTTCAATCTGTCACCAATCAGTCTTCACTCAGTCTTCCCTCAGTCATCACTCTGTCACCACTCAGTCTTCACTCAGTCTTCAATCTGTCACCACTAAGTCTTCACTCAGTCTTCACTCAGTCTTAACTCTGTCACCACTCAGTCTTCACTCAGTCATCACTCTGTCACCACTCAGTCTTCACTCAGTCATCACTCTGTCACCACTCAGTCTTCACTCAGTCTTCACTCGGTCTTCACTCAGTCATCACTCTGTCACCACTCAGTCTTCACTCAGTCTTTACTCTGTCACCACTCAGTCTTCACTCAGTCTTCACTCAGTCATCACTTTGTCACCATTCAGCCTTCACTCAGTCTTCACTCGGTCTTCACTCAGTCATCACTCTGTCACCACTCAGTCTTCACTCTGTCATCACTCTGTCACCACTCAGTCTTCACTCTGTCACCACTCTGTCTTCACTCTGTCACCACTCAGTCTTCACTCAATCTTCACTCTGTCACCACTCAGCTGTCACTCAGCCATCACTCAGTCATCACTCTTTCATCACTCAGTCTTCACTAAGTCTTCACTCGGTCTTCACTCAGTGATCACTCTGTCACCACTCAGTCTTCACTCAGTCTTCACTCTGTCACCACTCAGTCTTCACTCAGTCTTCACTCAGTCGTTACTCTGTCACCACTCAGTCTTCACTCAATCTTCACCCAGTCATCACTCTGTCACCACTCAGGCTTCACTCAGACTTCACTCTGTCACCACTCAGTCTTCACTCAATCTTCACCCAGTCATCACTCTGTCACCACTCAGTCTTCACTCAGTCTTCACTCTCTCACCACTCAGTCTTCACTCAGTCTTCACCCAGTCATCACTCTGTCACCACTCAGGCTTCACTCAGACTTCACTCTGTCACCACTCAGTCTTCACTCAATCTTCACCCAGTCATCACTCTGTCACCACTCAGTCTTCACTCAGTCTTCACTCTCTCACCACTCAGTCTTCACTCAGTCTTCACTCAGTCATCACTCTGTCACCACTCAGTTTTCACTCTGTCACCACTCAGTCTTCACTCAGTCTTCACTCAGTCATCACTCTGTCACCACTCAGTCTTAACTCACTCAACACTCAGTCATCACTCTGTCACCACTCAGTCTTCACTCAGTCATCACTCTGTCACCACTCAGTCTTCACTCAGTCTTCACTCAGTCTTCACTCTGTCACCACTCAGTCTTCACTCAGTCTTCACTCAGTCATCACTCTGTCACCACTCAGTCTTCACTCAGTCTTCACTCGGTCTTCACTCAGTCATCACTCTGTCACCACTCAGTCTTCACTCTGTCACCACTAGGTCTTCACTCAGTCATCACTCTGTCACCACTCAGTCTTCACTCAGTCATCACTCTGTCACCACTCAGTCTTCACTCAGTCTTCACTCGGTCTTCACTCAGTCATCACTCTGTCACCACTCAGTCTTCACTCAGTCTTTACTCTGTCACCACTCAGTCTTCACTCAGTCTTCACTCAGTCATCACTTTGTCACCATTCAGCCTTCACTCAGTCTTCACTCGGTCTTCACTCAGTCATCACTCTGTCACCACTCAGTCTTCACTCAATCTTCACCCAGTCATCACTCTGTCACCACTCAGTCTTCACTCAGTCTTCAATCTGTCCCCACTCAGTCTTCACTCAGTCTTCACTCAGTCATCACTCAGCCGTCACTCAGTCTTCACTCAGTCTTCACTCAGTCGTTACTCTGTCACCACTCAGTCTTCACTCAGTCTTCACTCAGTCATCACTCTGTCACCACTCAGTCTTCACTCAGTCTTCACTCGGTCTTCACTCAGTCATCACTCTGTCACCACTCAGTCTTCACTCTGTCACCACTAGGTCTTCACTCAGTCATCACTCTGTCACCACTCAGTCTTCACTCAGTCTTCACCCAATCATCACTCTGTCACCAATCAGTCTTCACTCTGTCACCACTCAGTCTTCACTCAGTCTTCACTCAGTCATCACTCTGTCACCACTCAGTCTTAACTCAGTCATCACTCAGTCATCACTCTGTCACCACTCAGTCTTCACTCAGTCATCACTCTGTCACCACTCAGTCTTCACTCAGTCTTCACTCGGTCTTCACTCAGTCATCACTCTGTCACCACTCAGTCTTCACTCAGTCTTTACTCTGTCACCACTCAGTCTTCACTCAGTCTTCACTCAGTCATCACTTTGTCACCATTCAGCCTTCACTCAGTCTTAACTCAGTCCTAACTTTGTCACCACTCAGTCTTCACTCAGTCTTCACTCAGTCATCACTCTGTCACCATTCAGTCTTCACTAAGTCTTAGCTCAGTAATCACTCTGTCACCACTCAGTCTTCACTCAGTCTTCACTCAGTCATCACTCTGTCACCACTCAGTCTTCACTCAGTCTTCACTCTGTCACTACTCAGTCTTCACTCTGTCACCACTCAGTCTTCACTCAATCTTCACTCTGTCACCACTCAGCTGTCACTCAGCCATCACTCAGTCATCACTCTCTCATCACTCAGTCTTCACTAAGTCTTCACTCGGTCTTCACTCAGTGATCACTCTGTCACCACTCAGTCTTCACTCAGTCTTCACTCTGTCACCACTCAGTCTTCACTCAGTCTTCACTCAGTCGTTACTCTGTCACCACTCAGTCTTCACTCAATCTTCACCCAGTCATCACTCTGTCACCACTCAGTCTTCACTCAGTCTTCAATCTGTCCCCACTCAGTCTTCACTCAGTCTTCACTCAGTCGTTACTCTGTCACCATTCAGTCTTCACTCACCCTTCACTCAGTCATCACTCTGTCGTCAGTCAGCTGTCACTCAGTCTTCACTCAGTCATCACTCTGTCACCACTCAGTCTTCACTCAGTCTTCAATCTGTCACCAATCAGTCTTCACTCAGTCTTCCCTCAGTCATCACTCTGTCACCACTCAGTCTTCACTCAGTCTTCAATCTGTCACCACTAAGTCTTCACTCAGTCTTCACTCAGTCTTAACTCTGTCACCACTCAGTCTTCACTCAGTCATCACTCTGTCACCACTCAGTCTTCACTCAGTCATCACTCTGTCACCACTCAGTCTTCACTCAGTCTTCACTCGGTCTTCACTCAGTCATCACTCTGTCACCACTCAGTCTTCACTCAGTCTTTACTCTGTCACCACTCAGTCTTCACTCAGTCTTCACTCAGTCATCACTTTGTCACCATTCAGCCTTCACTCAGTCTTCACTCGGTCTTCACTCAGTCATCACTCTGTCACCACTCAGTCTTCACTCTGTCATCACTCTGTCACCACTCAGTCTTCACTCTGTCACCACTCTGTCTTCACTCTGTCACCACTCAGTCTTCACTCAATCTTCACTCTGTCACCACTCAGCTGTCACTCAGCCATCACTCAGTCATCACTCTTTCATCACTCAGTCTTCACTAAGTCTTCACTCGGTCTTCACTCAGTGATCACTCTGTCACCACTCAGTCTTCACTCAGTCTTCACTCTGTCACCACTCAGTCTTCACTCAGTCTTCACTCAGTCGTTACTCTGTCACCACTCAGTCTTCACTCAATCTTCACCCAGTCATCACTCTGTCACCACTCAGTCTTCACTCAGTCTTCAATCTGTCCCCACTCAGTCTTCACTCAGTCTTCACTCAGTCGTTACTCTGTCACCATTCAGTCTTCACTCACGCTTCACTCAGTCATCACTCTGTCGTCAGTCAGCTGTCACTCAGTCTTCACTCAGTCATCACTCTGTCACCACTCAGTCTTCACTCAGTCTTCAATCTGTCACCAATCTTTCTTCACTCAGTCTTCACTCAGTCATCACTCTGTCACCACTCAGTCTTCACTCAGTCTTCAATCTGTCACCACTCAGTCTTCACTCAGTCTTCACTCAGTCATCACTCTGTCACCACTCAGTCTTCACTCAGTCTTCACCCAGTCATCACTCTGTCACCACTCAGGCTTCACTCAGACTTCACTCTGTCACCACTCAGTCTTCACTCAATCTTCACCCAGTCATCACTCTGTCACCACTCAGTCTTCACTCAGTCTTCACTCTCTCACCACTCAGTCTTCACTCAGTCTTCACTCAGTCATCACTCTGTCACCACTCAGTTTTCACTCTGTCACCACTCAGTCTTCACTCAGTCTTCACTCAGTCATCACTCTGTCACCACTCAGTCTTAACTCACTCAACACTCAGTCATCACTCTGTCACCACTCAGTCTTCACTCAGTCATCACTCTGTCACCACTCAGTCTTCACTCAGTCTTCACTCAGTCTTCACTCTGTCACCACTCAGTCTTCACTCAGTCTTCACTCAGTCATCACTCTGTCACCACTCAGTCTTCACTCAGTCTTCACTCGGTCTTCACTCAGTCATCACTCTGTCACCACTCAGTCTTCACTCTGTCACCACTAGGTCTTCACTCAGTCATCACTCTGTCACCACTCAGTCTTCACTCAGTCATCACTCTGTCACCACTCAGTCTTCACTCAGTCTTCACTCGGTCTTCACTCAGTCATCACTCTGTCACCACTCAGTCTTCACTCAGTCTTTACTCTGTCACCACTCAGTCTTCACTCAGTCTTCACTCAGTCATCACTTTGTCACCATTCAGCCTTCACTCAGTCTTCACTCGGTCTTCACTCAGTCATCACTCTGTCACCACTCAGTCTTCACTCAATCTTCACCCAGTCATCACTCTGTCACCACTCAGTCTTCACTCAGTCTTCAATCTGTCCCCACTCAGTCTTCACTCAGTCTTCACTCAGTCATCACTCAGCCGTCACTCAGTCTTCACTCAGTCTTCACTCAGTCGTTACTCTGTCACCACTCAGTCTTCACTCAGTCTTCACTCAGTCATCACTCTGTCACCACTCAGTCTTCACTCAGTCTTCACTCGGTCTTCACTCAGTCATCACTCTGTCACCACTCAGTCTTCACTCTGTCACCACTAGGTCTTCACTCAGTCATCACTCTGTCACCACTCAGTCTTCACTCTGTCACCACTAGGTCTTCACTCAGTCATCACTCTGTCACCACTCAGTCTTCACTCAGTCTTCACCCAATCATCACTCTGTCACCAATCAGTCTTCACTCTGTCACCACTCAGTCTTCACTCAGTCTTCACTCAGTCATCACTCTGTCACCACTCAGTCTTAACTCAGTCATCACTCAGTCATCACTCTGTCACCACTCAGTCTTCACTCAGTCATCACTCTGTCACCACTCAGTCTTCACTCAGTCTTCACTCGGTCTTCACTCAGTCATCACTCTGTCACCACTCAGTCTTCACTCAGTCTTTACTCTGTCACCACTCAGTCTTCACTCAGTCTTCACTCAGTCATCACTTTGTCACCATTCAGCCTTCACTCAGTCTTAACTCAGTCCTAACTTTGTCACCACTCAGTCTTCACTCAGTCTTCACTCAGTCATCACTCTGTCACCATTCAGTCTTCACTAAGTCTTAGCTCAGTAATCACTCTGTCACCACTCAGTCTTCACTCAGTCTTCACTCAGTCATCACTCTGTCACCACTCAGTCTTCACTCAGTCTTCACCCAGTCATCACTCTGTCACCACTCAGGCTTCACTCAGACTTCACCCTGTCACCACTCAGTCTGCACTCAATCTTCACCCAGTCATCACTCTGTCACCACTCAGTCATCACTCTGTCGTCACTCAGCCGTCACTCAGTCTTCACTCAGTCTTCACTCAGTGATCACTCTGTCACCACTCAGTCTTCACTCAGTCTTCACTCTGTCACCACTCAGTCTTCACTCAGTCTTCACTCGGTCTTCACTCAGTCATCACTCTGTCACCACTCAGTCTTCACTCAGTCTTCACTCTGTCACCACTCAGTCTTCACTCAGTCTTCACTCAGTCATCACTCTGTCACCATTCAGCCTTCACTCAGTCTTAACTCAGTCTTAACTTTGTCTCCACTCAGTCTTCACTCAGTCTTCACTCAGTCATCACTCTGTCACCACTCAGTCTTCACTCTGTCACTACTCAGTCTTCACTCTGTCACCACTCAGTCTTCACTCAATCTTCACTCTGTCACCACTCAGCTGTCACTCAGCCATCACTCAGTCATCACTCTCTCATCACTCAGTCTTCACTAAGTCTTCACTCGGTCTTCACTCAGTGATCACTCTGTCACCACTCAGTCTTCACTCAGTCTTCACTCTGTCACCACTCAGTCTTCACTCAGTCTTCACTCAGTCGTTACTCTGTCACCACTCAGTCTTCACTCAATCTTCACCCAGTCATCACTCTGTCACCACTCAGTCTTCACTCAGTCTTCAATCTGTCCCCACTCAGTCTTCACTCAGTCTTCACTCAGTCGTTACTCTGTCACCATTCAGTCTTCACTCACCCTTCACTCAGTCATCACTCTGTCGTCAGTCAGCTGTCACTCAGTCTTCACTCAGTCATCACTCTGTCACCACTCAGTCTTCACTCAGTCTTCAATCTGTCACCAATCAGTCTTCACTCAGTCTTCCCTCAGTCATCACTCTGTCACCACTCAGTCTTCACTCAGTCTTCAATCTGTCACCACTAAGTCTTCACTCAGTCTTCACTCAGTCTTAACTCTGTCACCACTCAGTCTTCACTCAGTCATCACTCTGTCACCACTCAGTCTTCACTCAGTCATCACTCTGTCACCACTCAGTCTTCACTCAGTCTTCACTCGGTCTTCACTCAGTCATCACTCTGTCACCACTCAGTCTTCACTCAGTCTTTACTCTGTCACCACTCAGTCTTCACTCAGTCTTCACTCAGTCATCACTTTGTCACCATTCAGCCTTCACTCAGTCTTCACTCGGTCTTCACTCAGTCATCACTCTGTCACCACTCAGTCTTCACTCTGTCATCACTCTGTCACCACTCAGTCTTCACTCTGTCACCACTCTGTCTTCACTCTGTCACCACTCAGTCTTCACTCAATCTTCACTCTGTCACCACTCAGCTGTCACTCAGCCATCACTCAGTCATCACTCTTTCATCACTCAGTCTTCACTAAGTCTTCACTCGGTCTTCACTCAGTGATCACTCTGTCACCACTCAGTCTTCACTCAGTCTTCACTCTGTCACCACTCAGTCTTCACTCAGTCTTCACTCAGTCGTTACTCTGTCACCACTCAGTCTTCACTCAATCTTCACCCAGTCATCACTCTGTCACCACTCAGTCTTCACTCAGTCTTCAATCTGTCCCCACTCAGTCTTCACTCAGTCTTCACTCAGTCGTTACTCTGTCACCATTCAGTCTTCACTCACCCTTCACTCAGTCATCACTCTGTCGTCAGTCAGCTGTCACTCAGTCTTCACTCAGTCATCACTCTGTCACCACTCAGTCTTCACTCAGTCTTCAATCTGTCACCAATCTTTCTTCACTCAGTCTTCACTCAGTCATCACTCTGTCACCACTCAGTCTTCACTCAGTCTTCAATCTGTCACCACTCAGTCTTCACTCAGTCTTCACTCAGTCATCACTCTGTCACCACTCAGTCTTCACTCAGTCTTCACCCAGTCATCACTCTGTCACCACTCAGGCTTCACTCAGACTTCACTCTGTCACCACTCAGTCTTCACTCAATCTTCACCCAGTCATCACTCTGTCACCACTCAGTCTTCACTCAGTCTTCACTCTCTCACCACTCAGTCTTCACTCAGTCTTCACTCAGTCATCACTCTGTCACCACTCAGTTTTCACTCTGTCACCACTCAGTCTTCACTCAGTCTTCACTCAGTCATCACTCTGTCACCACTCAGTCTTAACTCACTCAACACTCAGTCATCACTCTGTCACCACTCAGTCTTCACTCAGTCATCACTCTGTCACCACTCAGTCTTCACTCAGTCTTCACTCAGTCTTCACTCTGTCACCACTCAGTCTTCACTCAGTCTTCACTCAGTCATCACTCTGTCACCACTCAGTCTTCACTCAGTCTTCACTCGGTCTTCACTCAGTCATCACTCTGTCACCACTCAGTCTTCACTCAGTCTTCAATCTGTCCCCACTCAGGTCTTCACTCAGTCTTCACTCAGTCGTTACTCTGTCACCATTCAGTCTTCACTCACCCTTCACTCAGTCATCACTCTGTCGTCAGTCAGTCTGTCACTCAGGTCTTCACTCAGTCATCACTCTGTCACCACTCAGTCTTCACTCAGTCTTCAATCTGTCACCAATCTTTCTTCACTCAGTCTTCACTCAGTCATCACTCTGTCACCACTCAGTCTTCACTCAGTCTTCAATCTGTCACCACTCAGTCTTCACTCAGGTCTTCACTCAGTCATCACTCTGTCACCACTCAGTCTTCACTCAGTCTTCACCCAGTCATCACTCTGTCACCACTCAGGCTTCACTCAGACTTCACTCTGTCCCCACTCAGTCTTCACTCAATCTTCACCCAGTCATCACTCTGTCAGTCTTCACTCAGTCTTCACTCAGTCGTTCACTCTCTCACCACTCAGTCTTCACTCAGTCTTCACTCAGTCATCACTCTGTCACCACTCAGTTTTCACTCTGTCACCACTCAGTCTTCACTCAGTCTTCACTCAGTCATCACTCTGTCACCACTCAGTCTTAACTCACTCAACACTCAGTCATCACTCTGTCACCACTCAGTCTTCACTCAGTCATCACTCTGTCACCACTCAGTCTTCACTCAGTCTTCACTCAGTCTTCACTCTGTCACCACACAGTCTTCACTCACTCTTCACTCTATCATGACACTGTCACCACTCTGTCTTCACTCAGTCTTCACTCGGTCTTCACTCAGTCATCACTCTGTCACCACTCAGTCTTCACTCTGTCACCACTCAGGTCTTCACTCAGTCATCACTCTGTCACCACTCAGTCTTCACTCAGTCATCACTCTGTCACCACTCAGTCTTCACTCAGTCTTCACTCGGTCTTCACTCAGTCATCACTCTGTCACCACTCAGTCTTCACTCAGTCTTTACTCTGTCACCACTCAGTCTTCACTCAGTCTTCACTCAGTCATCACTTTGTCACCATTCAGCCTTCACTCAGTCTTCACTCGGTCTTCACTCAGTCATCACTCTGTCACCACTCAGTCTTCACTCAATCTTCACCCAGTCATCACTCTGTCACCACTCAGTCTTCACTCAGTCTTCAATCTGTCCCCACTCAGTCTTCACTCAGTCTTCACTCAGTCATCACTCAGCCGTCACTCAGTCTTCACTCAGTCTTCACTCAGTCGTTACTCTGTCACCACTCAGTCTTCACTCAATCTTCACCCAGTCATCACTCTGTCACCATTCAGTCTTCACTCAGTCTTCAATCTGTCACCACTCAGTCTTCACTCAGTCTTCACTCAGTCATCACTCTGTCACCACTCAGTCTTCACTCAGTCGTCACCCAGTCATCACTCTGTCACCACTCAGGCTTCAGTCAGACTTCACTCTGTCACCACTCAGTCTTCACTCAATCTTCACCCAGTCATCACTCTGTCACCACTCAATCTTCACTCAGTCTTCACTCTCTCACCACTCAGTCTTCACTCAGTCTTCACCCAGTCATTACTCTGTCACCACTCAGTTTTCACTCTGTCACCACTCAGTCTTCACTCAGTCTTCACTCAGTCATCACTCTATCACCACTCAGTCTTAACTCACTCAACACTCAGTCATCACTCTGTCTCCACTCAGTTTTCACTCAGTCATCACTCTGTCACCACTCAGTCTTCACTCAGTCTTCACTCAGTCATCACTCTGTCACCACTCAGTCTTCACTCAGTCTTCACTCGGTCTTCACTCAGTCATCACTCTGTCACCACTCAGTCTTCACTCTGTCACCACTAGGTCTTCACTCAGTCATCACTCTGTCACCACCCAGTCATCACTCTGTCACCAATCAGTCTTCACTCTGTCACCACTCAGTCTTCACTCAGTCTTCACTCAGTCATCACTCTGTCACCACTCAGTCTTAACTCAGTCATCACTCAGTCATCACTCTGTCACCACTCAGTCTTCACTCATTCATCACTCTGTCACCACTCAGTCTTCACTCAGTCTTCACTCGGTCTTCACTCAGTCATCACTCTGTCACCACTCAGTCTTCACTCAGTCTTTACTCTGTCACCACTCAGTCTTCACTCAGTCTTCACTCAGTCATCACTTTGTCACCATTCAGCCTTCACTCAGTCTTAACTCAGTCCTAACTTTGTCACCACTCAGTCTTCACTCAGTCTTCACTCAGTCATCACTCTGTCACCATTCAGTCTTCACTAAGTCTTAACTCAGTAATCACTCTGTCACCACTCAGTCATCACTCAGTCTTCACTCAGTCATCACTCTGTCACCACTCAGTCTTCACTCAGTCTTCACCCAGTCATCACTCTGTCACCACTCAGGCTTCACTCAGACTCCACCCTGTCACCACTCAGTCTGCACTCAATCTTCACCCAGTCATCACTCTGTCACCACTCAGTCATCACTCTGTCGTCACTCAGCCGTCACTCAGTCTTCACTCATTCTTCACTCAGTGATCACTCTGTCACCACTCAGTCTTCACTCTGTCACCACTCTGTCTTCACTCAGTCATCACTCTGTCACCACTCAGTGTTCACTCAGTCTTCACTCGGTCTTCACTCAGTCATCACTCTGTCACCACTCAGTCTTCACTCAGTCTTCACTCTGTCACCACTCAGTCTTCACTCAGTCTTCACTCAGTCGTCACTCTGTCACCATTCAGCCTTCACTCAGTCTTAACTCAGTCTTAACTTTGTCACCACTCAGTCTTCACTCAGTCTTCACTCAGTCATCACTCTGTCACCACTCAGTCTTCACTCTGTCACCACTCAGTCTTCACTCTGTCACCACTCAGTCTTCACTCAATCTTCACTCTGTCACCACTCAGCTGTCACTCAGCCATCACTCAGTCATCACTCTGTCATCACTCAGTCTTCACTAAGTCTTCACTCGGTCTTCACTCAGTGATCACTCTGTCACCACTCAGTCTTCACTCAGTCTTCACTCTGTCACCACTCAGTCTTCACTCAGTCTTCACTCAGTCGTTACTCTGTCACCACTCAGTCTTCACTCAATCTTCACCCAGTCATCACTCTGTCACCACTCAGTCTTCACTCAGTCTTCAATCTGTCCCCACTCAGTCTTCACTCAGTCTTCACTCAGTAGTTACTCTGTCACCATTCAGTCTTCACTCACCCTTCACTCAGTCATCACTCTGTCGTCAGTCAGCTGTCACTCAGTCTTCACTCAGTCATCACTCTGTCACCACTCAGTCTTCACTCAGTCTTCACTCTGTCACCACTCAGTCTTCACTCAGTCTTCACTCAGTCGTCACTCTGTCACCACTCAGTCTTCACTCAGTCTTCACTCAGTCATCACTCTGTCACCACTCAGTCTTCACTCTGTCACCACTCAGTCTTCACTCAATCTTCACTCTGTCACCACTCAGCTGTCACTCAATCTTCACCCAGTCATCACTCTGTCACCATTCAGTCTTCACTCAGTCTTCAATCTGTCCCCACTCAGTCTTCACTCAGTCTTCACTCAGTCCTAACTTTGTCACCACTCAGTCTTCACTCAGTCTTCACTCAGTCATCACTCTGTCACCATTCAGTCTTCACTAAGTCTTAACTCAGTAATCACTCTGTCACCACTCAGTCTTCACTCAGTCTTCACTCAGTCATCACTCTGTCACCACTCAGTCTTCACTCAGTCTTCACCCAGTCATCACTCTGTCACCACTCAGGCTTCACTCAGACTTCACCCTGTCACCACTCAGTCTGCACTCAATCTTCACCCAGTCATCACTCTGTCACCACTCAGTCTTCACTCTGTCGTCACTCAGCCGTCACTCAGTCTTCACTCAGTCTTCACTCTGTCACCACTCATTCTTCACTCAGTCATCACTCTGTCACCACTCAGTCTTCACTCAGTCTTCACTCAGTCGTCACTCTGTCACCTTTCAGCCTTCACTCAGTCTTAACTCAGTCTTAACTTTGTCACCACTCAGTCTTCACTCAGTCTTCACTCAGTCATCACTCTGTCACCACTCAGTCTTCATTCTGTCACCACTCAGTCTTCACTCTGTCACCACTCAGTCTTCACTCAATCTTCACTCTGTCACCACTCAGCTGTCACTCAGCCATCACTCAGTCATCACTCTGTCATCACTCAGTCTTCACTAAGTCTTCACTCGGTCTTCACTCAGTGATCACTCTGTCACCACTCAGTCTTCACTCAGTCTTCACTCTGTAACCACTCAGTCTTCACTCAGTCTTCACTCAGTCGTTACTCTGTCACCACTCAGTCTTCACTCAATCTTCACCCAGTCATCACTCTGTCACCACTCAGTCTTCACTCAGTCTTCACTCTGTCACCACTCAGTCTTCACTCAATCTTTACCCAGTCATCACTCTGTCACCACTCAGTCTTCACTCAGTCTTCAATCTGTCCCCACTCAGTCTTCACTCAGTCTTCACTCAGTCGTTACTCTGTCACCATTCAGTCTTCACTCACCCTTCACTCAGTCATCACTCTGTCGTCAGTCAGCTGTCACTCAGTCTTCACTCAGTCATCACTCTGTCACCACTCAGTCTTCACTCAGTCTTCAATCTGTCACCAATAAGTCTTCACTCAGTCTTCACTCAGTCATCACTCTGTCACCACTCAGTCTTCACTCAGTCTTCAATCTGTCACCACTCAGTCTTCACTCAGTCTTCACTCAGTCATCACTCTGTCACCACTCAGGCTTCACTCAGACTTCACCCTGTCACCACTCAGTCTGCACTCAATCTTCACCCAGTCATTACTCTGTCACCACTCAGTCATCACTCTGTCGTCACTCAGCCGTCACTCAGTCTTCACTCAGTCTTCACTCAGTGATCACTCTGTCACCACTCAGTCTTCACTCAGTCTTCACTCTGTCACCACTCAGTCTTCACTCAGTCTTCACTCGGTCTTCACTCAGTCATCACTCTGTCACCACTCAGTCTTCACTCAGTCTTCACTCTGTCACCACTCAGTCTTCACTCAGTCTTCACTCAGTCATCACTCTGTCACCATTCAGCCTTCACTCAGTCTTAACTCAGTCTTAACTTTGTCACCACTCAGTCTTCACTCAGTCTTCACTCAGTCATCACTCTGTCACCACTCAGTCTTCACTCTGTCACTACTCAGTCTTCACTCAATCTTCACTCTGTCACCACTCAGCTGTCACTCAGCCATCACTCAGTCATCACTCTGTCATCACTCAGTCTTCACTAAGTCTTCACTCGGTCTTCACTCAGTGATCACTCTGTCACCACTCAGTCTTCACTCAGTCTTCACTCTGTCACCACTCAGTCTTCACTCAGTCTTCACTCAGTCGTTACTCTGTCACCACTCAGTCTTCACTCAATCTTCACCCAGTCATCACTCTGTCACCACTCAGTCTTCACTCAGTCTTCAATCTGTCCCCACTCAGTCTTCACTCAGTCTTCACTCAATCTTCACTCGGTCTTCACTCAGTCATCACTCTGTCACCACTCAGTCTTCACTCAGTCTTTACTCTGTCACCACTCAGTCTTCACTCAGTCTTCACTCAGTCATCACTTTGTCACCATTCAGCCTTCACTCAGTCTTAACTCAGTCCTAACTTTGTCACCACTCAGTCTTCACTCAGTCTTCACTCAGTCATCACTCTGTCACCATTCAGTCTTCACTCACCCTTCACTCAGTCATCACTCTGTCGTCACTCAGCCGTCACTCAGTCTTCACTCAGTCTTCACTCAGTCGTTACTCTGTCACCACTCAGTCTTCACTCAATCTTCACCCAGTCATCACTCTGTCACCACTCAGTCTTCACTCAGTCTTCACTCGGTCTTCACTCAGTCATCACTCTGTCACCACTCAGTCTTCACTCTGTCACCATTAGGTCTTCACTCAGTCATCACTCTGTCACCACTCAGTCTTCACTCTGTCACCACTAGGTCTTCACTCAGTCATCACTCTGTCACCACTCAGTCTTCACTCAGTCTTCACCCAATCATCACTCTGTCACCAATCAGTCTTCACTCTGTCACCACTCAGTCTTCACTCAGTCTTCACTCAGTCTTCACTCTGTCACCACTCAGTCTTCACTCAGTCTTCACTCAGTCATCACTCTGTCACCACTCAGTCTTCACTCAGTCTTCACTCGGTCTTCACTCAGTCATCACTCTGTCACCACTCAGTCTTCACTCTGTCACCACTAGGTCTTCACTCAGTCATCACTCTGTCACCACTCAGTCTTCACTCTGTCACCACTAGGTCTTCACTCAGTCATCACTCTGTCACCACTCAGTCTTCACTCAGTCTTCACCCAATCATCACTCTGTCACCAATCAGTCTTCACTCTGTCACCACTCAGTCTTCACTCAGTCTTCACTCAGTCATCACTCTGTCACCACTCAGTCTTAACTCAGTCATCACTCAGTCATCACTCTGTCACCACTCAGTCTTCACTCAGTCATCACTCTGTCACCACTCAGTCTTCACTCAGTCTTCACTCGGTCTTCACTCAGTCATCACTCTGTCACCACTCAGTCTTCACTCAGTCTTTACTCTGTCACCACTCAGTCTTCACTCAGTCTTCACTCAGTCATCACTTTGTCACCATTCAGCCTTCACTCAGTCTTAACTCAGTCCTAACTTTGTCACCACTCAGTCTTCACTCAGTCTTCACTCAGTCATCACTCTGTCACCATTCAGTCTTCACTAAGTCTTAGCTCAGTAATCACTCTGTCACCACTCAGTCTTCACTCAGTCTTCACTCAGTCATCACTCTGTCACCACTCAGTCTTCACTCAGTCTTCACCCAGTCATCACTCTGTCACCACTCAGGCTTCACTCAGACTTCACCCTGTCACCACTCAGTCTGCACTCAATCTTCACCCAGTCATCACTCTGTCACCACTCAGTCATCACTCTGTCGTCACTCAGCCGTCACTCAGTCTTCACTCAGTCTTCACTCAGTGATCACTCTGTCACCACTCAGTCTTCACTCAGTCTTCACTCTGTCACCACTCAGTCTTCACTCAGTCTTCACTCGGTCTTCACTCAGTCATCACTCTGTCACCACTCAGTCTTCACTCAGTCTTCACTCTGTCACCACTCAGTCTTCACTCAGTCTTCACTCAGTCATCACTCTGTCACCATTCAGCCTTCACTCAGTCTTAACTCAGTCTTAACTTTGTCTCCACTCAGTCTTCACTCAGTCTTCACTCAGTCATCACTCTGTCACCACTCAGTCTTCACTCTGTCACTACTCAGTCTTCACTCTGTCACCACTCAGTCTTCACTCAATCTTCACTCTGTCACCACTCAGCTGTCACTCAGCCATCACTCAGTCATCACTCTCTCATCACTCAGTCTTCACTAAGTCTTCACTCGGTCTTCACTCAGTGATCACTCTGTCACCACTCAGTCTTCACTCAGTCTTCACTCTGTCACCACTCAGTCTTCACTCAGTCTTCACTCAGTCGTTACTCTGTCACCACTCAGTCTTCACTCAATCTTCACCCAGTCATCACTCTGTCACCACTCAGTCTTCACTCAGTCTTCAATCTGTCCCCACTCAGTCTTCACTCAGTCTTCACTCAGTCGTTACTCTGTCACCATTCAGTCTTCACTCACCCTTCACTCAGTCATCACTCTGTCATCAGTCAGCTGTCACTCAGTCTTCACTCAGTCATCACTCTGTCACCACTCAGTCTTCACTCAGTCTTCAATCTGTCACCAATCAGTCTTCACTCAGTCTTCCCTCAGTCATCACTCTGTCACCACTCAGTCTTCACTCAGTCTTCAATCTGTCACCACTAAGTCTTCACTCAGTCTTCACTCAGTCTTAACTCTGTCACCACTCAGTCTTCACTCAGTCATCACTCTGTCACCACTCAGTCTTCACTCAGTCATCACTCTGTCACCACTCAGTCTTCACTCAGTCTTCACTCGGTCTTCACTCAGTCATCACTCTGTCACCACTCAGTCTTCACTCAGTCTTTACTCTGTCACCACTCAGTCTTCACTCAGTCTTCACTCAGTCATCACTTTGTCACCATTCAGCCTTCACTCAGTCTTCACTCGGTCTTCACTCAGTCATCACTCTGTCACCACTCAGTCTTCACTCTGTCATCACTCTGTCACCACTCAGTCTTCACTCTGTCACCACTCTGTCTTCACTCTGTCACCACTCAGTCTTCACTCAATCTTCACTCTGTCACCACTCAGCTGTCACTCAGCCATCACTCAGTCATCACTCTTTCATCACTCAGTCTTCACTAAGTCTTCACTCGGTCTTCACTCAGTGATCACTCTGTCACCACTCAGTCTTCACTCAGTCTTCACTCTGTCACCACTCAGTCTTCACTCAGTCTTCACTCAGTCGTTACTCTGTCACCACTCAGTCTTCACTCAATCTTCACCCAGTCATCACTCTGTCACCACTCAGTCTTCACTCAGTCTTCAATCTGTCCCCACTCAGTCTTCACTCAGTCTTCACTCAGTCGTTACTCTGTCACCATTCAGTCTTCACTCACGCTTCACTCAGTCATCACTCTGTCGTCAGTCAGCTGTCACTCAGTCTTCACTCAGTCATCACTCTGTCACCACTCAGTCTTCACTCAGTCTTCAATCTGTCACCAATCTTTCTTCACTCAGTCTTCACTCAGTCATCACTCTGTCACCACTCAGTCTTCACTCAGTCTTCAATCTGTCACCACTCAGTCTTCACTCAGTCTTCACTCAGTCATCACTCTGTCACCACTCAGTCTTCACTCAGTCTTCACCCAGTCATCACTCTGTCACCACTCAGGCTTCACTCAGACTTCACTCTGTCACCACTCAGTCTTCACTCAATCTTCACCCAGTCATCACTCTGTCACCACTCAGTCTTCACTCAGTCTTCACTCTCTCACCACTCAGTCTTCACTCAGTCTTCACTCAGTCATCACTCTGTCACCACTCAGTTTTCACTCTGTCACCACTCAGTCTTCACTCAGTCTTCACTCAGTCATCACTCTGTCACCACTCAGTCTTAACTCACTCAACACTCAGTCATCACTCTGTCACCACTCAGTCTTCACTCAGTCATCACTCTGTCACCACTCAGTCTTCACTCAGTCTTCACTCAGTCTTCACTCTGTCACCACTCAGTCTTCACTCAGTCTTCACTCAGTCATCACTCTGTCACCACTCAGTCTTCACTCAGTCTTCACTCGGTCTTCACTCAGTCATCACTCTGTCACCACTCAGTCTTCACTCTGTCACCACTAGGTCTTCACTCAGTCATCACTCTGTCACCACTCAGTCTTCACTCAGTCATCACTCTGTCACCACTCAGTCTTCACTCAGTCTTCACTCGGTCTTCACTCAGTCATCACTCTGTCACCACTCAGTCTTCACTCAGTCTTTACTCTGTCACCACTCAGTCTTCACTCAGTCTTCACTCAGTCATCACTTTGTCACCATTCAGCCTTCACTCAGTCTTCACTCAGTCATCACTTTGTCACCATTCAGCCTTCACTCAGTCTTAACTCAGTCCTAACTTTGTCACCACTCAGTCTTCACTCAGTCTTCACTCAGTCATCACTCTGTCACCATTCAGTCTTCACTAAGTCTTAGCTCAGTAATCACTCTGTCACCACTCAGTCTTCACTCAGTCTTCACTCAGTCATCACTCTGTCACCACTCAGTCTTCACTCAGTCTTCACCCAGTCATCACTCTGTCACCACTCAGGCTTCACTCAGACTTCACCCTGTCACCACTCAGTCTGCACTCAATCTTCACCCAGTCATCACTCTGTCACCACTCAGTCATCACTCTGTCGTCACTCAGCCGTCACTCAGTCTTCACTCAGTCTTCACTCAGTGATCACTCTGTCACCACTCAGTCTTCACTCAGTCTTCACTCTGTCACCACTCAGTCTTCACTCAGTCTTCACTCGGTCTTCACTCAGTCATCACTCTGTCACCACTCAGTCTTCACTCAGTCTTCACTCTGTCACCACTCAGTCTTCACTCAGTCTTCACTCAGTCATCACTCTGTCACCATTCAGCCTTCACTCAGTCTTAACTCAGTCTTAACTTTGTCTCCACTCAGTCTTCACTCAGTCTTCACTCAGTCATCACTCTGTCACCACTCAGTCTTCACTCTGTCACTACTCAGTCTTCACTCTGTCACCACTCAGTCTTCACTCAATCTTCACTCTGTCACCACTCAGCTGTCACTCAGCCATCACTCAGTCATCACTCTCTCATCACTCAGTCTTCACTAAGTCTTCACTCGGTCTTCACTCAGTGATCACTCTGTCACCACTCAGTCTTCACTCAGTCTTCACTCTGTCACCACTCAGTCTTCACTCAGTCTTCACTCAGTCGTTACTCTGTCACCACTCAGTCTTCACTCAATCTTCACCCAGTCATCACTCTGTCACCACTCAGTCTTCACTCAGTCTTCAATCTGTCCCCACTCAGTCTTCACTCAGTCTTCACTCAGTCGTTACTCTGTCACCATTCAGTCTTCACTCACCCTTCACTCAGTCATCACTCTGTCATCAGTCAGCTGTCACTCAGTCTTCACTCAGTCATCACTCTGTCACCACTCAGTCTTCACTCAGTCTTCAATCTGTCACCAATCAGTCTTCACTCAGTCTTCCCTCAGTCATCACTCTGTCACCACTCAGTCTTCACTCAGTCTTCAATCTGTCACCACTAAGTCTTCACTCAGTCTTCACTCAGTCTTAACTCTGTCACCACTCAGTCTTCACTCAGTCATCACTCTGTCACCACTCAGTCTTCACTCAGTCATCACTCTGTCACCACTCAGTCTTCACTCAGTCTTCACTCGGTCTTCACTCAGTCATCACTCTGTCACCACTCAGTCTTCACTCAGTCTTTACTCTGTCACCACTCAGTCTTCACTCAGTCTTCACTCAGTCATCACTTTGTCACCATTCAGCCTTCACTCAGTCTTCACTCGGTCTTCACTCAGTCATAACTCTGTCACCACTCAGTCTTCACTCTGTCATCACTCTGTCACCGCTCAGTCTTCACTCTGTCACCACTCTGTCTTCACTCTGTCACCACTCAGTCTTCACTCAATCTTCACTCTGTCACCACTCAGCTGTCACTCAGCCATCACTCAGTCATCACTCTTTCATCACTCAGTCTTCACTAAGTCTTCACTCGGTCTTCACTCAGTGATCACTCTGTCACCACTCAGTCTTCACTCAGTCTTCACTCTGTCACCACTCAGTCTTCACTCAGTCTTCACTCAGTCGTTACTCTGTCACCACTCAGTCTTCACTCAATCTTCACCCAGTCATCACTCTGTCACCACTCAGTCTTCACTCAGTCTTCAATCTGTCCCCACTCAGTCTTCACTCAGTCTTCACTCAGTCGTTACTCTGTCACCATTCAGTCTTCACTCACGCTTCACTCAGTCATCACTCTGTCGTCAGTCAGCTGTCACTCAGTCTTCACTCAGTCATCACTCTGTCACCACTCAGTCTTCACTCAGTCTTCAATCTGTCACCAATCTTTCTTCACTCAGTCTTCACTCAGTCATCACTCTGTCACCACTCAGTCTTCACTCAGTCTTCAATCTGTCACCACTCAGTCTTCACTCAGTCTTCACTCAGTCATCACTCTGTCACCACTCAGTCTTCACTCAGTCTTCACCCAGTCATCACTCTGTCACCACTCAGGCTTCACTCAGACTTCACTCTGTCACCACTCAGTCTTCACTCAATCTTCACCCAGTCATCACTCTGTCACCACTCAGTCTTCACTCAGTCTTCACTCTCTCACCACTCAGTCTTCACTCAGTCTTCACTCAGTCATCACTCTGTCACCACTCAGTTTTCACTCTGTCACCACTCAGTCTTCACTCAGTCTTCACTCAGTCATCACTCTGTCACCACTCAGTCTTAACTCACTCAACACTCAGTCATCACTCTGTCACCACTCAGTCTTCACTCAGTCATCACTCTGTCACCACTCAGTCTTCACTCAGTCTTCACTCAGTCTTCACTCTGTCACCACTCAGTCTTCACTCAGTCTTCACTCAGTCATCACTCTGTCACCACTCAGTCTTCACTCAGTCTTCACTCGGTCTTCACTCAGTCATCACTCTGTCACCACTCAGTCTTCACTCTGTCACCACTAGGTCTTCACTCAGTCATCACTCTGTCACCACTCAGTCTTCACTCAGTCATCACTCTGTCACCACTCAGTCTTCACTCAGTCTTCACTCGGTCTTCACTCAGTCATCACTCTGTCACCACTCAGTCTTCACTCAGTCTTTACTCTGTCACCACTCAGTCTTCACTCAGTCTTCACTCAGTCATCACTTTGTCACCATTCAGCCTTCACTCAGTCTTCACTCGGTCTTCACTCAGTCATCACTCTGTCACCACTCAGTCTTCACTCTGTCATCACTCTGTCACCACTCAGTCTTCACTCTGTCACCACTCTGTCTTCACTCTGTCACCATTCAGTCTTCACTCAATCTTCACTCTGTCACCACTCAGCTGTAACTCAGCCATCACTCAGTCATCACTCTTTCATCACTCAGTCTTCACTAAGTCTTCACTCGGTCTTCACTCAGTGATCACTCTGTCACCACTCAGTCTTCACTCAGTCTTCACTCTGTCACCACTCAATCTTCACCCAGTCATCACTCTGTCACCACTCAGTCTTCACTCAGTCTTCAATCTGTCCCCACTCAGTCTTCACTCAGTCTTCACTCAGTCGTTACTCTGTCACCATTCAGTCTTCACTCAGTCTTCAATCTGTCACCAATCTTTCTTCACTCAGTCATCACTCTGTCGTCAGTCAGCTGTCACTCAGTCTTCACTCAGTCATCACTCTGTCACCACTCAGTCTTCACTCAGTCTTCAATCTGTCACCAATCTTTCTTCACTCAGTCTTCACTCAGTCATCACTCTGTCACCACTCAGTCTTCACTCAGTCTTCAATCTGTCACCACTCAGTCTTCACTCAGTCTTCACTCAGTCATCACTCTGTCACCACTCAGTCTTCACTCAGTCTTCACCCAGTCATCACTCTGTCACCACTCAGGCTTCACTCAGTCTTCACTCGGTCTTCACTCAGTCATCACTCTGTCACCACTCAGTCTTCACTCTGTCACCACTAGGTCTTCACTCAGTCATCACTCTGTCACCACTCAGTCTTCACTCAGTCATCACTCTGTCACCACTCAGTCTTCACTCAGTCTTCACTCGGTCTTCACTCAGTCATCACTCTGTCACCACTCAGTCTTCACTCAGTCTTTACTCTGTCACCACTCAGTCTTCACTCAGTCTTCACTCAGTCATCACTTTGTCACCATTCAGCCTTCACTCAGTCTTCACTCGGTCTTCACTCAGTCATCACTCTGTCACCACTCAGTCTTCACTCAATCTTCACCCAGTCATCACTCTGTCACCACTCAGTCTTCACTCAGTCTTCAATCTGTCCCCACTCAGTCTTCACTCAGTCTTCACTCAGTCATCACTCAGCCGTCACTCAGTCTTCACTCAGTCTTCACTCAGTCGTTACTCTGTCACCACTCAGTCTTCACTCAGTCTTCACTCAGTCATCACTCTGTCACCACTCAGTCTTCACTCAGTCTTCACTCGGTCTTCACTCAGTCATCACTCTGTCACCACTCAGTCTTCACTCTGTCACCACTAGGTCTTCACTCAGTCATCACTCTGTCACCACTCAGTCTTCACTCAGTCTTCACCCAATCATCACTCTGTCACCAATCAGTCTTCACTCTGTCACCACTCAGTCTTCACTCAGTCTTCACTCAGTCATCACTCTGTCACCACTCAGTCTTAACTCAGTCATCACTCAGTCATCACTCTGTCACCACTCAGTCTTCACTCAGTCATCACTCTGTCACCACTCAGTCTTCACTCAGTCTTCACTCGGTCTTCACTCAGTCATCACTCTGTCACCACTCAGTCTTCACTCAGTCTTTACTCTGTCACCACTCAGTCTTCACTCAGTCTTCACTCAGTCATCACTTTGTCACCATTCAGCCTTCACTCAGTCTTAACTCAGTCCTAACTTTGTCACCACTCAGTCTTCACTCAGTCTTCACTCAGTCATCACTCTGTCACCATTCAGTCTTCACTAAGTCTTAGCTCAGTAATCACTCTGTCACCACTCAGTCTTCACTCAGTCTTCACTCAGTCATCACTCTGTCACCACTCAGTCTTCACTCAGTCTTCACTCTGTCACTACTCAGTCTTCACTCTGTCACCACTCAGTCTTCACTCAATCTTCACTCTGTCACCACTCAGCTGTCACTCAGCCATCACTCAGTCATCACTCTCTCATCACTCAGTCTTCACTAAGTCTTCACTCGGTCTTCACTCAGTGATCACTCTGTCACCACTCAGTCTTCACTCAGTCTTCACTCTGTCACCACTCAGTCTTCACTCAGTCTTCACTCAGTCGTTACTCTGTCACCACTCAGTCTTCACTCAATCTTCACCCAGTCATCACTCTGTCACCACTCAGTCTTCACTCAGTCTTCAATCTGTCCCCACTCAGTCTTCACTCAGTCTTCACTCAGTCGTTACTCTGTCACCATTCAGTCTTCACTCACCCTTCACTCAGTCATCACTCTGTCGTCAGTCAGCTGTCACTCAGTCTTCACTCAGTCATCACTCTGTCACCACTCAGTCTTCACTCAGTCTTCAATCTGTCACCAATCAGTCTTCACTCAGTCTTCCCTCAGTCATCACTCTGTCACCACTCAGTCTTCACTCAGTCTTCAATCTGTCACCACTAAGTCTTCACTCAGTCTTCACTCAGTCTTAACTCTGTCACCACTCAGTCTTCACTCAGTCATCACTCTGTCACCACTCAGTCTTCACTCAGTCATCACTCTGTCACCACTCAGTCTTCACTCAGTCTTCACTCGGTCTTCACTCAGTCATCACTCTGTCACCACTCAGTCTTCACTCAGTCTTTACTCTGTCACCACTCAGTCTTCACTCAGTCTTCACTCAGTCATCACTTTGTCACCATTCAGCCTTCACTCAGTCTTCACTCGGTCTTCACTCAGTCATCACTCTGTCACCACTCAGTCTTCACTCTGTCATCACTCTGTCACCACTCAGTCTTCACTCTGTCACCACTCTGTCTTCACTCTGTCACCACTCAGTCTTCACTCAATCTTCACTCTGTCACCACTCAGCTGTCACTCAGCCATCACTCAGTCATCACTCTTTCATCACTCAGTCTTCACTAAGTCTTCACTCGGTCTTCACTCAGTGATCACTCTGTCACCACTCAGTCTTCACTCAGTCTTCACTCTGTCACCACTCAGTCTTCACTCAGTCTTCACTCAGTCGTTACTCTGTCACCACTCAGTCTTCACTCAATCTTCACCCAGTCATCACTCTGTCACCACTCAGTCTTCACTCAGTCTTCAATCTGTCCCCACTCAGTCTTCACTCAGTCTTCACTCAGTCGTTACTCTGTCACCATTCAGTCTTCACTCACGCTTCACTCAGTCATCACTCTGTCGTCAGTCAGCTGTCACTCAGTCTTCACTCAGTCATCACTCTGTCACCACTCAGTCTTCACTCAGTCTTCAATCTGTCACCAATCTTTCTTCACTCAGTCTTCACTCAGTCATCACTCTGTCACCACTCAGTCTTCACTCAGTCTTCAATCTGTCACCACTCAGTCTTCACTCAGTCTTCACTCAGTCATCACTCTGTCACCACTCAGTCTTCACTCAGTCTTCACCCAGTCATCACTCTGTCACCACTCAGGCTTCACTCAGACTTCACTCTGTCACCACTCAGTCTTCACTCAATCTTCACCCAGTCATCACTCTGTCACCACTCAGTCTTCACTCAGTCTTCACTCTCTCACCACTCAGTCTTCACTCAGTCTTCACTCAGTCATCACTCTGTCACCACTCAGTTTTCACTCTGTCACCACTCAGTCTTCACTCAGTCTTCACTCAGTCATCACTCTGTCACCACTCAGTCTTAACTCACTCAACACTCAGTCATCACTCTGTCACCACTCAGTCTTCACTCAGTCATCACTCTGTCACCACTCAGTCTTCACTCAGTCTTCACTCAGTCTTCACTCTGTCACCACTCAGTCTTCACTCAGTCTTCACTCAGTCATCACTCTGTCACCACTCAGTCTTCACTCAGTCTTCACTCGGTCTTCACTCAGTCATCACTCTGTCACCACTCAGTCTTCACTCTGTCACCACTAGGTCTTCACTCAGTCATCACTCTGTCACCACTCAGTCTTCACTCAGTCATCACTCTGTCACCACTCAGTCTTCACTCAGTCTTCACTCGGTCTTCACTCAGTCATCACTCTGTCACCACTCAGTCTTCACTCAGTCTTTACTCTGTCACCACTCAGTCTTCACTCAGTCTTCACTCAGTCATCACTTTGTCACCATTCAGCCTTCACTCAGTCTTCACTCGGTCTTCACTCAGTCATCACTCTGTCACCACTCAGTCTTCACTCAATCTTCACCCAGTCATCACTCTGTCACCACTCAGTCTTCACTCAGTCTTCAATCTGTCCCCACTCAGTCTTCACTCAGTCTTCACTCAGTCATCACTCAGCCGTCACTCAGTCTTCACTCAGTCTTCACTCAGTCGTTACTCTGTCACCACTCAGTCTTCACTCAGTCTTCACTCAGTCATCACTCTGTCACCACTCAGTCTTCACTCAGTCTTCACTCGGTCTTCACTGAGTCATCACTCTGTCACCACTCAGTCTTCACTCTGTCACCACTAGGTCTTCACTCAGTCATCACTCTGTCACCACTCAGTCTTCACTCTGTCACCACTAGGTCTTCACTCAGTCATCACTCTGTCACCACTCAGTCTTCACTCAGTCTTCACCCAATCATCACTCTGTCACCAATCAGTCTTCACTCTGTCACCACTCAGTCTTCACTCAGTCTTCACTCAGTCATCACTCTGTCACCACTCAGTCTTAACTCAGTCATCACTCAGTCATCACTCTGTCACCACTCAGTCTTCACTCAGTCATCACTCTGTCACCACTCAGTCTTCACTCAGTCTTCACTCGGTCTTCACTCAGTCATCACTCTGTCACCACTCAGTCTTCACTCAGTCTTTACTCTGTCACCACTCAGTCTTCACTCAGTCTTCACTCAGTCATCACTTTGTCACCATTCAGCCTTCACTCAGTCTTAACTCAGTCCTAACTTTGTCACCACTCAGTCTTCACTCAGTCTTCACTCAGTCATCACTCTGTCACCATTCAGTCTTCACTAAGTCTTAGCTCAGTAATCACTCTGTCACCACTCAGTCTTCACTCAGTCTTCACTCAGTCATCACTCTGTCACCACTCAGTCTTCACTCAGTCTTCACCCAGTCATCACTCTGTCACCACTCAGGCTTCACTCAGACTTCACCCTGTCACCACTCAGTCTGCACTCAATCTTCACCCAGTCATCACTCTGTCACCACTCAGTCATCACTCTGTCGTCACTCAGCCGTCACTCAGTCTTCACTCAGTCTTCACTCAGTGATCACTCTGTCACCACTCAGTCTTCACTCAGTCTTCACTCTGTCACCACTCAGTCTTCACTCAGTCTTCACTCGGTCTTCACTCAGTCATCACTCTGTCACCACTCAGTCTTCACTCAGTCTTCACTCTGTCACCACTCAGTCTTCACTCAGTCTTCACTCAGTCATCACTCTGTCACCATTCAGCCTTCACTCAGTCTTAACTCAGTCTTAACTTTGTCTCCACTCAGTCTTCACTCAGTCTTCACTCAGTCATCACTCTGTCACCACTCAGTCTTCACTCTGTCACTACTCAGTCTTCACTCTGTCACCACTCAGTCTTCACTCAATCTTCACTCTGTCACCACTCAGCTGTCACTCAGCCATCACTCAGTCATCACTCTCTCATCACTCAGTCTTCACTAAGTCTTCACTCGGTCTTCACTCAGTGATCACTCTGTCACCACTCAGTCTTCACTCAGTCTTCACTCTGTCACCACTCAGTCTTCACTCAGTCTTCACTCAGTCGTTACTCTGTCACCACTCAGTCTTCACTCAATCTTCACCCAGTCATCACTCTGTCACCACTCAGTCTTCACTCAGTCTTCAATCTGTCCCCACTCAGTCTTCACTCAGTCTTCACTCAGTCGTTACTCTGTCACCATTCAGTCTTCACTCACCCTTCACTCAGTCATCACTCTGTCGTCAGTCAGCTGTCACTCAGTCTTCACTCAGTCATCACTCTGTCACCACTCAGTCTTCACTCAGTCTTCAATCTGTCACCAATCAGTCTTCACTCAGTCTTCCCTCAGTCATCACTCTGTCACCACTCAGTCTTCACTCAGTCTTCAATCTGTCACCACTAAGTCTTCACTCAGTCTTCACTCAGTCTTAACTCTGTCACCACTCAGTCTTCACTCAGTCATCACTCTGTCACCACTCAGTCTTCACTCAGTCATCACTCTGTCACCACTCAGTCTTCACTCAGTCTTCACTCGGTCTTCACTCAGTCATCACTCTGTCACCACTCAGTCTTCACTCAGTCTTTACTCTGTCACCACTCAGTCTTCACTCAGTCTTCACTCAGTCATCACTTTGTCACCATTCAGCCTTCACTCAGTCTTCACTCGGTCTTCACTCAGTCATCACTCTGTCACCACTCAGTCTTCACTCTGTCATCACTCTGTCACCACTCAGTCTTCACTCTGTCACCACTCTGTCTTCACTCTGTCACCACTCAGTCTTCACTCAATCTTCACTCTGTCACCACTCAGCTGTCACTCAGCCATCACTCAGTCATCACTCTTTCATCACTCAGTCTTCACTAAGTCTTCACTCGGTCTTCACTCAGTGATCACTCTGTCACCACTCAGTCTTCACTCAGTCTTCACTCTGTCACCACTCAGTCTTCACTCAGTCTTCACTCAGTCGTTACTCTGTCACCACTCAGTCTTCACTCAGTCTTCAATCTGTCCCCACTCAGTCTTCACTCAGTCTTCACTCAGTCGTTACTCTGTCACCATTCAGTCTTCACTCACCCTTCACTCAGTCATCACTCTGTCGTCAGTCAGCTGTCACTCAGTCTTCACTCAGTCATCACTCTGTCACCACTCAGTCTTCACTCAGTCTTCAATCTGTCACCAATCTTTCTTCACTCAGTCTTCACTCAGTCATCACTCTGTCACCACTCAGTCTTCACTCAGTCTTCAATCTGTCACCACTCAGTCTTCACTCAGTCTTCACTCAGTCATCACTCTGTCACCACTCAGTCTTCACTCAGTCTTCACCCAGTCATCACTCTGTCACCACTCAGGCTTCACTCAGACTTCACTCTGTCACCACTCAGTCTTCACTCAATCTTCACCCAGTCATCACTCTGTCACCACTCAGTCTTCACTCAGTCTTCACTCTCTCACCACTCAGTCTTCACTCAGTCTTCACTCAGTCATCACTCTGTCACCACTCAGTTTTCACTCTGTCACCACTCAGTCTTCACTCAGTCTTCACTCAGTCATCACTCTGTCACCACTCAGTCTTAACTCACTCAACACTCAGTCATCACTCTGTCACCACTCAGTCTTCACTCAGTCATCACTCTGTCACCACTCAGTCTTCACTCAGTCTTCACTCAGTCTTCACTCTGTCACCACTCAGTCTTCACTCAGTCTTCACTCAGTCATCACTCTGTCACCACTCAGTCTTCACTCAGTCTTCACTCGGTCTTCACTCAGTCATCACTCTGTCACCACTCAGTCTTCACTCAGTCTTCAATCTGTCCCCACTCAGTCTTCACTCAGTCTTCACTCAGTCGTTACTCTGTCACCATTCAGTCTTCACTCACCCTTCACTCAGTCATCACTCTGTCGTCAGTCAGCTGTCACTCAGTCTTCACTCAGTCATCACTCTGTCACCACTCAGTCTTCACTCAGTCTTCAATCTGTCACCAATCTTTCTTCACTCAGTCTTCACTCAGTCATCACTCTGTCACCACTCAGTCTTCACTCAGTCTTCAATCTGTCACCACTCAGTCTTCACTCAGTCTTCACTCAGTCATCACTCTGTCACCACTCAGTCTTCACTCAGTCTTCACCCAGTCATCACTCTGTCACCACTCAGGCTTCACTCAGACTTCACTCTGTCACCACTCAGTCTTCACTCAATCTTCACCCAGTCATCACTCTGTCACCACTCAGTCTTCACTCAGTCTTCACTCTCTCACCACTCAGTCTTCACTCAGTCTTCACTCAGTCATCACTCTGTCACCACTCAGTTTTCACTCTGTCACCACTCAGTCTTCACTCAGTCTTCACTCAGTCATCACTCTGTCACCACTCAGTCTTAACTCACTCAACACTCAGTCATCACTCTGTCACCACTCAGTCTTCACTCAGTCATCACTCTGTCACCACTCAGTCTTCACTCAGTCTTCACTCAGTCTTCACTCTGTCACCACTCAGTCTTCACTCAGTCTTCACTCAGTCATCACTCTGTCACCACTCAGTCTTCACTCAGTCTTCACTCGGTCTTCACTCAGTCATCACTCTGTCACCACTCAGTCTTCACTCTGTCACCACTAGGTCTTCACTCAGTCATCACTCTGTCACCACTCAGT
The DNA here is from genome assembly GCA_022114975.2 of Lampris megalopsis. NCBI lineage: Eukaryota > Metazoa > Chordata > Actinopteri > Lampriformes > Lampridae > Lampris > Lampris megalopsis. The sequence goes on along the minus strand of JAJHIY020000425.1, from coordinate 16,491,474 downwards.
CTTCACTCAGTCATCACTCTGTCACCACTCAGTCTTCACTCAGTCTTCACTCGGTCTTCACTCAGTCATCACTCTGTCACCACTCAGTCTTCACTCAGTCTTTACTCTGTCACCACTCAGTCTTCACTCAGTCTTCACTCAGTCATCACTTTGTCACCATTCAGCCTTCACTCAGTCTTCACTCGGTCTTCACTCAGTCATCACTCTGTCACCACTCAGTCTTCACTCAATCTTCACCCAGTCATCACTCTGTCACCACTCAGTCTTCACTCAGTCTTCAATCTGTCCCCACTCAGTCTTCACTCAGTCTTCACTCAGTCATCACTCAGCCGTCACTCAGTCTTCACTCAGTCTTCACTCAGTCGTTACTCTGTCACCACTCAGTCTTCACTCAATCTTCACCCAGTCATCACTCTGTCACCATTCAGTCTTCACTCAGTCTTCAATCTGTCACCACTCAGTCTTCACTCAGTCTTCACTCAGTCATCACTCTGTCACCACTCAGTCTTCACTCAGTTGTCACCCAGTCATCACTCTGTCACCACTCAGGCTTCAGTCAGACTTCACTCTGTCACCACTCAGTCTTCACTCAATCTTCACCCAGTCATCACTCTGTCACCACTCAATCTTCACTCAGTCTTCACTCTCTCACCACTCAGTCTTCACTCAGTCTTCACCCAGTCATTACTCTGTCACCACTCAGTTTTCACTCTGTCACCACTCAGTCTTCACTCAGTCTTCACTCAGTCATCACTCTATCACCACTCAGTCTTAACTCACTCAACACTCAGTCATCACTCTGTCTCCACTCAGTTTTCACTCAGTCATCACTCTGTCACCACTCAGTCTTCACTCAGTCTTCACTCAGTCATCACTCTGTCACCACTCAGTCTTCACTCAGTCTTCACTCGGTCTTCACTCAGTCATCACTCTGTCACCACTCAGTCTTCACTCTGTCACCACTAGGTCTTCACTCAGTCATCACTCTGTCACCACCCAGTCATCACTCTGTCACCAATCAGTCTTCACTCTGTCACCACTCAGTCTTCACTCAGTCTTCACTCAGTCATCACTCTGTCACCACTCAGTCTTAACTCAGTCATCACTCAGTCATCACTCTGTCACCACTCAGTCTTCACTCATTCATCACTCTGTCACCACTCAGTCTTCACTCAGTCTTCACTCGGTCTTCACTCAGTCATCACTCTGTCACCACTCAGTCTTCACTCAGTCTTTACTCTGTCACCACTCAGTCTTCACTCAGTCTTCACTCAGTCATCACTTTGTCACCATTCAGCCTTCACTCAGTCTTAACTCAGTCCTAACTTTGTCACCACTCAGTCTTCACTCAGTCTTCACTCAGTCATCACTCTGTCACCATTCAGTCTTCACTAAGTCTTAACTCAGTAATCACTCTGTCACCACTCAGTCATCACTCAGTCTTCACTCAGTCATCACTCTGTCACCACTCAGTCTTCACTCAGTCTTCACCCAGTCATCACTCTGTCACCACTCAGGCTTCACTCAGACTCCACCCTGTCACCACTCAGTCTGCACTCAATCTTCACCCAGTCATCACTCTGTCACCACTCAGTCATCACTCTGTCGTCACTCAGCCGTCACTCAGTCTTCACTCATTCTTCACTCAGTGATCACTCTGTCACCACTCAGTCTTCACTCTGTCACCACTCTGTCTTCACTCAGTCATCACTCTGTCACCACTCAGTGTTCACTCAGTCTTCACTCGGTCTTCACTCAGTCATCACTCTGTCACCACTCAGTCTTCACTCAGTCTTCACTCTGTCACCACTCAGTCTTCACTCAGTCTTCACTCAGTCGTCACTCTGTCACCATTCAGCCTTCACTCAGTCTTAACTCAGTCTTAACTTTGTCACCACTCAGTCTTCACTCAGTCTTCACTCAGTCATCACTCTGTCACCACTCAGTCTTCACTCTGTCACCACTCAGTCTTCACTCTGTCACCACTCAGTCTTCACTCAATCTTCACTCTGTCACCACTCAGCTGTCACTCAGCCATCACTCAGTCATCACTCTGTCATCACTCAGTCTTCACTAAGTCTTCACTCGGTCTTCACTCAGTGATCACTCTGTCACCACTCAGTCTTCACTCAGTCTTCACTCTGTCACCACTCAGTCTTCACTCAGTCTTCACTCAGTCGTTACTCTGTCACCACTCAGTCTTCACTCAATCTTCACCCAGTCATCACTCTGTCACCACTCAGTCTTCACTCAGTCTTCAATCTGTCCCCACTCAGTCTTCACTCAGTCTTCACTCAGTAGTTACTCTGTCACCATTCAGTCTTCACTCACCCTTCACTCAGTCATCACTCTGTCGTCAGTCAGCTGTCACTCAGTCTTCACTCAGTCATCACTCTGTCACCACTCAGTCTTCACTCAGTCTTCACTCTGTCACCACTCAGTCTTCACTCAGTCTTCACTCAGTCGTCACTCTGTCACCACTCAGTCTTCACTCAGTCTTCACTCAGTCATCACTCTGTCACCACTCAGTCTTCACTCTGTCACCACTCAGTCTTCACTCAATCTTCACTCTGTCACCACTCAGCTGTCACTCAATCTTCACCCAGTCATCACTCTGTCACCATTCAGTCTTCACTCAGTCTTCAATCTGTCCCCACTCAGTCTTCACTCAGTCTTCACTCAGTCCTAACTTTGTCACCACTCAGTCTTCACTCAGTCTTCACTCAGTCATCACTCTGTCACCATTCAGTCTTCACTAAGTCTTAACTCAGTAATCACTCTGTCACCACTCAGTCTTCACTCAGTCTTCACTCAGTCATCACTCTGTCACCACTCAGTCTTCACTCAGTCTTCACCCAGTCATCACTCTGTCACCACTCAGGCTTCACTCAGACTTCACCCTGTCACCACTCAGTCTGCACTCAATCTTCACCCAGTCATCACTCTGTCACCACTCAGTCTTCACTCTGTCGTCACTCAGCCGTCACTCAGTCTTCACTCAGTCTTCACTCTGTCACCACTCATTCTTCACTCAGTCATCACTCTGTCACCACTCAGTCTTCACTCAGTCTTCACTCAGTCGTCACTCTGTCACCTTTCAGCCTTCACTCAGTCTTAACTCAGTCTTAACTTTGTCACCACTCAGTCTTCACTCAGTCTTCACTCAGTCATCACTCTGTCACCACTCAGTCTTCATTCTGTCACCACTCAGTCTTCACTCTGTCACCACTCAGTCTTCACTCAATCTTCACTCTGTCACCACTCAGCTGTCACTCAGCCATCACTCAGTCATCACTCTGTCATCACTCAGTCTTCACTAAGTCTTCACTCGGTCTTCACTCAGTGATCACTCTGTCACCACTCAGTCTTCACTCAGTCTTCACTCTGTAACCACTCAGTCTTCACTCAGTCTTCACTCAGTCGTTACTCTGTCACCACTCAGTCTTCACTCAATCTTCACCCAGTCATCACTCTGTCACCACTCAGTCTTCACTCAGTCTTCACTCTGTCACCACTCAGTCTTCACTCAATCTTTACCCAGTCATCACTCTGTCACCACTCAGTCTTCACTCAGTCTTCAATCTGTCCCCACTCAGTCTTCACTCAGTCTTCACTCAGTCGTTACTCTGTCACCATTCAGTCTTCACTCACCCTTCACTCAGTCATCACTCTGTCGTCAGTCAGCTGTCACTCAGTCTTCACTCAGTCATCACTCTGTCACCACTCAGTCTTCACTCAGTCTTCAATCTGTCACCAATAAGTCTTCACTCAGTCTTCACTCAGTCATCACTCTGTCACCACTCAGTCTTCACTCAGTCTTCAATCTGTCACCACTCAGTCTTCACTCAGTCTTCACTCAGTCATCACTCTGTCACCACTCAGGCTTCACTCAGACTTCACCCTGTCACCACTCAGTCTGCACTCAATCTTCACCCAGTCATTACTCTGTCACCACTCAGTCATCACTCTGTCGTCACTCAGCCGTCACTCAGTCTTCACTCAGTCTTCACTCAGTGATCACTCTGTCACCACTCAGTCTTCACTCAGTCTTCACTCTGTCACCACTCAGTCTTCACTCAGTCTTCACTCGGTCTTCACTCAGTCATCACTCTGTCACCACTCAGTCTTCACTCAGTCTTCACTCTGTCACCACTCAGTCTTCACTCAGTCTTCACTCAGTCATCACTCTGTCACCATTCAGCCTTCACTCAGTCTTAACTCAGTCTTAACTTTGTCACCACTCAGTCTTCACTCAGTCTTCACTCAGTCATCACTCTGTCACCACTCAGTCTTCACTCTGTCACTACTCAGTCTTCACTCAATCTTCACTCTGTCACCACTCAGCTGTCACTCAGCCATCACTCAGTCATCACTCTGTCATCACTCAGTCTTCACTAAGTCTTCACTCGGTCTTCACTCAGTGATCACTCTGTCACCACTCAGTCTTCACTCAGTCTTCACTCTGTCACCACTCAGTCTTCACTCAGTCTTCACTCAGTCGTTACTCTGTCACCACTCAGTCTTCACTCAATCTTCACCCAGTCATCACTCTGTCACCACTCAGTCTTCACTCAGTCTTCAATCTGTCCCCACTCAGTCTTCACTCAGTCTTCACTCAGTCTTCACTCGGTCTTCACTCAGTCATCACTCTGTCACCACTCAGTCTTCACTCAGTCTTTACTCTGTCACCACTCAGTCTTCACTCAGTCTTCACTCAGTCATCACTTTGTCACCATTCAGCCTTCACTCAGTCTTAACTCAGTCCTAACTTTGTCACCACTCAGTCTTCACTCAGTCTTCACTCAGTCATCACTCTGTCACCATTCAGTCTTCACTCACCCTTCACTCAGTCATCACTCTGTCGTCACTCAGCCGTCACTCAGTCTTCACTCAGTCTTCACTCAGTCGTTACTCTGTCACCACTCAGTCTTCACTCAATCTTCACCCAGTCATCACTCTGTCACCACTCAGTCTTCACTCAGTCTTCACTCGGTCTTCACTCAGTCATCACTCTGTCACCACTCAGTCTTCACTCTGTCACCATTAGGTCTTCACTCAGTCATCACTCTGTCACCACTCAGTCTTCACTCTGTCACCACTAGGTCTTCACTCAGTCATCACTCTGTCACCACTCAGTCTTCACTCAGTCTTCACCCAATCATCACTCTGTCACCAATCAGTCTTCACTCTGTCACCACTCAGTCTTCACTCAGTCTTCACTCAGTCTTCACTCTGTCACCACTCAGTCTTCACTCAGTCTTCACTCAGTCATCACTCTGTCACCACTCAGTCTTCACTCAGTCTTCACTCGGTCTTCACTCAGTCATCACTCTGTCACCACTCAGTCTTCACTCTGTCACCACTAGGTCTTCACTCAGTCATCACTCTGTCACCACTCAGTCTTCACTCTGTCACCACTAGGTCTTCACTCAGTCATCACTCTGTCACCACTCAGTCTTCACTCAGTCTTCACCCAATCATCACTCTGTCACCAATCAGTCTTCACTCTGTCACCACTCAGTCTTCACTCAGTCTTCACTCAGTCATCACTCTGTCACCACTCAGTCTTAACTCAGTCATCACTCAGTCATCACTCTGTCACCACTCAGTCTTCACTCAGTCATCACTCTGTCACCACTCAGTCTTCACTCAGTCTTCACTCGGTCTTCACTCAGTCATCACTCTGTCACCACTCAGTCTTCACTCAGTCTTTACTCTGTCACCACTCAGTCTTCACTCAGTCTTCACTCAGTCATCACTTTGTCACCATTCAGCCTTCACTCAGTCTTAACTCAGTCCTAACTTTGTCACCACTCAGTCTTCACTCAGTCTTCACTCAGTCATCACTCTGTCACCATTCAGTCTTCACTAAGTCTTAGCTCAGTAATCACTCTGTCACCACTCAGTCTTCACTCAGTCTTCACTCAGTCATCACTCTGTCACCACTCAGTCTTCACTCAGTCTTCACCCAGTCATCACTCTGTCACCACTCAGGCTTCACTCAGACTTCACCCTGTCACCACTCAGTCTGCACTCAATCTTCACCCAGTCATCACTCTGTCACCACTCAGTCATCACTCTGTCGTCACTCAGCCGTCACTCAGTCTTCACTCAGTCTTCACTCAGTGATCACTCTGTCACCACTCAGTCTTCACTCAGTCTTCACTCTGTCACCACTCAGTCTTCACTCAGTCTTCACTCGGTCTTCACTCAGTCATCACTCTGTCACCACTCAGTCTTCACTCAGTCTTCACTCTGTCACCACTCAGTCTTCACTCAGTCTTCACTCAGTCATCACTCTGTCACCATTCAGCCTTCACTCAGTCTTAACTCAGTCTTAACTTTGTCTCCACTCAGTCTTCACTCAGTCTTCACTCAGTCATCACTCTGTCACCACTCAGTCTTCACTCTGTCACTACTCAGTCTTCACTCTGTCACCACTCAGTCTTCACTCAATCTTCACTCTGTCACCACTCAGCTGTCACTCAGCCATCACTCAGTCATCACTCTCTCATCACTCAGTCTTCACTAAGTCTTCACTCGGTCTTCACTCAGTGATCACTCTGTCACCACTCAGTCTTCACTCAGTCTTCACTCTGTCACCACTCAGTCTTCACTCAGTCTTCACTCAGTCGTTACTCTGTCACCACTCAGTCTTCACTCAATCTTCACCCAGTCATCACTCTGTCACCACTCAGTCTTCACTCAGTCTTCAATCTGTCCCCACTCAGTCTTCACTCAGTCTTCACTCAGTCGTTACTCTGTCACCATTCAGTCTTCACTCACCCTTCACTCAGTCATCACTCTGTCATCAGTCAGCTGTCACTCAGTCTTCACTCAGTCATCACTCTGTCACCACTCAGTCTTCACTCAGTCTTCAATCTGTCACCAATCAGTCTTCACTCAGTCTTCCCTCAGTCATCACTCTGTCACCACTCAGTCTTCACTCAGTCTTCAATCTGTCACCACTAAGTCTTCACTCAGTCTTCACTCAGTCTTAACTCTGTCACCACTCAGTCTTCACTCAGTCATCACTCTGTCACCACTCAGTCTTCACTCAGTCATCACTCTGTCACCACTCAGTCTTCACTCAGTCTTCACTCGGTCTTCACTCAGTCATCACTCTGTCACCACTCAGTCTTCACTCAGTCTTTACTCTGTCACCACTCAGTCTTCACTCAGTCTTCACTCAGTCATCACTTTGTCACCATTCAGCCTTCACTCAGTCTTCACTCGGTCTTCACTCAGTCATCACTCTGTCACCACTCAGTCTTCACTCTGTCATCACTCTGTCACCGCTCAGTCTTCACTCTGTCACCACTCTGTCTTCACTCTGTCACCACTCAGTCTTCACTCAATCTTCACTCTGTCACCACTCAGCTGTCACTCAGCCATCACTCAGTCATCACTCTTTCATCACTCAGTCTTCACTAAGTCTTCACTCGGTCTTCACTCAGTGATCACTCTGTCACCACTCAGTCTTCACTCAGTCTTCACTCTGTCACCACTCAGTCTTCACTCAGTCTTCACTCAGTCGTTACTCTGTCACCACTCAGTCTTCACTCAATCTTCACCCAGTCATCACTCTGTCACCACTCAGTCTTCACTCAGTCTTCAATCTGTCCCCACTCAGTCTTCACTCAGTCTTCACTCAGTCGTTACTCTGTCACCATTCAGTCTTCACTCACGCTTCACTCAGTCATCACTCTGTCGTCAGTCAGCTGTCACTCAGTCTTCACTCAGTCATCACTCTGTCACCACTCAGTCTTCACTCAGTCTTCAATCTGTCACCAATCTTTCTTCACTCAGTCTTCACTCAGTCATCACTCTGTCACCACTCAGTCTTCACTCAGTCTTCAATCTGTCACCACTCAGTCTTCACTCAGTCTTCACTCAGTCATCACTCTGTCACCACTCAGTCTTCACTCAGTCTTCACCCAGTCATCACTCTGTCACCACTCAGGCTTCACTCAGACTTCACTCTGTCACCACTCAGTCTTCACTCAATCTTCACCCAGTCATCACTCTGTCACCACTCAGTCTTCACTCAGTCTTCACTCTCTCACCACTCAGTCTTCACTCAGTCTTCACTCAGTCATCACTCTGTCACCACTCAGTTTTCACTCTGTCACCACTCAGTCTTCACTCAGTCTTCACTCAGTCATCACTCTGTCACCACTCAGTCTTAACTCACTCAACACTCAGTCATCACTCTGTCACCACTCAGTCTTCACTCAGTCATCACTCTGTCACCACTCAGTCTTCACTCAGTCTTCACTCAGTCTTCACTCTGTCACCACTCAGTCTTCACTCAGTCTTCACTCAGTCATCACTCTGTCACCACTCAGTCTTCACTCAGTCTTCACTCGGTCTTCACTCAGTCATCACTCTGTCACCACTCAGTCTTCACTCTGTCACCACTAGGTCTTCACTCAGTCATCACTCTGTCACCACTCAGTCTTCACTCAGTCATCACTCTGTCACCACTCAGTCTTCACTCAGTCTTCACTCGGTCTTCACTCAGTCATCACTCTGTCACCACTCAGTCTTCACTCAGTCTTTACTCTGTCACCACTCAGTCTTCACTCAGTCTTCACTCAGTCATCACTTTGTCACCATTCAGCCTTCACTCAGTCTTCACTCGGTCTTCACTCAGTCATCACTCTGTCACCACTCAGTCTTCACTCTGTCATCACTCTGTCACCACTCAGTCTTCACTCTGTCACCACTCTGTCTTCACTCTGTCACCATTCAGTCTTCACTCAATCTTCACTCTGTCACCACTCAGCTGTAACTCAGCCATCACTCAGTCATCACTCTTTCATCACTCAGTCTTCACTAAGTCTTCACTCGGTCTTCACTCAGTGATCACTCTGTCACCACTCAGTCTTCACTCAGTCTTCACTCTGTCACCACTCAATCTTCACCCAGTCATCACTCTGTCACCACTCAGTCTTCACTCAGTCTTCAATCTGTCCCCACTCAGTCTTCACTCAGTCTTCACTCAGTCGTTACTCTGTCACCATTCAGTCTTCACTCAGTCTTCAATCTGTCACCAATCTTTCTTCACTCAGTCATCACTCTGTCGTCAGTCAGCTGTCACTCAGTCTTCACTCAGTCATCACTCTGTCACCACTCAGTCTTCACTCAGTCTTCAATCTGTCACCAATCTTTCTTCACTCAGTCTTCACTCAGTCATCACTCTGTCACCACTCAGTCTTCACTCAGTCTTCAATCTGTCACCACTCAGTCTTCACTCAGTCTTCACTCAGTCATCACTCTGTCACCACTCAGTCTTCACTCAGTCTTCACCCAGTCATCACTCTGTCACCACTCAGGCTTCACTCAGACTTCACTCTGTCACCACTCAGTCTTCACTCAATCTTCACCCAGTCATCACTCTGTCACCACTCAGTCTTCACTCAGTCTTCACTCTCTCACCACTCAGTCTTCACCCAGTCATCACTCTGTCACCACTCAGTTTTCACTCTGTCACCACTCAGTCTTCACTCAGTCTTCACTCAGTCATCACTCTGTCACCACTCAGTCTTAACTCACTCAACACTCAGTCGTCACTCTGTCACCACTCAGTTTTCACTCAGTCATCACTCTGTCACCACTCAGTCTTCACTCAGTCTTCACTCAGTCTTCACTCTGTCACCACTCAGTCTTCACTCAGTCTTCACTCAGTCATCACTCTGTCACCACTCAGTCTTCACTCAGTCTTCACTCGGTCTTCACTCAGTCATCACTCTGTCACCACTCAGTCTTCACTCTGTCACCACTAGGTCTTCACTCAGTCATCACTCTGTCACCACTCAGTCTTCACTCTGTCACCACTAGGTCTTCACTCAGTCATCACTCTGTCACCACTCAGTCTTCACTCAGTCTTCACCCAGTCATCACTCTGTCACCAATCAGTCTTCACTCTGTCACCACTCAGTCTTCACTCAGTCTTCACTCAGTCATCACTCTGTCACCACTCAGTCTTCACTCAGTCATCACTCAGTCATCACTCTGTCACCACTCAGTCTTCACTCAGTCATCACTCTGTCACCACTCAGTCTTCACTCAGTCTTCACTCGGTCTTCACTCAGTCATCACTCTGTCACCACTCAGTCTTCACTCAGTCTTTACTCTGTCACCACTCAGTCTTCACTCAGTCTTCACTCAGTCATCACTTTGTCACCATTCAGCCTTCACTCAGTCTTAACTAGGTCCTAACTTTGTCACCACTCAGTCTTCACTCAGTCTTCACTCAGTCATCACTCTGTCACCATTCAGTCTTCACCCAGTCTTAACTCAGTAATAACTCTGTCACCACTCAGTCTTCACTCAGTCTTCACTCAGTCATCACTCTGTCACCACTCAGTCTTCACTCAGTCTTCACCCAGTCATCACTCTGTCACCACTCAGGCTTCACTCAGACTTCACTCTGTCACCACTCAGTCTGCACTCAATCTTCACCCAGTCATCACTCTGTCACCACTCAGTCATCACTCTGTCGTCACTCAGCCGTCACTCAGTCTTCACTCAGTCTTCACTCAGTGATCACTCTGTCACCACTCAGTCTTCACTCAGTCTTCACTCTGTCACCACTCAGTCTTCACTCAGTCATCACTCTGTCACCACTCAGTCTTCACTCAGTCTTCACTCGGTCTTCACTCAGTCATCACTCTGTCACCACTCAGTCTTCACTCAGTCTTCACTCTGTCACCACTCAGTCTTCACTCAGTCTTCACTCAGTCATCACTCTGTCACCATTCAGCCTTCACTCAGTCTTAACTCAGTCTTAACTTTGTCACCACTCAGTCTTCACGCAGTCTTCACTCAGTCATCACTCTGTCACCACTCAGTCTTCACTCTGTCACCACTCAGTCTTCACTCTGTCACCACTCAGTCTTCACTCAATCTTCACTCTGTCACCACTCAGCTGTCACTCAGCCATCACTCAGTCATCACTCTGTCATGACGCAGCCGTCACTCAGTCTTCACTCAGTCTCCACTCAGTCTTCACTCAGTCATCACTCTGTCACCACTCAGTCTTCACTCAGTCTTCACTCTCTCACCACTCAGTCTTCACTCTTTCACCACTCAGTCTTCACTCTGTCACCACTCAGTCTTCACTCTGTCACCACTCAGTCTTCACTCAATCTTCACTCTGTCACCACTCAGCTGTCACTCAGCCATCACTCAGTCATCACTCTGTCATGACGCAGCCGTCACTCAGTCTTCACTCAGTCTCCACTCAGTCTTCACTCAGTCATCACTCTGTCACCACTCAGTCTTCACTCAGTCTTCACTCTCTCACCACTCAGTCTTCACTCAGTCTTCACCCAGTCTTCACTCTGTCACCACTCAGTTTTCACTCTGTCACCACTCAGTCTTCACTCAGTCTTCACTCAGTCATCACTCTGTCACCACTCAGTCTTAACTCACTCAACACTCAGTCATCACTCTGTCACCACTCAGTTTTCACTCAGTCATCACTCTGTCACCACTCAGTCTTCACTCAGTCTTCACTCAGTCTTCACTCTGTCACCACTCAGTCTTCACTCAGTTTTCACTCAGTCATCACTCTGTCACCACTCAGTCTTCACTCAGTCTTCACTCGGTCTTCACTCAGTCATCACTCTGTCACCACTCAGTCTTCACTCTGTCACCACTAGGTCTTCACTCAGTCATCACTCTGTCACCACTCAGTCTTCACTCTGTCACCACTAGGTCTTCACTCAGTCATCACTCTGTCACCACTCAGTCTTCACTCAGTCTTCACCCAGTCATCACTCTGTCACCAATCAGTCTTCACTCTGTCACCACTCAGTCTTCACTCAGTCTTCACTCAGTCATCACTCTGTCACCACTCAGTCTTAACTCAGTCATCACTCAGTCATCACTCTGTCACCACTCAGTCTTCACTCAGTCATCACTCTGTCACCACTCAGTCTTCACTCAGTCTTCACTCGGTCTTCACTCAGTCATCACTCTGTCACCACTCAGTCTTCACTCAGTCTTTACTCTGTCACCACTCAGTCTTCACTCAGTCTTCACTCAGTCATCACTTTGTCACCATTCAGCCTTCACTTAGTCTTAACTAGGTCCTAACTTTGTCACCACTCAGTCTTCACTCAGTCTTCACTCAGTCATCACTCTGTCACCATTCAGTCTTCACCCAGTCTTAACTCAGTAATCACTCTGTCACCACTCAGTCTTCACTCAGTCTTCACTCAGTCATCACTCTGTCACCACTCAGTCTTCACTCAGTCTTCACCCAGTCATCACTCTGTCACCACTCAGGCTTCACTCAGACTTCACTCTGTCACCACTCAGTCTGCACTCAATCTTCACCCAGTCATCACTCTGTCACCACTCAGTCATCACTCTGTCGTCACTCAGCCGTCACTCAGTCTTCACTCAGTCTTCACTCAGTGATCACTCTGTCACCACTCAGTCTTCACTCAGTCTTCACACTGTCACCACTCAGTCTTCACTCAGTCATCACTCTGTCACCACTCAGTCTTCACTCAGTCTTCACTCAGTCATCACTCTGTCACCATTCAGCCTTCACTCAGTCTTAACTCAGTCTTAACTTTGTCACCACTCAGTCTTCACTCAGTCTTCACTCAGTCATCACTCTGTCACCACTCAGTCTTCACTCTTTCACCACTCAGTCTTCACTCTGTCACCACTCAGTCTTCACTCTGTCACCACTCAGTCTTCACTCAATCTTCACTCTGTCACCACTCAGCTGTCACTCAGCCATCACTCAGTCATCACTCTGTCATGACGCAGCCGTCACTCAGTCTTCACTCAGTCTCCACTCAGTCTTCACTCAGTCATCACTCTGTCACCACTCAGTCTTCACTCAGCCATCACTCAGTCATCACTCAGTCTTCACTCAGTCATCACTGTGTCACCACTCAGTCTTCACTCAGTCTTCACTCGGTCTTCACTCAGTCATCACTCTGTCACCACTCAGCTGTCACTCAGCCATCACTCAGTCATCACTCTGTCATGACGCAGCCGTCACTCAGTCTTCACTCAGTCTCCACTCAGTCTTCACTCAGTCATCACTCTGTCACCACTCAGTCTTCACTCAGTCTTCAATCTGTCGTCAATCAGTCTTCACTCAGTCTTCACTCAGTCATCACTCTGTCACCACTCAGTCTTCACTCAGTCTTCACTCAGTCATCACTCTGTCACCACTCAGTCTTAACTCACTCAACACTCAGTCATCACTCTGTCACCACTCAGTTTTCACTCAGTCATCACTCTGTCACCACTCAGTCTTCATTCAGTCTTCACTCAGTCTTCACTCTGTCACCACTCAGTCTTCACTCAGTTTTCACTCAGTCATCACTCTGTCACCACTCAGTCTTCACTCAGTCTTCACTCGGTCTTCACTCAGTCATCACTCTGTCACCACTCAGTCTTCACTCTGTCACCACTAGGTCTTCACTCAGTCATCACTCTGTCACCACTCAGTCTTCACTCTGTCACCACTAGGTCTTCACTCAGTCATCACTCTGTCACCACTCAGTCTTCACTCAGTCTTCACCCAGTCATCACTCTGTCACCAATCAGTCTTCACTCTGTCACCACTCAGTCTTCACTCAGTCTTCACTCAGTCATCACTCTGTCACCACTCAGTCTTAACTCAGTCATCACTCAGTCATCACTCTGTCACCACTCAGTCTTCACTCAGTCATCACTCTGTCACCACTCAGTCTTCACTCAGTCTTCACTCGGTCTTCACTCAGTCATCACTCTGTCACCACTCAGTCATCACTTTGTCACCATTCAGCCTTCACTTAGTCTTAACTAGGTCCTAACTTTGTCACCACTCAGTCTTCACTCAGTCTTCACTCAGTCATCACTCTGTCACCATTCAGTCTTCACCCAGTCTTAACTCAGTAATCACTCTGTCACCACTCAGTCTTCACTCAGTCTTCACTCAGTCATCACTCTGTCACCACTCAGTCTTCACTCAGTCTTCACCCAGTCATCACTCTGTCACCACTCAGGCTTCACTCAGACTTCACTCTGTCACCACTCAGTCTGCACTCAATCTTCACCCAGTCATCACTCTGTCACCACTCAGTCATCACTCTGTCGTCACTCAGCCGTCACTCAGTCTTCACTCAGTCTTCACTCAGTGATCACTCTGTCACCACTCAGTCTTCACTCAGTCTTCACACTGTCACCACTCAGTCTTCACTCAGTCATCACTCTGTCACCACTCAGTCTTCACTCAGTCTTCACTCAGTCATCACTCTGTCACCATTCAGCCTTCACTCAGTCTTAACTCAGTCTTAACTTTGTCACCACTCAGTCTTCACTCAGTCTTCACTCAGTCATCACTCTGTCACCACTCAGTCTTCACTCTTTCACCACTCAGTCATCACTCTGTCACCACTCAGTCTTCACTCTGTCACCACTCAGTCTTCACTCAATCTTCACTCTGTCACCACTCAGCTGTCACTCAGCCATCACTCAGTCATCACTCTGTCATGACGCAGCCGTCACTCAGTCTTCACTCAGTCTCCACTCAGTCTTCACTCAGTCATCACTCTGTCACCACTCAGCCGTCACTCAGCCATCACTCAGTCATCACTCAGTCTTCACTCAGTCATCACTCTGTCACCACTCAGTCTTCAATCTGTCCCCACTCAGTCTTCACTCAGTCTTCACTCAGTCGTTACTCTGTCACCATTCAGTCTTCACTCACCCTTTACTCAGTCATCACTCTGTCGTCAGTCAGCTGTCACTCAGTCTTCACTCAGTCATCACTCTGTCACCACTCAGTCTTCACTCAGTCTTCAATCTGTCGTCAATCAGTCTTCACTCAGTCTTCACTCAGTCATCACTCTGTCACCACTCAGTCTTCACTCAGTCTTCACTCAGTCATCACTCTGTCACCACTCAGTCTTAACTCACTCAACACTCAGTCATCACTCTGTCACCACTCAGTTTTCACTCAGTCATCACTCTGTCACCACTCAGTCTTCATTCAGTCTTCACTCAGTCTTCACTCTGTCACCACTCAGTCTTCACTCAGTTTTCACTCAGTCATCACTCTGTCACCACTCAGTCTTCACTCAGTCTTCACTCGGTCTTCACTCAGTCATCACTCTGTCACCACTCAGTCTTCACTCTGTCACCACTAGGTCTTCACTCAGTCATCACTCTGTCACCACTCAGTCTTCACTCTGTCACCACTAGGTCTTCACTCAGTCATCACTCTGTCACCACTCAGTCTTCACTCAGTCTTCACCCAGTCATCACTCTGTCACCAATCAGTCTTCACTCTGTCACCACTCAGTCTTCACTCAGTCTTCACTCAGTCATCACTCTGTCACCACTCAGTCTTAACTCAGTCATCACTCAGTCATCACTCTGTCACCACTCAGTCTTCACTCAGTCATCACTCTGTCACCACTCAGTCTTCACTCAGTCTTCACTCGGTCTTCACTCAGTCATCACTCTGTCACCACTCAGTCTTCACTCAGTCGTTACTCTGTCACCATTCAGTCTTCACTCACCCTTCACTCAGTCATCACTCTGTCGTCAGTCAGCTGTCACTCAGTCTTCACTCAGTCATCACTCTGTCACCACTCAGTCTTCACTCAGTCTTCAATCTGTCACCAATCAGTCTTCACTCAGTCTTCACTCAGTCATCACTCTGTCACCACTCAGTCTTCACTCAGTCTTCACTCAGTCATCACTCTGTCACCACTCAGTCTTAACTCACTCAACACTCAGTCATCACTCTGTCACCACTCAGTTTTCACTCAGTCATCACTCTGTCACCACTCAGTCTTCACTCAGTCTTCACTCAGTCTTCACTCTGTAACCACTCAGTCTTCACTCAGTTTTCACTCAGTCATCACTCTGTCACCACTCAGTCTTCACTCAGTCTTCACTCGGTCTTCACTCAGTCATCACTCTGTCACCACTCAGTCTTCACTCTGTCACCACTAGGTCTTCACTCAGTCATCACTCTGTCACCACTCAGTCTTCACTCTGTCACCACTAGGTCTTCACTCAGTCATCACTCTGTCACCACTCAGTCTTCACTCAGTCTTCACCCAGTCATCACTCTGTCACCAATCAGTCTTCACTCTGTCACCACTCAGTCTTCACTCAGTCTTCACTCAGTGATCACTCTGTCACCACTCAGTCTTCACTCAGTCTTCACTCTGTCACCACTCAGTCTTCACTCAGTCATCACTCTGTCACCACTCAGTCTTCACTCAGTCTTCACTCGGTCTTCACTCAGTCATCACTCTGTCACCACTCAGTCTTCACTCAGTCTTCACTCTGTCACCACTCAGTCTTCACTCAGTCTTCACTCAGTCATCACTCTGTCACCATTCAGCCTTCACTCAGTCTTAACTCAGTCTTAACTTTGTCACCACTCAGTCTTCACTCAGTCTTCACTCAGTCATCACTCTGTCACCACTCAGTCTTCACTCTTTCACCACTCAGTCTTCACTCTGTCACCACTCAGTCTTCACTCTGTCACCACTCAGTCTTCACTCAATCTTCACTCTGTCACCACTCAGCTGTCACTCAGCCATCACTCAGTCATCACTCTGTCATGACGCAGCCGTCACTCAGTCTTCACTCAGTCTCCACTCAGTCTTCACTCAGTCATCACTCTGTCACCACTCAGTCTTCACTCAGTCTTCACTCTCTCACCACTCAGTCTTCACTCAGTCTTCACCCAGTCATCACACTGTCACCACTCAGTTTTCACTCTGTCACCACTCAGTCTTCACTCAGTCTTCACTCAGTCATCACTCTGTCACCACTCAGTCTTAACTCACTCAACACTCAGTCATCACTCTGTCACCACTCAGTTTTCACTCAGTCATCACTCTGTCACCACTCAGTCTTCACTCAGTCTTCACTCAGTCTTCACTCTGTCACCACTCAGTCTTCACTCAGTTTTCACTCAGTCATCACTCTGTCACCACTCAGTCTTCACTCAGTCTTCACTCGGTCTTCACTCAGTCATCACTCTGTCACCACTCAGTCTTCACTCTGTCACCACTAGGTCTTCACTCAGTCATCACTCTGTCACCACTCAGTCTTCACTCTGTCACCACTAGGTCTTCACTCAGTCATCACTCTGTCACCACTCAGTCTTCACTCAGTCTTCACCCAGTCATCACTCTGTCACCAATCAGTCTTCACTCTGTCACCACTCAGTCTTCACTCAGTCTTCACTCAGTCATCACTCTGTCACCACTCAGTCTTAACTCAGTCATCACTCAGTCATCACTCTGTCACCACTCAGTCTTCACTCAGTCATCACTCTGTCACCACTCAGTCTTCACTCAGTCTTCACTCGGTCTTCACTCAGTCATCACTCTGTCACCACTCAGTCTTCACTCAGTCTTTACTCTGTCACCACTCAGTCTTCACTCAGTCTTCACTCAGTCATCACTTTGTCACCATTCAGCCTTCACTCAGTCTTAACTAGGTCCTAACTTTGTCACCACTCAGTCTTCACTCAGTCTTCACTCAGTCATCACTCTGTCACCATTCAGTCTTCACCCAGTCTTAACTCAGTAATCACTCTGTCACCACTCAGTCTTCACTCAGTCTTCACTCAGTCATCACTCTGTCACCACTCAGTCTTCACTCAGTCTTCACCCAGTCATCACTCTGTCACCACTCAGGCTTCACTCAGACTTCACTCTGTCACCACTCAGTCTGCACTCAATCTTCACCCAGTCATCACTCTGTCACCACTCAGTCATCACTCTGTCGTCACTCAGCCGTCACTCAGTCTTCACTCAGTCTTCACTCAGTGATCACTCTGTCACCACTCAGTCTTCACTCAGTCTTCACTCTGTCACCACTCAGTCTTCACTCAGTCATCACTCTGTCACCACTCAGTCTTCACTCAGTCTTCACTCAGTCATCGCTCTGTCACCATTCAGCCTTCACTCAGTCTTAACTCAGTCTTAACTTTGTCACCACTCAGTCTTCACTCTTTCACCACTCAGTCTTCACTCTGTCACCACTCAGTCTTCACTCTGTCACCACTCAGTCTTCACTCAATCTTCACTCTGTCACCACTCAGCTGTCACTCAGCCATCACTCAGTCATCACTCTGTCATGACGCAGCCGTCACTCAGTCTTCACTCAGTCTCCACTCAGTCTTCACTCAGTCATCACTCTGTCACCACTCAGCCGTCACTCAGCCATCACTCAGTCATCACTCAGTCTTCACTCAGTCATCACTCTGTCACCACTCAGTCTTCAATCTGTCCCCACTCAGTCTTCACTCAGTCTTCACTCAGTCGTTACTCTGTCACCATTCAGTCTTCACTCACCCTTTACTCAGTCATCACTCTGTCGTCAGTCAGCTGTCACTCAGTCTTCACTCAGTCATCACTCTGTCACCACTCAGTCTTCACTCAGTCTTCAATCTGTCACCAATCAGTCTTCACTCAGTCTTCACTCAGTCATCACTCTGTCACCACTCAGTCTTCACTCAGTCTTCACTCAGTCATCACTCTGTCACCACTCAGTCTTAACTCACTCAACACTCAGTCATCACTCTGTCACCACTCAGTTTTCACTCAGTCATCACTCTGTCACCACTCAGTCTTCATTCAGTCTTCACTCAGTCTTCACTCTGTCACCACTCAGTCTTCACTCAGTTTTCACTCAGTCATCACTCTGTCACCACTCAGTCTTCACTCAGTCTTCACTCGGTCTTCACTCAGTCATCACTCTGTCACCACTCAGTCTTCACTCTGTCACCACTAGGTCTTCACTCAGTCATCACTCTGTCACCACTCAGTCTTCACTCTGTCACCACTAGGTCTTCACTCAGTCATCACTCTGTCACCACTCAGTCTTCACTCAGTCTTCACCCAGTCATCACTCTGTCACCAATCAGTCTTCACTCTGTCACCACTCAGTCTTCACTCAGTCTTCACTCAGTCATCACTCTGTCACCACTCAGTCTTAACTCAGTCATCACTCAGTCATCACTCTGTCACCACTCAGTCTTCACTCAGTCATCACTCTGTCACCACTCAGTCTTCACTCAGTCTTCACTCGGTCTTCACTCAGTCATCACTCTGTCACCACTCAGTCTTCACTCAGTCGTTACTCTGTCACCATTCAGTCTTCACTCACCCTTCACTCAGTCATCACTCTGTCGTCAGTCAGCTGTCACTCAGTCTTCACTCAGTCATCACTCTGTCACCACTCAGTCTTCACTCAGTCTTCAATCTGTCACCAATCAGTCTTCACTCAGTCTTCACTCAGTCATCACTCTGTCACCACTCAGTCTTCACTCAGTCTTCACTCAGTCATCACTCTGTCACCACTCAGTCTTAACTCACTCAACACTCAGTCATCACTCTGTCACCACTCAGTTTTCACTCAGTCATCACTCTGTCACCACTCAGTCTTCACTCAGTCTTCACTCAGTCTTCACTCTGTCACCACTCAGTCTTCACTCAGTTTTCACTCAGTCATCACTCTGTCACCACTCAGTCTTCACTCAGTCTTCACTCGGTCTTCACTCAGTCATCACTCTGTCACCACTCAGTCTTCACTCTGTCACCACTAGGTCTTCACTCAGTCATCACTCTGTCACCACTCAGTCTTCACTCTGTCACCACTAGGTCTTCACTCAGTCATCACTCTGTCACCACTCAGTCTTCACTCAGTCTTCACCCAGTCATCACTCTGTCACCAATCAGTCTTCACTCTGTCACCACTCAGTCTTCACTCAGTCTTCACTCAGTCATCACTCTGTCACCACTCAGTCTTAACTCAGTCATCACTCAGTCATCACTCTGTCACCACTCAGTCTTCACTCAGTCATCACTCTGTCACCACTCAGTCTTCACTCAGTCTTCACTCGGTCTTCACTCAGTCATCACTCTGTCACCACTCAGTCTTCACTCAGTCTTTACTCTGTCACCACTCAGTCTTCACTCAGTCTTCACTCAGTCATCACTTTGTCACCATTCAGCCTTCACTCAGTCTTAACTAGGTCCTAACTTTGTCACCACTCAGTCTTCACTCAGTCTTCACTCAGTCATCACTCTGTCACCATTCAGTCTTCACCCAGTCTTAACTCAGTAATCACTCTGTCACCACTCAGTCTTCACTCAGTCTTCACTCAGTCATCACTCTGTCACCACTCAGTCTTCACTCAGTCTTCACCCAGTCATCACTCTGTCACCACTCAGGCTTCACTCAGACTTCACTCTGTCACCACTCAGTCTGCACTCAATCTTCACCCAGTCATCACTCTGTCACCACTCAGTCATCACTCTGTCGTCACTCAGCCGTCACTCAGTCTTCACTCAGTCTTCACTCAGTGATCACTCTGTCACCACTCAGTCTTCACTCAGTCTTCACTCTGTCACCACTCAGTCTTCACTCAGTCATCACTCTGTCACCACTCAGTCTTCACTCAGTCTTCACTCGGTCTTCACTCAGTCATCACTCTGTCACCACTCAGTCTTCACTCAGTCTTCACTCTGTCACCACTCAGTCTTCACTCAGTCTTCACTCAGTCATCACTCTGTCACCATTCAGCCTTCACTCAGTCTTAACTCAGTCTTAACTTTGTCACCACTCAGTCTTCACTCACCCTTCACCCAGTCATCACTCTGTCGTCAGTCAGCTGTCACTCAGTCTTCACTCAGTCATCACTCTGTCACCACTCAGTCTTCACTCAGTCTTCAATCTGTCACCAATCAGTCTTCACTCAGTCTTCACCCAGTCATCACTCTGTCACCACTCAGGCTTGACTCAGACTTCACTCTGTCATCACTCAGTCTTCACTCAATCGTCACCCACTCATCACTCTGTCACCACTCAGTCTTCACTCAGTCTTCACTCTCTCACCACTCATTCTTCACTCAGTCTTCACCCAGTCATCACTCTGTCACCACTCAGTTTTCACTCTGTCACCACTCAGTCTTCACTCAGTCTTCACTCAGTCATCACTCTGTCACCACTCAGTCTTAACTCACTCATCACTCAGTCATCACTCTGTCACCACTCAGTTTTCACTCAGTCTTCACTCTGTCACCACTCAGTCTTCACTCAGTCTTCACTCAGTCTTCACTCTGTCACCACACAGTCTTCAATCAGTCTTCACTCAGTCATCACTCTGTCACCACTCAGTCTTCACTCAGTCTTCACTCTGTCACCACTCAGTCTTCACTCAGTTTTCACTCAGTCATCACTCTGTCACCACTCAGTCTTCACTCAGTCTTCACTCTGTCACCACTCTGTCTTCACTCAGTCTTCACTCAGTCATCACTCTGTCACCACTCAGTCTTCACTCAGTCTTCACTCGGTCTTCACTCAGTCATCACTCTGTCACCACTCAGTCTTCACTCTGTCACCACTAGGTCTTCACTCAGTCATCACTCTGTCACCACTCAGTCTTCACTCAGTCTTCACCCAGTCATTACTCTGTCACCACTCAGTCTTCACTCTGTCACCACTCAGTCTTCACTCAGTCCTCACTCAGTCATCACTCTGTCACCACTCAGTCTTAACTCAGTCATCACTCAGTCATCACTTTGTCACCACTCAGTCTTCACTCAGTCTTCACTCGGTCTTCACTCAGTCATCACTCTGTCACCACTCAGTCTTCACTCAGTCTTCACTCAGTCTTCACTCAGTCATCACTCTGTCACCATTCAGCCTTCACTCAGTCTTAACTCAGTCTTAACTTTGTCACCACTCAGTCTTCACTCAGTCTTCACTCAGTCTTCACTCTGTCACCACTCTGTCTTCACTCAGTCTTCACTCAGTCATCACTCTGTCACCACTCAGTCTTCACTCAGTCTTCACTCGGTCTTCACTCAGTCATCACTCTGTCACCACTCAGTCTTCACTCTGTCACCACTAGGTCTTCACTCAGTCATCACTCTGTCACCACTCAGTCTTCACTCAGTCTTCACCCAGTCATCACTCTGTCACCACTCAGTCTTAACTCAGTCATCACTCAGTCATCACTTTGTCACCACTCAGTCTTCACTCAGCCTTCACTCAGTCTTAACTCAGTCTTAACTTTGTCACCACTCAGTCTTCACTCAGTCTTCACTCAGTCATCACTCTGTCACCATTCAGTCGTCACTCAGTCTTAACTCAGTAATCACTCTGTCACCACTCAGTCTTCACTCAGTCTTCACTCAGTCGTTACTCTGTCACCATTCAGTCTTCACTCACCCTTCACTCAGTCATCACTCTGTCGTCAGTCAGCTGTCACTCAGTCTTCACTCAGTCATCACTCTGTCACCACTCAGTCTTCACTCAGTCTTCAATCTGTCACCAATCAGTCTTCACTCAGTCTTCACTCAGTCATCACTCTGTCACCACTCAGTCTTCACCCAGTCATCACTCTGTCACCAATCAGTCTTCACTCTGTCACCACTCAGTCTTCACTCAGTCTTCACTCAGTCATCACTCTGTCACCACTCAGTCTTATCTCAGTCATCACTCAGTCATCACTCTGTCACCACTCAGTCTTCACTCAGTCATCACTCTGTCACCACTCAGTCTTCACTCAGTCTTCACTCGGTCTTCACTCAGTCATCACTCTGTCACCACTCAGTCTTCACTCAGTCTTTACTCTGTCACCACTCAGTCTTCACTCAGTCTTCACTCAGTCATCACTTTGTCACCATTCAGCCTTCACTCAGTCTTAACTCAGTCCTAACTTTGTCACCACTCAGTCTTCACTCAGTCTTCACTCAGTCATCACTCTGTCACCATTCAGTCTTCACTCAGTCTTAACTCAGTAATCACTCTGTCACCACTCAGTCTTCACTCAGTCTTCACTCAGTCATCACTCTGTCACCACTCAGTCTTCACTCAGTCTTCACCCAGTCATCACTCTGTCACCACTCAGGCTTCACTCAGACTTCACTCTGTCACCACTCAGTCTTCACTCAGTCATCACTCTGTCACCACTCAGTCTGCACTCAATCTTCACCCAGTCATCACTCAGTCTTCACTCAGTCTTCACTCAGTGATCACTCTGTCACCACTCAGTCTTCACTCAGTCTTCACTCTGTCACCACTCAGTCTTCACTCAGTCATCACTCTGTCACCACTCAGTCTTCACTCAGTCTTCACTCGGTCTTCACTCAGTCATCACTCTGTCACCACTCAGTCTTCACTCAGTCTTCACTCTGTCACCACTCAGTCTTCACTCAGTCTTCACTCAGTCATCACTCTGTCACCATTCAGCCTTCACTCAGTCTTAACTCAGTCTTAACTTTGTCACCACTCAGTCTTCACTCAGTCTTCACTCAGTCATCACTCTGTCACAACTCAGTCTTCACTCTGTCACCACTCAGTCTTCACTCTGTCACCACTCAGTCTTCACTCTGTCACCACTCAGTCTTCACTCAATCTTCACTCTGTCACCACTCAGCTGTCACTCAGCCATCACTCAGTCATCACTCTGTCATGACGCAGCCGTCACTCAGTCTTCACTCAGTCTCCACCCAGTCATCACTCTGTCACCACTCAGTCTTCACTCAGTCTTCACTCTCTCACCACTCAGTCTTCACTCAGTCTTCACCCAGTCATCACACTGTCACCACTCAGTTTTCACTCTGTCACCACTCAGTCTTCACTCAGTCTTCACTCAGTCATCACTCTGTCACCACTCAGTCTTAACTCACTCAACACTCAGTCATCACTCTGTCACCACTCAGTTTTCACTCAGTCATCACTCTGTCACCACTCAGTCTTCACTCAGTCTTCACTCAGTCTTCACTCTGTCACCACTCAGTCTTCACTCAGTCTTCACTCAGTCATCACTCTGTCACTACTCAGTCTTCACTCAGTCTTCACTCGGTCTTCACTCAGTCATCACTCTGTCACCACTCAGTCTTCACTCTGTCACCACTAGGTCTTCACTCAGTCATCACTCTGTCACCACTCAGTCTTCACTCTGTCACCACTAGGTCTTCACTCAGTCATCACTCTGTCACCACTCAGTCTTCACTCAGTCTTCACCCAGTCATCACTCTGTCACCAATCAGTCTTCACTCTGTCACCACTCAGTCTTCACTCAGTCTTCACTCAGTCATCACTCTTTCACCACTCAGTCTTAACTTAGTCATCACTCAGTCATCACTCTGTCACTACTCAGTCTTCACTCAGTCATCACTCTGTCACCACTCAGTCTTCACTCAGTCTTCACTCGGTCTTCACTCAGTCATCACTCTGTCACCACTCAGTCTTCACTCAGTCTTTACTCTGTCACCACTCAGTCTTCACTCAGTCTTCACTCAGTCATCACTTTGTCACCATTCAGCCTTCACTCAGTCTTAACTAGGTCCTAACTTTGTCACCACTCAGTCTTCACTCAGTCTTCACTCAGTCATCACTCTGTCACCATTCAGTCTTCACCCAGTCTTAACTCAGTAATCACTCTGTCACCACTCAGTCTTCACTCAGTCTTCACTCAGTCATCACTCTGTCACCACTCAGTCTTCACTCAGTCTTCACCCAGTCATCACTCTGTCACCACTCAGGCTTCACTCAGACTTCACTCTGTCACCACTCAGTCTGCACTCAATCTTCACCCAGTCATCACTCTGTCACCACTCAGTCATCACTCTGTCGTCACTCAGCCGTCACTCAGTCTTCACTCAGTCTTCACTCAGTGATCACTCTGTCACCACTCAGTCTTCACTCAGTCTTCACTCTGTCACCACTCAGTCTTCACTCAGTCATCACTCTGTCACCACTCAGTCTTCACTCAGTCTTCACTCGGTCTTCACTCAGTAATCACTCTGTCACCACTCAGTCTTCACTCAGTCTTCACTCTGTCACCACTCAGTCTTCACTCAGTCTTCACTCAGTCATCACTCTGTCACCATTCAGCCTTCACTCAGTCTTAACTCAGTCTTAACTTTGTCACCACTCAGTCTTCACTCAGTCTTCACTCAGTCATCACTCTGTCACCACTCAGTCTTCACTCTTTCACCACTCAGTCTTCACTCTGTCACCACTCAGTCTTCACTCTGTCACCACTCAGTCTTCACTCAATCTTCACTCTGTCACCACTCAGCTGTCACTCAGCCATCACTCAGTCATCACTCTGTCATGACGCAGCCGTCACTCAGTCTTCACTCAGTCTCCACTCAGTCTTCACTCAGTCATCACTCTGTCACCACTCAGTCTTCACTCAGTCTTCACTCTCTCACCACTCAGTCTTCACTCAGTCTTCACCCAGTCATCACACTGTCACCACTCAGTTTTCACTCTGTCACCACTCAGTCTTCACCCAGTCATCACTCTGTCACCACTCAGTCTTCACTCAGTCTTCACTCGGTCTTCACTCAGTCATCACTCTGTCACCACTCAGTCTTCACTCAGTCTTTACTCTGTCACCACTCAGTCTTCACTCAGTCTTCACTCAGTCATCACTTTGTCACCATTCAGCCTTCACTCAGTCTTAACTAGGTCCTAACTTTGTCACCACTCAGTCTTCACTCAGTCTTCACTCAGTCATCACTCTGTCACCATTCAGTCTTCACCCAGTCTTAACTCAGTAATCACTCTGTCACCACTCAGTCTTCACTCAGTCTTCACTCAGTCATCACTCTGTCACCACTCAGTCTTCACTCAGTCTTCACCCAGTCATCACTCTGTCACCACTCAGGCTTCACTCAGACTTCACTCTGTCACCACTCAGTCTGCACTCAATCTTCACCCAGTCATCACTCTGTCACCACTCAGTCATCACTCTGTCGTCACTCAGCCGTCACTCAGTCTTCACTCAGTGTTCACTCAGTGATCACTCTGTCACCACTCAGTCTTCACTCAGTCTTCACTCTGTCACCACTCAGTCTTCACTCAGTCATCACTCTGTCACCACTCAGTCTTCACTCAGTCTTCACTCGGTCTTCACTCAGTCATCACTCTGTCACCACTCAGTCTTCACTCAGTCTTCACTCTGTCACCACTCAGTCTTCACTCAGTCTTCACTCAGTCATCACTCTGTCACCATTCAGCCTTCACTCAGTCTTAACTCAGTCTTAACTTTGTCACCACTCAGTCTTCACTCAGTCTTCACTCAGTCATCACTCTGTCACCACTCAGTCTTCACTCTTTCACCACTCAGTCTTCACTCTGTCACCACTCAGTCTTCACTCTGTCACCACTCAGTCTTCACTCAATCTTCACTCTGTCACCACTCAGCTTTCACTCAGCCATCACTCAGTCATCACTCTGTCATGACGCAGCCGTCACTCAGTCTTCACTCAGTCTCCACTCAGTCTTCACTCAGTCATCACTCTGTCACCACTCAGCCGTCACTCAGCCATCACTCAGTCATCACTCAGTCTTCACTCAGTCATCACTCTGTCACCACTCAGTCTTCAATCTGTCCCCACTCAGTCTTCACTCAGTCTTCACTCAGTCGTTACTCTGTCACCATTCAGTCTTCACTCACCCTTCACTCAGTCATCACTCTGTCGTCAGTCAGCTGTCACTCAGTCTTCACTCAGTCATCACTCTGTCACCACTCAGTCTTCACTCAGTCTTCAATCTGTCACCAATCAGTCTTCACTCAGTCTTCACTCAGTCATCACTCTGTCACCACTCAGTCTTCACTCAGTCTTCACTCAGTCATCACTCTGTCACCACTCAGTCTTAACTCACTCAACACTCAGTCATCACTCTGTCACCACTCAGTTTTCACTCAGTCATCACTCTGTCACCACTCAGTCTTCACTCAGTCTTCACTCAGTCTTCACTCTGTCACCACTCAGTCTTCACTCAGTTTTCACTCAGTCATCACTCTGTCACCACTCAGTCTTCACTCAGTCTTCACTCGGTCTTCACTCAGTCATCACTCTGTCACCACTCAGTCTTCACTCTGTCACCACTAGGTCTTCACTCAGTCATCACTCTGTCACCACTCAGTCTTCACTCTGTCACCACTAGGTCTTCACTCAGTCATCATTCTGTCACCACTCAGTCTTCACTCAGTCTTCACCCAGTCATCACTCTGTCACCAATCAGTCTTCACTCTGTCACCACTCAGTCTTCACTCAGTCTTCACTCAGTCATCACTCTGTCACCACTCAGTCTTAACTCAGTCATCACTCAGTCATCACTCTGTCACCACTCAGTCTTCACTCAGTCATCACTCTGTCACCACTCAGTCTTCACTCAGTCTTCACTCGGTCTTCACTCAGTCATCACTCTGTCACCACTCATTCTTCACTCAGTCGTTACTCTGTCACCATTCAGTCTTCACTCACCCTTCACTCAGTCATCACTCTGTCGTCAGTCAGCTGTCACTCAGTCTTCACTCAGTCATCACTCTGTCACCACTCAGTCTTCACTCAGTCTTCAATCTGTCACCAATCAGTCTTCACTCAGTCTTCACTCAGTCATCACTCTGTCACCACTCAGTCTTCACTCAGTCTTCACTCAGTCATCACTCTGTCACCACTCAGTCTTAACTCACTCAACACTCAGTCATCACTCTGTCACCACTCAGTTTTCACTCAGTCATCACTCTGTCACCACTCAGTCTTCACTCAGTCTTCACTCTGTCACCACTCAGTCTTCACTCAGTTTTCACTCAGTCATCACTCTGTCACCACTCAGTCTTCACTCAGTCTTCACTCGGTCTTCACTCAGTCATCACTCTGTCACCACTCAGTCTTCACTCTGTCACCACTAGGTCTTCACTCAGTCATCACTCTGTCACCACTCAGTCTTCACTCTGTCACCACTAGGTCTTCACTCAGTCATCACTCTGTCACCACTCAGTCTTCACTCAGTCTTCACCCAGTCATCACTCTGTCACCAATCAGTCTTCACTCTGTCACCACTCAGTCTTCACTCAGTCTTCACTCAGTCATCACTCTGTCACCACTCAGTCTTAACTCAGTCATCACTCAGTCATCACTCTGTCACCACTCAGTCTTCACTCAGTCATCACTCTGTCACCACTCAGTCTTCACTCAGTCTTCACTCGGTCTTCACTCAGTCATCACTCTGTCACCACTCAGTCTTCACTCAGTCTTTACTCTGTCACCACTCAGTCTTCACTCAGTCTTCACTCAGTCATCACTTTGTCACCATTCAGCCTTCACTCAGTCTTAACTAGGTCCTAACTTTGTCACCACTCAGTCTTCACTCAGTCATCACTCTGTCACCATTCAGTCTTCACCCAGTCTTAACTCAGTAATCACTCTGTCACCACTCAGTCTTCACTCAGTCTTCACTCAGTCATCACTCTGTCACCACTCAGTCTTCACTCAGTCTTCACCCAGTCATCACTCTGTCACCACTCAGGCTTCACTCAGACTTCACTCTGTCACCACTCAGTCTGCACTCAATCTTCACCCAGTCATCACTCTGTCACCACTCAGTCATCACTCTGTCGTCACTCAGCCGTCACTCAGTCTTCACTCAGTCTTCACTCAGTGATCACTCTGTCACCACTCAGTCTTCACTCAGTCTTCACTCTGTCACCACTCAGTCTTCACTCAGTCATCACTCTGTCACCACTCAGTCTTCACTCAGTCTTCACTCGGTCTTCACTCAGTCATCACTCTGTCACCACTCAGTCTTCACTCAGTCTTCACTCTGTCACCACTCAGTCTTCACTCAGTCTTCACTCAGTCATCACTCTGTCACCATTCAGCCTTCACTCAGTCTTAACTCAGTCTTAACTTTGTCACCACTCAGTCTTCACTCAGTCTTCACTCAGTCATCACTCTGTCACCACTCAGTCTTCACTCTTTCACCACTCAGTCTTCACTCTGTCACCACTCAGTCTTCACTCTGTCACCACTCAGTCTTCACTCAATCTTCACTCTGTCACCACTCAGCTGTCAATCAGCCATCACTCAGTCATCACTCTGTCATGACGCAGCCGTCACTCAGTCTTCACTCAGTCTCCACTCAGTCTTCACTCAGTCATCACTCTGTCACCACTCAGCCGTCACTCAGCCATCACTCAGTCATCAATCAGTCTTCACTCAGTCATCACTCTGTCACCACTCAGTCTTCAATCTGTCCCCACTCAGTCTTCACTCAGTCTTCACTCAGTCGTTACTCTGTCACCATTCAGTCTTCACTCACCCTTCACTCAGTCATCACTCTGTCGTCAGTCAGCTGTCACTCAGTCTTCACTCAGTCATCACTCTGTCACCACTCAGTCTTCACTCAGTCTTCAATCTGTCACCAATCAGTCTTCACTCAGTCTTCACTCAGTCATCACTCTGTCACCACTCAGTCTTCACTCAGTCTTCAATCTGTCACCACTCAGTCTTCACTCAGTCTTCACTCAGTCATCACTCTGTCACCACTCAGTCTTCACTCAGTCTTCACCCAGTCATCACTCTGTCACCACTCAGTCTTCACTCAGTCTTCACTCTCTCACCACTCATTCTTCACTCAGTCTTCACCCAGTCATCACTCTGTCACCACTCAGTTTTCACTCTGTCACCACTCAGTCTTCACTCAGTCTTCACTCAGTCATCACTCTGTCACCACTCAGTCTTAACTCACTCATCACTCAGTCATCACTCTGTCACCACTCAGTTTTCACTCAGTCATCACTCTGTCACCACTCAGTCTTCACTCAGTCTTTACTCTGTCACCACTCAGTCTTCACTCAGTCTTCACTCAGTCATCACTTTGTCACCATTCAGCCTTCACTCAGTCTTAACTAGGTCCTAACTTTGTCACCACTCAGTCTTCACTCAGTCTTCACTCAGTCATCACTCTGTCACCATTCAGTCTTCACCCAGTCTTAACTCAGTAATCACTCTGTCACCACTCAGTCTTCACTCAATCTTCACCCAGTCATCACTCTGTCACCACTCAGTCATCACTCTGTCGTCACTCAGCCGTCACTCAGTCTTCACTCAGTCTTCACTCAGTGATCACTCTGTCACCACTCAGTCTTCACTCAGTCTTCACTCTGTCACCACTCAGTCTTCACTCAGTCATCACTCTGTCACCACTCAGTCTTCACTCAGTCTTCACTCGGTCTTCACTCAGTCATCACTCTGTCACCACTCAGTCTTCACTCAGTCTTCACTCTGTCACCACTCAGTCTTCACTCAGTCTTCACTCAGTCTTCACTCTGTCACCACTCAGTCTTCACTCTGTCACCACTCAGTCTTCACTCAATCTTCACTCTGTCACCACTCAGCTGTCACTCAGCCATCACTCAGTCATCACTCTGTCATGACGCAGCCGTCACTCAGTCTTCACTCAGTCTCCACTCAGTCTTCACTCAGTCATCACTCTGTCACCACTCAGCCGTCACTCAGCCATCACTCAGTCATCACTCAGTCTTCACTCAGTCATCACTCTGTCACCACTCAGTCTTCAATCTGTCCCCACTCAGTCTTCACTCAGTCTTCACTCAGTCGTTACTCTGTCACCATTCAGTCTTCACTCACCCTTCACTCAGTCATCACTCTGTCGTCAGTCAGCTGTCACTCAGTCTTCACTCAGTCATCACTCTGTCACCACTCAGTCTTCACTCAGTCTTCAATCTGTCACCAATCAGTCTTCACTCAGTCTTCACTCAGTCATCACTCTGTCACCACTCAGTCTTCACTCAGTCTTCAATCTGTCACCACTCAGTCTTCACTCAGTCTTCACTCAGTCATCACTCTGTCACCACTCAGTCTTCACTCAGTCTTCACCCAGTCATCACTCTGTCACCACTCAGGCTTGACTCAGACTTCACTCTGTCACCACTCAGTCTTCACTCAATCGTCACCCACTCATCACTCTGTCACCACTCAGTCTTCACTCAGTCTTCACTCTCTCACCACTCATTCTTCACTCAGTCTTCACCCAGTCATCACTCTGTCACCACTCAGTTTTCACTCTGTCACCACTCAGTCTTCACTCAGTCTTCACTCAGTCATCACTCTGTCACCACTCAGTCTTAACTCACTCATCACTCAGTCATCACTCTGTCACCACTCAGTTTTCACTCAGTCATCACTCTGTCACCACTCAGTCTTCACTCAGTCTTTACTCTGTCACCACTCAGTCTTCACTCAGTCTTCACTCAGTCATCACTTTGTCACCATTCAGCCTTCACTCAGTCTTAACTAGGTCCTAACTTTGTCACCACTCAGTCTTCACTCAGTCTTCACTCAGTCATCACTCTGTCACCATTCAGTCTTCACCCAGTCTTAACTCAGTAATCACTCTGTCACCACTCAGTCTTCACTCAATCTTCACCCAGTCATCACTCTGTCACCACTCAGTCATCACTCTGTCGTCACTCAGCCGTCACTCAGTCTTCACTCAGTCTTCACTCAGTGATCACTCTGTCACCACTCAGTCTTCACTCAGTCTTCACTCTGTCACCACTCAGTCTTCACTCAGTCATCACTCTGTCACCACTCAGTCTTCACTCAGTCTTCACTCGGTCTTCACTCAGTCATCACTCTGTCACCACTCAGTCTTCACTCAGTCTTCACTCTGTCACCACTCAGTCTTCACTCAGTCTTCACTCAGTCATCACTCTGTCACCATTCAGCCTTCACTCAGTCTTAACTCAGTCTTAACTTTGTCACCACTCAGTCTTCACTCAGTCTTCACTCAGTCATCACTCTGTCACCACTCAGTCTTCACTCTTTCACCACTCAGTCTTCACTCTGTCACCACTCAGTCTTCACTCTGTCACCACTCAGTCTTCACTCAATCTTCACTCTGTCACCACTCAGCTTTCACTCAGCCATCACTCAGTCATCACTCTGTCATGACGCAGCCGTCACTCAGTCTTCACTCAGTCTCCACTCAGTCTCCACTCAGTCTTCACTCAGTCATCACTCTGTCACCACTCAGCCGTCACTCAGCCATCACTCAGTCATCACTCAGTCTTCACTCAGTCGTTACTCTGTCACCATTCAGTCTTCACTCACCCTTCACTCAGTCATCACTCTGTCGTCAGTCAGCTGTCACTCAGTCTTCACTCAGTCATCACTCTGTCACCACTCAGTCTTCACTCAGTCTTCAATCTGTCACCAATCAGTCTTCACTCAGTCTTCACTCAGTCATCACTCTGTCACCACTCAGTCTTCACTCAGTCTTCACTCAGTCATCACTCTGTCACCACTCAGTCTTCACTCAGTCTTCACTCGGTCTTCACTCAGTCATCACTCTGTCACCACTCAGTCTTCACTCTGTCACCACTAGGTCTTCACTCAGTCATCACTCTGTCACCACTCAGTCTTCACTCTGTCACCACTAGGTCTTCACTCAGTCATCATTCTGTCACCACTCAGTCTTCACTCAGTCTTCACCCAGTCATCGATCTGTCACCAATCAGTCTTCACTCTGTCACCACTCAGTCTTCACTCAGTCTTCACTCAGTCATCACTCTGTCACCACTCAGTCTTAACTCAGTCATCACTCAGTCATCACTCTGTCACCACTCAGTCTTCACTCAGTCATCACTCTGTCACGACTCAGTCTTCACTCAGTCTTCACTCGGTCTTCACTCAGTCATCACTCTGTCACCACTCATTCTTCACTCAGTCGTTACTCTGTCACCATTCAGTCTTCACTCACCCTTCACTCAGTCATCACTCTGTCGTCAGTCAGCTGTCACTCAGTCTTCACTCAGTCATCACTCTGTCACCACTCAGTCTTCACTCAGTCTTCAATCTGTCACCAATCAGTCTTCACTCAGTCTTCACTCGGTCTTCACTCAGTCATCACTCTGTCACCACTCAGTCTTCACTCTGTCACCACTAGGTCTTCACTCAGTCATCACTCTGTCACCACTCAGTCTTCACTCTGTCACCACTAGGTCTTCACTCAGTCATCACTCTGTCACCACTCAGTCTTCACTCAGTCTTCACTCAGTCTTCACTCTGTCACCACTCAGTCTTCACTCAGTTTTCACTCAGTCATCACTCTGTCACCACTCAGTCTTCACTCAGTCTTCACTCGGTCTTCACTCAGTCATCACTCTGTCACCACTCAGTCTTCACTCTGTCACCACTAGGTCTTCACTCAGTCATCACTCTGTCACCACTCAGTCTTCACTCTGTCACCACTAGGTCTTCACTCAGTCATCACTCTGTCACCACTCAGTCTTCACTCAGTCTTCACCCAGTCATCACTCTGTCACCAATCAGTCTTCACTCTGTCACCACTCAGTCTTCACTCAGTCTTCACTCAGTCATCACTCTGTCACCACTCAGTCTTAACTCAGTCATCACTCAGTCATCACTCTGTCACCACTCAGTCTTCACTCAGTCATCACTCTGTCACCACTCAGTCTTCACTCAGTCTTCACTCGGTCTTCACTCAGTCATCACTCTGTCACCACTCAGTCTTCACTCAGTCTTTACTCTGTCACCACTCAGTCTTCACTCAGTCTTCACTCAGTCATCACTTTGTCACCATTCAGCCTTCACTCAGTCTTAACTAGGTCCTAACTTTGTCACCACTCAGTCTTCACTCAGTCTTCACTCAGTCATCACTCTGTCACCATTCAGTCTTCACCCAGTCTTAACTCAGTAATCACTCTGTCACCACTCAGTCTTCACTCAGTCTTCACTCAGTCATCACTCTGTCACCACTCAGTCTTCACTCAGTCTTCACCCAGTCATCACTCTGTCACCACTCAGGCTTCACTCAGACTTCACTCTGTCACCACTCAGTCTGCACTCAATCTTCACCCAGTCATCACTCTGTCACCACTCAGTCATCACTCTGTCGTCACTCAGCCGTCACTCAGTCTTCACTCAGTCTTCACTCAGTGATCACTCTGTCACCACTCAGTCTTCACTCAGTCTTCACTCTGTCACCACTCAGTCTTCACTCAGTCATCACTCTGTCACCACTCAGTCTTCACTCAGTCTTCACTCGGTCTTCACTCAGTCATCACTCTGTCACCACTCAGTCTTCACTCAGTCTTCACTCTGTCACCACTCAGTCTTCACTCAGTCTTCACTCAGTCATCACTCTGTCACCATTCAGCCTTCACTCAGTCTTAACTCAGTCTTAACTTTGTCACCACTCAGTCTTCACTCACCCTTCACTCAGTCATCACTCTGTCGTCAGTCAGCTGTCACTCAGTCTTCACTCAGTCATCACTCTGTCACCACTCAGTCTTCACTCAGTCTTCAATCTGTCACCAATCAGTCTTCACTCAGTCTTCACCCAGTCATCACTCTGTCACCACTCAGGCTTGACTCAGACTTCACTCTGTCATCACTCAGTCTTCACTCAATCGTCACCCACTCATCACTCTGTCACCACTCAGTCTTCACTCAGTCTTCACTCTCTCACCACTCATTCTTCACTCAGTCTTCACCCAGTCATCACTCTGTCACCACTCAGTTTTCACTCTGTCACCACTCAGTCTTCACTCAGTCTTCACTCAGTCATCACTCTGTCACCACTCAGTCTTAACTCACTCATCACTCAGTCATCACTCTGTCACCACTCAGTTTTCACTCAGTCTTCACTCTGTCACCACTCAGTCTTCACTCAGTCTTCACTCAGTCTTCACTCTGTCACCACACAGTCTTCAATCAGTCTTCACTCAGTCATCACTCTGTCACCACTCAGTCTTCACTCAGTCTTCACTCTGTCACCACTCAGTCTTCACTCAGTTTTCACTCAGTCATCACTCTGTCACCACTCAGTCTTCACTCAGTCTTCACTCTGTCACCACTCTGTCTTCACTCAGTCTTCACTCAGTCATCACTCTGTCACCACTCAGTCTTCACTCAGTCTTCACTCGGTCTTCACTCAGTCATCACTCTGTCACCACTCAGTCTTCACTCTGTCACCACTAGGTCTTCACTCAGTCATCACTCTGTCACCACTCAGTCTTCACTCAGTCTTCACCCAGTCATTACTCTGTCACCACTCAGTCTTCACTCTGTCACCACTCAGTCTTCACTCAGTCCTCACTCAGTCATCACTCTGTCACCACTCAGTCTTAACTCAGTCATCACTCAGTCATCACTTTGTCACCACTCAGTCTTCACTCAGTCTTCACTCGGTCTTCACTCAGTCATCACTCTGTCACCACTCAGTCTTCACTCAGTCTTCACTCAGTCTTCACTCAGTCATCACTCTGTCACCATTCAGCCTTCACTCAGTCTTAACTCAGTCTTAACTTTGTCACCACTCAGTCTTCACTCAGTCTTCACTCAGTCTTCACTCTGTCACCACTCTGTCTTCACTCAGTCTTCACTCAGTCATCACTCTGTCACCACTCAGTCTTCACTCAGTCTTCACTCGGTCTTCACTCAGTCATCACTCTGTCACCACTCAGTCTTCACTCTGTCACCACTAGGTCTTCACTCAGTCATCACTCTGTCACCACTCAGTCTTCACTCAGTCTTCACCCAGTCATCACTCTGTCACCACTCAGTCTTAACTCAGTCATCACTCAGTCATCACTTTGTCACCACTCAGTCTTCACTCAGCCTTCACTCAGTCTTAACTCAGTCTTAACTTTGTCACCACTCAGTCTTCACTCAGTCTTCACTCAGTCATCACTCTGTCACCATTCAGTCGTCACTCAGTCTTAACTCAGTAATCACTCTGTCACCACTCAGTCTTCACTCAGTCTTCACTCAGTCGTTACTCTGTCACCATTCAGTCTTCACTCACCCTTCACTCAGTCATCACTCTGTCGTCAGTCAGCTGTCACTCAGTCTTCACTCAGTCATCACTCTGTCACCACTCAGTCTTCACTCAGTCTTCAATCTGTCACCAATCAGTCTTCACTCAGTCTTCACTCAGTCATCACTCTGTCACCACTCAGTCTTCACCCAGTCATCACTCTGTCACCAATCAGTCTTCACTCTGTCACCACTCAGTCTTCACTCAGTCTTCACTCAGTCATCACTCTGTCACCACTCAGTCTTATCTCAGTCATCACTCAGTCATCACTCTGTCACCACTCAGTCTTCACTCAGTCATCACTCTGTCACCACTCAGTCTTCACTCAGTCTTCACTCGGTCTTCACTCAGTCATCACTCTGTCACCACTCAGTCTTCACTCAGTCTTTACTCTGTCACCACTCAGTCTTCACTCAGTCTTCACTCAGTCATCACTTTGTCACCATTCAGCCTTCACTCAGTCTTAACTCAGTCCTAACTTTGTCACCACTCAGTCTTCACTCAGTCTTCACTCAGTCATCACTCTGTCACCATTCAGTCTTCACTCAGTCTTAACTCAGTAATCACTCTGTCACCACTCAGTCTTCACTCAGTCTTCACTCAGTCATCACTCTGTCACCACTCAGTCTTCACTCAGTCTTCACCCAGTCATCACTCTGTCACCACTCAGGCTTCACTCAGACTTCACTCTGTCACCACTCAGTCTGCACTCAATCTTCACCCAGTCATCACTCAGTCTTCACTCAGTCTTCACTCAGTGATCACTCTGTCACCACTCAGTCTTCACTCAGTCTTCACTCTGTCACCACTCAGTCTTCACTCAGTCATCACTCTGTCACCACTCAGTCTTCACTCAGTCTTCACTCGGTCTTCACTCAGTCATCACTCTGTCACCACTCAGTCTTCACTCAGTCTTCACTCTGTCACCACTCAGTCTTCACTCAGTCTTCACTCAGTCATCACTCTGTCACCATTCAGCCTTCACTCAGTCTTAACTCAGTCTTAACTTTGTCACAACTCAGTCTTCACTCTGTCACCACTCAGTCTTCACTCTGTCACCACTCAGTCTTCACTCTGTCACCACTCAGTCTTCACTCAATCTTCACTCTGTCACCACTCAGCTGTCACTCAGCCATCACTCAGTCATCACTCTGTCATGACGCAGCCGTCACTCAGTCTTCACTCAGTCTCCACCCAGTCATCACTCTGTCACCACTCAGTCTTCACTCAGTCTTCACTCTCTCACCACTCAGTCTTCACTCAGTCTTCACCCAGTCATCACACTGTCACCACTCAGTTTTCACTCTGTCACCACTCAGTCTTCACTCAGTCTTCACTCAGTCATCACTCTGTCACCACTCAGTCTTAACTCACTCAACACTCAGTCATCACTCTGTCACCACTCAGTTTTCACTCAGTCATCACTCTGTCACCACTCAGTCTTCACTCAGTCTTCACTCAGTCTTCACTCTGTCACCACTCAGTCTTCACTCAGTCTTCACTCAGTCATCACTCTGTCACTACTCAGTCTTCACTCAGTCTTCACTCGGTCTTCACTCAGTCATCACTCTGTCACCACTCAGTCTTCACTCTGTCACCACTAGGTCTTCACTCAGTCATCACTCTGTCACCACTCAGTCTTCACTCTGTCACCACTAGGTCTTCACTCAGTCATCACTCTGTCACCACTCAGTCTTCACTCAGTCTTCACCCAGTCATCACTCTGTCACCAATCAGTCTTCACTCTGTCACCACTCAGTCTTCACTCAGTCTTCACTCAGTCATCACTCTTTCACCACTCAGTCTTAACTTAGTCATCACTCAGTCATCACTCTGTCACTACTCAGTCTTCACTCAGTCATCACTCTGTCACCACTCAGTCTTCACTCAGTCTTCACTCGGTCTTCACTCAGTCATCACTCTGTCACCACTCAGTCTTCACTCAGTCTTTACTCTGTCACCACTCAGTCTTCACTCAGTCTTCACTCAGTCATCACTTTGTCACCATTCAGCCTTCACTCAGTCTTAACTAGGTCCTAACTTTGTCACCACTCAGTCTTCACTCAGTCTTCACTCAGTCATCACTCTGTCACCATTCAGTCTTCACCCAGTCTTAACTCAGTAATCACTCTGTCACCACTCAGTCTTCACTCAGTCTTCACTCAGTCATCACTCTGTCACCACTCAGTCTTCACTCAGTCTTCACCCAGTCATCACTCTGTCACCACTCAGGCTTCACTCAGACTTCACTCTGTCACCACTCAGTCTGCACTCAATCTTCACCCAGTCATCACTCTGTCACCACTCAGTCATCACTCTGTCGTCACTCAGCCGTCACTCAGTCTTCACTCAGTCTCCACCCAGTCATCACTCTGTCACCACTCAGTCTTCACTCAGTCTTCACTCTCTCACCACTCAGTCTTCACTCAGTCTTCACCCAGTCATCACACTGTCACCACTCAGTTTTCACTCTGTCACCACTCAGTCTTCACTCAGTCTTCACTCAGTCATCACTCTGTCACCACTCAGTCTTAACTCACTCAACACTCAGTCATCACTCTGTCACCACTCAGTTTTCACTCAGTCATCACTCTGTCACCACTCAGTCTTCACTCAGTCTTCACTCAGTCTTCACTCTGTCACCACTCAGTCTTCACTCAGTCTTCACTCAGTCATCACTCTGTCACTACTCAGTCTTCACTCAGTCTTCACTCGGTCTTCACTCAGTCATCACTCTGTCACCACTCAGTCTTCACTCTGTCACCACTAGGTCTTCACTCAGTCATCACTCTGTCACCACTCAGTCTTCACTCTGTCACCACTAGGTCTTCACTCAGTCATCACTCTGTCACCACTCAGTCTTCACTCAGTCTTCACCCAGTCATCACTCTGTCACCAATCAGTCTTCACTCTGTCACCACTCAGTCTTCACTCAGTCTTCACTCAGTCATCATTCTTTCACCACTCAGTCTTAACTTAGTCATCACTCAGTCATCACTCTGTCACTACTCAGTCTTCACTCTGTCATCACTCTGTCACCACTCAGTCTTCACTCAGTCTTCACTCGGTCTTCACTCAGTCATCACTCTGTCACCACTCAGTCTTCACTCAGTCTTTACTCTGTCACCACTCAGTCTTCACTCAGTCTTCACTCAGTCATCACTTTGTCACCATTCAGCCTTCACTCAGTCTTAACTAGGTCCTAACTTTGTCACCACTCAGTCTTCACTCAGTCTTCACTCAGTCATCACTCTGTCACCATTCAGTCTTCACCCAGTCTTAACTCAGTAATCACTCTGTCACCACTCAGTCTTCACTCAGTCTTCACTCAGTCATCACTCTGTCACCACTCAGTCTTCACTCAGTCTTCACCCAGTCATCACTCTGTCACCACTCAGGATTCACTCAGACTTCACTCTGTCACCACTCAGTCTGCACTCAATCTTCACCCAGTCATCACTCTGTCACCACTCAGTCATCACTCTGTCGTCACTCAGCCGTCACTCAGTCTTCACTCAGTCTTCACTCAGTGATCACTCTGTCACCACTCAGTCTTCACTCAGTCTTCACTCTGTCACCACTCAGTCTTCACTCAGTCATCACTCTGTCACCACTCAGTCTTCACTCAGTCTTCACTCGGTCTTCACTCAGTAATCACTCTGTCACCACTCAGTCTTCACTCAGTCTTCACTCTGTCACCACTCAGTCTTCACTCAGTCTTCACTCAGTCATCACTCTGTCACCATTCAGCCTTCACTCAGTCTTAACTCAGTCTTAACTTTGTCACCACTCAGTCTTCACTCAGTCTTCACTCAGTCATCACTCTGTCACCACTCAGTCTTCACTCTTTCACCACTCAGTCTTCACTCTGTCACCACTCAGTCTTCACTCTGTCACCACTCAGTCTTCACTCAATCTTCACTCTGTCACCACTCAGCTGTCACTCAGCCATCACTCAGTCATCACTCTGTCATGACGCAGCCGTCACTCAGTCTTCACTCAGTCTCCACTCAGTCTTCACTCAGTCATCACTCTGTCACCACTCAGTCTTCACTCAGTCTTCACTCTCTCACCACTCAGTCTTCACTCAGTCTTCACCCAGTCATCACACTGTCACCACTCAGTTTTCACTCTGTCACCACTCAGTCTTCACTCAGTCATCACTCTGTCACCACTCAGTCTTCACTCAGTCTTCACTCGGTCTTCACTCAGTCATCACTCTGTCACCACTCAGTCTTCACTCAGTCTTCACTCAGTCGTTACTCTGTCACCATTCAGTCTTCACTCACCCTTCACTCAGTCATCACTCTGTCGTCAGTCAGCTGTCACTCAGTCTTCACTCAGTCATCACTCTGTCACCACTCAGTCTTCACTCAGTCTTCAATCTGTCACCAATCAGTCTTCACTCAGTCTTCACTCAGTCATCACTCTGTCACCACTCAGTCTTCACCCAGTCATCACTCTGTCACCAATCAGTCTTCACTCTGTCACCACTCAGTCTTCACTCAGTCTTCACTCAGTCATCACTCTGTCACCACTCAGTCTTATCTCAGTCATCACTCAGTCATCACTCTGTCACCACTCAGTCTTCACTCAGTCATCACTCGGTCTTCACTCAGTCATCACTCTGTCACCACTCAGTCTTCACTCAGTCTTTACTCTGTCACCACTCAGTCTTCACTCAGTCTTCACTCAGTCATCACTTTGTCACCATTCAGCCTTCACTCAGTCTTAACTCAGTCCTAACTTTGTCACCACTCAGTCTTCACTCAGTCTTCACTCAGTCATCACTCTGTCACCATTCAGTCTTCACTCAG
Organism: Lampris megalopsis; assembly: GCA_022114975.2. NCBI lineage: Eukaryota > Metazoa > Chordata > Actinopteri > Lampriformes > Lampridae > Lampris > Lampris megalopsis. The sequence continues at coordinate 16,450,984 of JAJHIY020000425.1, read as the reverse complement.
TCTTAACTCAGTAATCACTCTGTCACCACTCAGTCTTCACTCAGTCTTCACTCAGTCATCACTCTGTCACCACTCAGTCTTCACTCAGTCTTCACCCAGTCATCACTCTGTCACCACTCAGGCTTCACTCAGACTTCACTCTGTCACCACTCAGTCTGCACTCAATCTTCACCCAGTCATCACTCAGTCTTCACTCAGTCTTCACTCAGTGATCACTCTGTCACCACTCAGTCTTCACTCAGTCTTCACTCTGTCACCACTCAGTCTTCACTCAGTCATCACTCTGTCACCACTCAGTCTTCACTCAGTCTTCACTCGGTCTTCACTCAGTCATCACTCTGTCACCACTCAGTCTTCACTCAGTCTTCACTCTGTCACCACTCAGTCTTCACTCAGTCTTCACTCAGTCATCACTCTGTCACCATTCAGCCTTCACTCAGTCTTAACTCAGTCTTAACTTTGTCACCACTCAGTCTTCACTCAGTCTTCACTCAGTCATCACTCTGTCACAACTCAGTCTTCACTCTGTCACCACTCAGTCTTCACTCTGTCACCACTCAGTCTTCACTCTGTCACCACTCAGTCTTCACTCAATCTTCACTCTGTCACCACTCAGCTGTCACTCAGCCATCACTCAGTCATCACTCTGTCATGACGCAGCCGTCACTCAGTCTTCACTCAGTCTCCACCCAGTCATCACTCTGTCACCACTCAGTCTTCACTCAGTCTTCACTCTCTCACCACTCAGTCTTCACTCAGTCTTCACCCAGTCATCACACTGTCACCACTCAGTTTTCACTCTGTCACCACTCAGTCTTCACTCAGTCTTCACTCAGTCATCACTCTGTCACCACTCAGTCTTAACTCACTCAACACTCAGTCATCACTCTGTCACCACTCAGTTTTCACTCAGTCATCACTCTGTCACCACTCAGTCTTCACTCAGTCTTCACTCAGTCTTCACTCTGTCACCACTCAGTCTTCACTCAGTCTTCACTCAGTCATCACTCTGTCACTACTCAGTCTTCACTCAGTCTTCACTCGGTCTTCACTCAGTCATCACTCTGTCACCACTCAGTCTTCACTCTGTCACCACTAGGTCTTCACTCAGTCATCACTCTGTCACCACTCAGTCTTCACTCTGTCACCACTAGGTCTTCACTCAGTCATCACTCTGTCACCACTCAGTCTTCACTCAGTCTTCACCCAGTCATCACTCTGTCACCAATCAGTCTTCACTCTGTCACCACTCAGTCTTCACTCAGTCTTCACTCAGTCATCACTCTTTCACCACTCAGTCTTAACTTAGTCATCACTCAGTCATCACTCTGTCACTACTCAGTCTTCACTCAGTCATCACTCTGTCACCACTCAGTCTTCACTCAGTCTTCACTCGGTCTTCACTCAGTCATCACTCTGTCACCACTCAGTCTTCACTCAGTCTTTACTCTGTCACCACTCAGTCTTCACTCAGTCTTCACTCAGTCATCACTTTGTCACCATTCAGCCTTCACTCAGTCTTAACTAGGTCCTAACTTTGTCACCACTCAGTCTTCACTCAGTCTTCACTCAGTCATCACTCTGTCACCATTCAGTCTTCACCCAGTCTTAACTCAGTAATCACTCTGTCACCACTCAGTCTTCACTCAGTCTTCACTCAGTCATCACTCTGTCACCACTCAGTCTTCACTCAGTCTTCACCCAGTCATCACTCTGTCACCACTCAGGCTTCACTCAGACTTCACTCTGTCACCACTCAGTCTGCACTCAATCTTCACCCAGTCATCACTCTGTCACCACTCAGTCATCACTCTGTCGTCACTCAGCCGTCACTCAGTCTTCACTCAGTCTCCACCCAGTCATCACTCTGTCACCACTCAGTCTTCACTCAGTCTTCACTCTCTCACCACTCAGTCTTCACTCAGTCTTCACCCAGTCATCACACTGTCACCACTCAGTTTTCACTCTGTCACCACTCAGTCTTCACTCAGTCTTCACTCAGTCATCACTCTGTCACCACTCAGTCTTAACTCACTCAACACTCAGTCATCACTCTGTCACCACTCAGTTTTCACTCAGTCATCACTCTGTCACCACTCAGTCTTCACTCAGTCTTCACTCAGTCTTCACTCTGTCACCACTCAGTCTTCACTCAGTCTTCACTCAGTCATCACTCTGTCACTACTCAGTCTTCACTCAGTCTTCACTCGGTCTTCACTCAGTCATCACTCTGTCACCACTCAGTCTTCACTCTGTCACCACTAGGTCTTCACTCAGTCATCACTCTGTCACCACTCAGTCTTCACTCTGTCACCACTAGGTCTTCACTCAGTCATCACTCTGTCACCACTCAGTCTTCACTCAGTCTTCACCCAGTCATCACTCTGTCACCAATCAGTCTTCACTCTGTCACCACTCAGTCTTCACTCAGTCTTCACTCAGTCATCACTCTTTCACCACTCAGTCTTAACTTAGTCATCACTCAGTCATCACTCTGTCACTACTCAGTCTTCACTCTGTCATCACTCTGTCACCACTCAGTCTTCACTCAGTCTTCACTCGGTCTTCACTCAGTCATCACTCTGTCACCACTCAGTCTTCACTCAGTCTTTACTCTGTCACCACTCAGTCTTCACTCAGTCTTCACTCAGTCATCACTTTGTCACCATTCAGCCTTCACTCAGTCTTAACTAGGTCCTAACTTTGTCACCACTCAGTCTTCACTCAGTCTTCACTCAGTCATCACTCTGTCACCATTCAGTCTTCACCCAGTCTTAACTCAGTAATCACTCTGTCACCACTCAGTCTTCACTCAGTCTTCACTCAGTCATCACTCTGTCACCACTCAGTCTTCACTCAGTCTTCACCCAGTCATCACTCTGTCACCACTCAGGCTTCACTCAGACTTCACTCTGTCACCACTCAGTCTGCACTCAATCTTCACCCAGTCATCACTCTGTCACCACTCAGTCATCACTCTGTCGTCACTCAGCCGTCACTCAGTCTTCACTCAGTCTTCACTCAGTGATCACTCTGTCACCACTCAGTCTTCACTCAGTCTTCACTCTGTCACCACTCAGTCTTCACTCAGTCATCACTCTGTCACCACTCAGTCTTCACTCAGTCTTCACTCGGTCTTCACTCAGTAATCACTCTGTCACCACTCAGTCTTCACTCAGTCTTCACTCTGTCACCACTCAGTCTTCACTCAGTCTTCACTCAGTCATCACTCTGTCACCATTCAGCCTTCACTCAGTCTTAACTCAGTCTTAACTTTGTCACCACTCAGTCTTCACTCAGTCTTCACTCAGTCATCACTCTGTCACCACTCAGTCTTCACTCTTTCACCACTCAGTCTTCACTCTGTCACCACTCAGTCTTCACTCTGTCACCACTCAGTCTTCACTCAATCTTCACTCTGTCACCACTCAGCTGTCACTCAGCCATCACTCAGTCATCACTCTGTCATGACGCAGCCGTCACTCAGTCTTCACTCAGTCTCCACTCAGTCTTCACTCAGTCATCACTCTGTCACCACTCAGTCTTCACTCAGTCTTCACTCTCTCACCACTCAGTCTTCACTCAGTCTTCACCCAGTCATCACACTGTCACCACTCAGTTTTCACTCTGTCACCACTCAGTCTTCACTCAGTCATCACTCTGTCACCACTCAGTCTTCACTCAGTCTTCACTCGGTCTTCACTCAGTCATCACTCTGTCACCACTCAGTCTTCACTCAGTCTTTACTCTGTCACCACTCAGTCTTCACTCAGTCTTCACTCAGTCATCACTTTGTCACCATTCAGCCTTCACTCAGTCTTAACTAGGTCCTAACTTTGTCACCACTCAGTCTTCACTCAGTCTTCACTCAGTCATCACTCTGTCACCATTCAGTCTTCACCCAGTCTTAACTCAGTAATCACTCTGTCACCACTCAGTCTTCACTCAGTCTTCACTCAGTCATCACTCTGTCACCACTCAGTCTTCACTCAGTCTTCACCCAGTCATCACTCTGTCACCACTCAGGCTTCACTCAGACTTCACTCTGTCACCACTCAGTCTGCACTCAATCTTCACCCAGTCATCACTCTGTCACCACTCAGTCATCACTCTGTCGTCACTCAGCCGTCACTCAGTCTTCACTCAGTCTTCACTCAGTGATCACTCTGTCACCACTCAGTCTTCACTCAGTCTTCACTCTGTCACCACTCAGTCTTCACTCAGTCATCACTCTGTCACCACTCAGTCTTCACTCAGTCTTCACTCGGTCTTCACTCAGTCATCACTCTGTCACCACTCAGTCTTCACTCAGTCTTCACTCTGTCACCACTCAGTCTTCACTCAGTCTTCACTCAGTCATCACTCTGTCACCATTCAGCCTTCACTCAGTCTTAACTCAGTCTTAACTTTGTCACCACTCAGTCTTCACTCAGTCTTCACTCAGTCATCACTCTGTCACCACTCAGTCTTCACTCTTTCACCACTCAGTCTTCACTCTGTCACCACTCAGTCTTCACTCTGTCACCACTCAGTCTTCACTCAATCTTCACTCTGTCACCACTCAGCTTTCACTCAGCCATCACTCAGTCATCACTCTGTCATGACGCAGCCGTCACTCAGTCTTCACTCAGTCTCCACTCAGTCTTCACTCAGTCATCACTCTGTCACCACTCAGCCGTCACTCAGCCATCACTCAGTCATCACTCAGTCTTCACTCAGTCATCACTCTGTCACCACTCAGTCTTCAATCTGTCCCCACTCAGTCTTCACTCAGTCTTCACTCAGTCGTTACTCTGTCACCATTCAGTCTTCACTCACCCTTCACTCAGTCATCACTCTGTCGTCAGTCAGCTGTCACTCAGTCTTCACTCAGTCATCACTCTGTCACCACTCAGTCTTCACTCAGTCTTCAATCTGTCACCAATCAGTCTTCACTCAGTCTTCACTCAGTCATCACTCTGTCACCACTCAGTCTTCACTCAGTCTTCACTCAGTCATCACTCTGTCACCACTCAGTCTTAACTCACTCAACACTCAGTCATCACTCTGTCACCACTCAGTTTTCACTCAGTCATCACTCTGTCACCACTCAGTCTTCACTCAGTCTTCACTCAGTCTTCACTCTGTCACCACTCAGTCTTCACTCAGTTTTCACTCAGTCATCACTCTGTCACCACTCAGTCTTCACTCAGTCTTCACTCGGTCTTCACTCAGTCATCACTCTGTCACCACTCAGTCTTCACTCTGTCACCACTAGGTCTTCACTCAGTCATCACTCTGTCACCACTCAGTCTTCACTCTGTCACCACTAGGTCTTCACTCAGTCATCATTCTGTCACCACTCAGTCTTCACTCAGTCTTCACCCAGTCATCACTCTGTCACCAATCAGTCTTCACTCTGTCACCACTCAGTCTTCACTCAGTCTTCACTCAGTCATCACTCTGTCACCACTCAGTCTTAACTCAGTCATCACTCAGTCATCACTCTGTCACCACTCAGTCTTCACTCAGTCATCACTCTGTCACCACTCAGTCTTCACTCAGTCTTCAATCTGTCACCAATCAGTCTTCACTCAGTCTTCACTCAGTCATCACTCTGTCACCACTCAGTCTTCACTCAGTCTTCACTCGGTCTTCACTCAGTCATCACTCTGTCACCACTCATTCTTCACTCAGTCGTTACTCTGTCACCATTCAGTCTTCACTCACCCTTCACTCAGTCATCACTCTGTCGTCAGTCAGCTGTCACTCAGTCTTCACTCAGTCATCACTCTGTCACCACTCAGTCTTCACTCAGTCTTCAATCTGTCACCAATCAGTCTTCACTCAGTCTTCACTCAGTCATCACTCTGTCACCACTCAGTCTTCACTCAGTCTTCACTCAGTCATCACTCTGTCACCACTCAGTCTTAACTCACTCAACACTCAGTCATCACTCTGTCACCACTCAGTTTTCACTCAGTCATCACTCTGTCACCACTCAGTCTTCACTCAGTCTTCACTCTGTCACCACTCAGTCTTCACTCAGTTTTCACTCAGTCATCACTCTGTCACCACTCAGTCTTCACTCAGTCTTCACTCGGTCTTCACTCAGTCATCACTCTGTCACCACTCAGTCTTCACTCTGTCACCACTAGGTCTTCACTCAGTCATCACTCTGTCACCACTCAGTCTTCACTCTGTCACCACTAGGTCTTCACTCAGTCATCACTCTGTCACCACTCAGTCTTCACTCAGTCTTCACCCAGTCATCACTCTGTCACCAATCAGTCTTCACTCTGTCACCACTCAGTCTTCACTCAGTCTTCACTCAGTCATCACTCTGTCACCACTCAGTCTTAACTCAGTCATCACTCAGTCATCACTCTGTCACCACTCAGTCTTCACTCAGTCATCACTCTGTCACCACTCAGTCTTCACTCAGTCTTCACTCGGTCTTCACTCAGTCATCACTCTGTCACCACTCAGTCTTCACTCAGTCTTTACTCTGTCACCACTCAGTCTTCACTCAGTCTTCACTCAGTCATCACTTTGTCACCATTCAGCCTTCACTCAGTCTTAACTAGGTCCTAACTTTGTCACCACTCAGTCTTCACTCAGTCATCACTCTGTCACCATTCAGTCTTCACCCAGTCTTAACTCAGTAATCACTCTGTCACCACTCAGTCTTCACTCAGTCTTCACTCAGTCATCACTCTGTCACCACTCAGTCTTCACTCAGTCTTCACCCAGTCATCACTCTGTCACCACTCAGGCTTCACTCAGACTTCACTCTGTCACCACTCAGTCTGCACTCAATCTTCACCCAGTCATCACTCTGTCACCACTCAGTCATCACTCTGTCGTCACTCAGCCGTCACTCAGTCTTCACTCAGTCTTCACTCAGTGATCACTCTGTCACCACTCAGTCTTCACTCAGTCTTCACTCTGTCACCACTCAGTCTTCACTCAGTCATCACTCTGTCACCACTCAGTCTTCACTCAGTCTTCACTCGGTCTTCACTCAGTCATCACTCTGTCACCACTCAGTCTTCACTCAGTCTTCACTCTGTCACCACTCAGTCTTCACTCAGTCTTCACTCAGTCATCACTCTGTCACCATTCAGCCTTCACTCAGTCTTAACTCAGTCTTAACTTTGTCACCACTCAGTCTTCACTCAGTCTTCACTCAGTCATCACTCTGTCACCACTCAGTCTTCACTCTTTCACCACTCAGTCTTCACTCTGTCACCACTCAGTCTTCACTCTGTCACCACTCAGTCTTCACTCAATCTTCACTCTGTCACCACTCAGCTGTCAATCAGCCATCACTCAGTCATCACTCTGTCATGACGCAGCCGTCACTCAGTCTTCACTCAGTCTCCACTCAGTCTTCACTCAGTCATCACTCTGTCACCACTCAGCCGTCACTCAGCCATCACTCAGTCATCACTCAGTCTTCACTCAGTCATCACTCTGTCACCACTCAGTCTTCAATCTGTCCCCACTCAGTCTTCACTCAGTCTTCACTCAGTCGTTACTCTGTCACCATTCAGTCTTCACTCACCCTTCACTCAGTCATCACTCTGTCGTCAGTCAGCTGTCACTCAGTCTTCACTCAGTCATCACTCTGTCACCACGCAGTCTTCACTCAGTCTTCAATCTGTCACCAATCAGTCTTCACTCAGTCTTCACTCAGTCATCACTCTGTCACCACTCAGTCTTCACTCAGTCTTCAATCTGTCACCACTCAGTCTTCACTCAGTCTTCACTCAGTCATCACTCTGTCACCACTCAGTCTTCACTCAGTCTTCACCCAGTCATCACTCTGTCACCACTCAGGCTTGACTCAGACTTCACTCTGTCACCACTCAGTCTTCACTCAATCGTCACCCACTCATCACTCTGTCACCACTCAGTCTTCACTCAGTCTTCACTCTCTCACCACTCATTCTTCACTCAGTCTTCACCCAGTCATCACTCTGTCACCACTCAGTTTTCACTCTGTCACCACTCAGTCTTCACTCAGTCTTCACTCAGTCATCACTCTGTCACCACTCAGTGTTAACTCACTCATCACTCAGTCATCACTCTGTCACCACTCAGTTTTCACTCAGTCATCACTCTGTCACCACTCAGTCTTCACTCAGTCTTTACTCTGTCACCACTCAGTCTTCACTCAGTCTTCACTCAGTCATCACTTTGTCACCATTCAGCCTTCACTCAGTCTTAACTAGGTCCTAACTTTGTCACCACTCAGTCTTCACTCAGTCTTCACTCAGTCATCACTCTGTCACCATTCAGTCTTCACCCAGTCTTAACTCAGTAATCACTCTGTCACCACTCAGTCTTCACTCAATCTTCACCCAGTCATCACTCTGTCACCACTCAGTCATCACTCTGTCGTCACTCAGCCGTCACTCAGTCTTCACTCAGTCTTCACTCAGTGATCACTCTGTCACCACTCAGTCTTCACTCAGTCTTCACTCTGTCACCACTCAGTCTTCACTCAGTCATCACTCTGTCACCACTCAGTCTTCACTCAGTCTTCACTCGGTCTTCACTCAGTCATCACTCTGTCACCACTCAGTCTTCACTCAGTCTTCACTCTGTCACCACTCAGTCTTCACTCAGTCTTCACTCAGTCTTCACTCTGTCACCACTCAGTCTTCACTCTGTCACCACTCAGTCTTCACTCAATCTTCACTCTGTCACCACTCAGCTGTCACTCAGCCATCACTCAGTCATCACTCTGTCATGACGCAGCCGTCACTCAGTCTTCACTCAGTCTCCACTCAGTCTTCACTCAGTCATCACTCTGTCACCACTCAGCCGTCACTCAGCCATCACTCAGTCATCACTCAGTCTTCACTCAGTCATCACTCTGTCACCACTCAGTCTTCAATCTGTCCCCACTCAGTCTTCACTCAGTCTTCACTCAGTCGTTACTCTGTCACCATTCAGTCTTCACTCACCCTTCACTCAGTCATCACTCTGTCGTCAGTCAGCTGTCACTCAGTCTTCACTCAGTCATCACTCTGTCACCACTCAGTCTTCACTCAGTCTTCAATCTGTCACCAATCAGTCTTCACTCAGTCTTCACTCAGTCATCACTCTGTCACCACTCAGTCTTCACTCAGTCTTCAATCTGTCACCACTCAGTCTTCACTCAGTCTTCACTCAGTCATCACTCTGTCACCACTCAGTCTTCACTCAGTCTTCACCCAGTCATCACTCTGTCACCACTCAGGCTTGACTCAGACTTCACTCTGTCACCACTCAGTCTTCACTCAATCGTCACCCACTCATCACTCTGTCACCACTCAGTCTTCACCCAGTCATCACTCTGTCACCACTCAGTTTTCACTCTGTCACCACTCAGTCTTCACTCAGTCTTCACTCAGTCATCACTCTGTCACCACTCAGTCTTAACTCACTCATCACTCAGTCATCACTCTGTCACCACTCAGTTTTCACTCAGTCATCACTCTGTCACCACTCAGTCTTCACTCAGTCTTTACTCTGTCACCACTCAGTCTTCACTCAGTCTTCACTCAGTCATCACTTTGTCACCATTCAGCCTTCACTCAGTCTTAACTAGGTCCTAACTTTGTCACCACTCAGTCTTCACTCAGTCTTCACTCAGTCATCACTCTGTCACCATTCAGTCTTCACCCAGTCTTAACTCAGTAATCACTCTGTCACCACTCAGTCTTCACTCAATCTTCACCCAGTCATCACTCTGTCACCACTCAGTCATCACTCTGTCGTCACTCAGCCGTCACTCAGTCTTCACTCAGTCTTCACTCAGTGATCACTCTGTCACCACTCAGTCTTCACTCAGTCTTCACTCTGTCACCACTCAGTCTTCACTCAGTCATCACTCTGTCACCACTCAGTCTTCACTCAGTCTTCACTCGGTCTTCACTCAGTCATCACTCTGTCACCACTCAGTCTTCACTCAGTCTTCACTCTGTCACCACTCAGTCTTCACTCAGTCTTCACTCAGTCATCACTCTGTCACCATTCAGCCTTCACTCAGTCTTAACTCAGTCTTAACTTTGTCACCACTCAGTCTTCACTCAGTCTTCACTCAGTCATCACTCTGTCACCACTCAGTCTTCACTCTTTCACCACTCAGTCTTCACTCTGTCACCACTCAGTCTTCACTCTGTCACCACTCAGTCTTCACTCAATCTTCACTCTGTCACCACTCAGCTTTCACTCAGCCATCACTCAGTCATCACTCTGTCATGACGCAGCCGTCACTCAGTCTTCACTCAGTCTCCACTCAGTCTCCACTCAGTCTTCACTCAGTCATCACTCTGTCACCACTCAGCCGTCACTCAGCCATCACTCAGTCATCACTCAGTCTTCACTCAGTCGTTACTCTGTCACCATTCAGTCTTCACTCACCCTTCACTCAGTCATCACTCTGTCGTCAGTCAGCTGTCACTCAGTCTTCAATCTGTCACCAATCAGTCTTCACTCAGTCTTCACTCAGTCATCACTCTGTCACCACTCAGTCTTCACTCAGTCTTCACTCAGTCATCACTCTGTCACCACTCAGTCTTCACTCAGTCTTCACTCGGTCTTCACTCAGTCATCACTCTGTCACCACTCAGTCTTCACTCTGTCACCACTAGGTCTTCACTCAGTCATCACTCTGTCACCACTCAGTCTTCACTCTGTCACCACTAGGTCTTCACTCAGTCATCATTCTGTCACCACTCAGTCTTCACTCAGTCTTCACCCAGTCATCGATCTGTCACCAATCAGTCTTCACTCTGTCACCACTCAGTCTTCACTCAGTCTTCACTCAGTCATCACTCTGTCACCACTCAGTCTTAACTCAGTCATCACTCAGTCATCACTCTGTCACCACTCAGTCTTCACTCAGTCATCACTCTGTCACGACTCAGTCTTCACTCAGTCTTCACTCGGTCTTCACTCAGTCATCACTCTGTCACCACTCATTCTTCACTCAGTCGTTACTCTGTCACCATTCAGTCTTCACTCACCCTTCACTCAGTCATCACTCTGTCGTCAGTCAGCTGTCACTCAGTCTTCACTCAGTCATCACTCTGTCACCACTCAGTCTTCACTCAGTCTTCAATCTGTCACCAATCAGTCTTCACTCAGTCTTCACTCGGTCTTCACTCAGTCATCACTCTGTCACCACTCAGTCTTCACTCTGTCACCACTAGGTCTTCACTCAGTCATCACTCTGTCACCACTCAGTCTTCACTCTGTCACCACTAGGTCTTCACTCAGTCATCACTCTGTCACCACTCAGTCTTCACTCAGTCTTCACTCAGTCTTCACTCTGTCACCACTCAGTCTTCACTCAGTTTTCACTCAGTCATCACTCTGTCACCACTCAGTCTTCACTCAGTCTTCACTCGGTCTTCACTCAGTCATCACTCTGTCACCACTCAGTCTTCACTCTGTCACCACTAGGTCTTCACTCAGTCATCACTCTGTCACCACTCAGTCTTCACTCTGTCACCACTAGGTCTTCACTCAGTCATCACTCTGTCACCACTCAGTCTTCACTCAGTCTTCACCCAGTCATCACTCTGTCACCAATCAGTCTTCACTCTGTCACCACTCAGTCTTCACTCAGTCTTCACTCAGTCATCACTCTGTCACCACTCAGTCTTAACTCAGTCATCACTCAGTCTTCACTCTGTCACCACTCAGTCTTCACTCAGTCATCACTCTGTCACCACTCAGTCTTCACTCAGTCTTCACTCGGTCTTCACTCAGTCATCACTCTGTCACCACTCAGTCTTCACTCAGTCTTTACTCTGTCACCACTCAGTCTTCACTCAGTCTTCACTCAGTCATCACTTTGTCACCATTCAGCCTTCACTCAGTCTTAACTAGGTCCTAACTTTGTCACCACTCAGTCTTCACTCAGTCTTCACTCAGTCATCACTCTGTCACCATTCAGTCTTCACCCAGTCTTAACTCAGTAATCACTCTGTCACCACTCAGTCTTCACTCAGTCTTCACTCAGTCATCACTCTGTCACCACTCAGTCTTCACTCAGTCTTCACCCAGTCATCACTCTGTCACCACTCAGGCTTCACTCAGACTTCACTCTGTCACCACTCAGTCTGCACTCAATCTTCACCCAGTCATCACTCTGTCACCACTCAGTCATCACTCTGTCGTCACTCAGCCGTCACTCAGTCTTCACTCAGTCTTCACTCAGTGATCACTCTGTCACCACTCAGTCTTCACTCAGTCTTCACTCTGTCACCACTCAGTCTTCACTCAGTCATCACTCTGTCACCACTCAGTCTTCACTCAGTCTTCACTCGGTCTTCACTCAGTCATCACTCTGTCACCACTCAGTCTTCACTCAGTCTTCACTCTGTCACCACTCAGTCTTCACTCAGTCTTCACTCAGTCATCACTCTGTCACCATTCAGCCTTCACTCAGTCTTAACTCAGTCTTAACTTTGTCACCACTCAGTCTTCACTCACCCTTCACTCAGTCATCACTCTGTCGTCAGTCAGCTGTCACTCAGTCTTCACTCAGTCATCACTCTGTCACCACTCAGTCTTCACTCAGTCTTCAATCTGTCACCAATCAGTCTTCACTCAGTCTTCACCCAGTCATCACTCTGTCACCACTCAGGCTTGACTCAGACTTCACTCTGTCATCACTCAGTCTTCACTCAATCGTCACCCACTCATCACTCTGTCACCACTCAGTCTTCACTCAGTCTTCACTCTCTCACCACTCATTCTTCACTCAGTCTTCACCCAGTCATCACTCTGTCACCACTCAGTTTTCACTCTGTCACCACTCAGTCTTCACTCAGTCTTCACTCAGTCATCACTCTGTCACCACTCAGTCTTAACTCACTCATCACTCAGTCATCACTCTGTCACCACTCAGTTTTCACTCAGTCTTCACTCTGTCACCACTCAGTCTTCACTCAGTCTTCACTCAGTCTTCACTCTGTCACCACACAGTCTTCAATCAGTCTTCACTCAGTCATCACTCTGTCACCACTCAGTCTTCACTCAGTCTTCACTCTGTCACCACTCAGTCTTCACTCAGTTTTCACTCAGTCATCACTCTGTCACCACTCAGTCTTCACTCAGTCTTCACTCTGTCACCACTCTGTCTTCACTCAGTCTTCACTCAGTCATCACTCTGTCACCACTCAGTCTTCACTCAGTCTTCACTCGGTCTTCACTCAGTCATCACTCTGTCACCACTCAGTCTTCACTCTGTCACCACTAGGTCTTCACTCAGTCATCACTCTGTCACCACTCAGTCTTCACTCAGTCTTCACCCAGTCATTACTCTGTCACCACTCAGTCTTCACTCTGTCACCACTCAGTCTTCACTCAGTCCTCACTCAGTCATCACTCTGTCACCACTCAGTCTTAACTCAGTCATCACTCAGTCATCACTTTGTCACCACTCAGTCTTCACTCAGTCTTCACTCGGTCTTCACTCAGTCATCACTCTGTCACCACTCAGTCTTCACTCAGTCTTCACTCAGTCTTCACTCAGTCATCACTCTGTCACCATTCAGCCTTCACTCAGTCTTAACTCAGTCTTAACTTTGTCACCACTCAGTCTTCACTCAGTCTTCACTCAGTCTTCACTCTGTCACCACTCTGTCTTCACTCAGTCTTCACTCAGTCATCACTCTGTCACCACTCAGTCTTCACTCAGTCTTCACTCGGTCTTCACTCAGTCATCACTCTGTCACCACTCAGTCTTCACTCTGTCACCACTAGGTCTTCACTCAGTCATCACTCTGTCACCACTCAGTCTTCACTCAGTCTTCACCCAGTCATCACTCTGTCACCACTCAGTCTTAACTCAGTCATCACTCAGTCATCACTTTGTCACCACTCAGTCTTCACTCAGCCTTCACTCAGTCTTAACTCAGTCTTAACTTTGTCACCACTCAGTCTTCACTCAGTCTTCACTCAGTCATCACTCTGTCACCATTCAGTCGTCACTCAGTCTTAACTCAGTAATCACTCTGTCACCACTCAGTCTTCACTCAGTCTTCACTCAGTCGTTACTCTGTCACCATTCAGTCTTCACTCACCCTTCACTCAGTCATCACTCTGTCGTCAGTCAGCTGTCACTCAGTCTTCACTCAGTCATCACTCTGTCACCACTCAGTCTTCACTCAGTCTTCAATCTGTCACCAATCAGTCTTCACTCAGTCTTCACTCAGTCATCACTCTGTCACCACTCAGTCTTCACCCAGTCATCACTCTGTCACCAATCAGTCTTCACTCTGTCACCACTCAGTCTTCACTCAGTCTTCACTCAGTCATCACTCTGTCACCACTCAGTCTTATCTCAGTCATCACTCAGTCATCACTCTGTCACCACTCAGTCTTCACTCAGTCATCACTCTGTCACCACTCAGTCTTCACTCAGTCTTCACTCGGTCTTCACTCAGTCATCACTCTGTCACCACTCAGTCTTCACTCAGTCTTTACTCTGTCACCACTCAGTCTTCACTCAGTCTTCACTCAGTCATCACTTTGTCACCATTCAGCCTTCACTCAGTCTTAACTCAGTCCTAACTTTGTCACCACTCAGTCTTCACTCAGTCTTCACTCAGTCATCACTCTGTCACCATTCAGTCTTCACTCAGTCTTAACTCAGTAATCACTCTGTCACCACTCAGTCTTCACTCAGTCTTCACTCAGTCATCACTCTGTCACCACTCAGTCTTCACTCAGTCTTCACCCAGTCATCACTCTGTCACCACTCAGGCTTCACTCAGACTTCACTCTGTCACCACTCAGTCTGCACTCAATCTTCACCCAGTCATCACTCAGTCTTCACTCAGTCTTCACTCAGTGATCACTCTGTCACCACTCAGTCTTCACTCAGTCTTCACTCTGTCACCACTCAGTCTTCACTCAGTCATCACTCTGTCACCACTCAGTCTTCACTCAGTCTTCACTCGGTCTTCACTCAGTCATCACTCTGTCACCACTCAGTCTTCACTCAGTCTTCACTCTGTCACCACTCAGTCTTCACTCAGTCTTCACTCAGTCATCACTCTGTCACCATTCAGCCTTCACTCAGTCTTAACTCAGTCTTAACTTTGTCACAACTCAGTCTTCACTCTGTCACCACTCAGTCTTCACTCTGTCACCACTCAGTCTTCACTCTGTCACCACTCAGTCTTCACTCAATCTTCACTCTGTCACCACTCAGCTGTCACTCAGCCATCACTCAGTCATCACTCTGTCATGACGCAGCCGTCACTCAGTCTTCACTCAGTCTCCACCCAGTCATCACTCTGTCACCACTCAGTCTTCACTCAGTCTTCACTCTCTCACCACTCAGTCTTCACTCAGTCTTCACCCAGTCATCACACTGTCACCACTCAGTTTTCACTCTGTCACCACTCAGTCTTCACTCAGTCTTCACTCAGTCATCACTCTGTCACCACTCAGTCTTAACTCACTCAACACTCAGTCATCACTCTGTCACCACTCAGTTTTCACTCAGTCATCACTCTGTCACCACTCAGTCTTCACTCAGTCTTCACTCAGTCTTCACTCTGTCACCACTCAGTCTTCACTCAGTCTTCACTCAGTCATCACTCTGTCACTACTCAGTCTTCACTCAGTCTTCACTCGGTCTTCACTCAGTCATCACTCTGTCACCACTCAGTCTTCACTCTGTCACCACTAGGTCTTCACTCAGTCATCACTCTGTCACCACTCAGTCTTCACTCTGTCACCACTAGGTCTTCACTCAGTCATCACTCTGTCACCACTCAGTCTTCACTCAGTCTTCACCCAGTCATCACTCTGTCACCAATCAGTCTTCACTCTGTCACCACTCAGTCTTCACTCAGTCTTCACTCAGTCATCACTCTTTCACCACTCAGTCTTAACTTAGTCATCACTCAGTCATCACTCTGTCACTACTCAGTCTTCACTCAGTCATCACTCTGTCACCACTCAGTCTTCACTCAGTCTTCACTCGGTCTTCACTCAGTCATCACTCTGTCACCACTCAGTCTTCACTCAGTCTTTACTCTGTCACCACTCAGTCTTCACTCAGTCTTCACTCAGTCATCACTTTGTCACCATTCAGCCTTCACTCAGTCTTAACTAGGTCCTAACTTTGTCACCACTCAGTCTTCACTCAGTCTTCACTCAGTCATCACTCTGTCACCATTCAGTCTTCACCCAGTCTTAACTCAGTAATCACTCTGTCACCACTCAGTCTTCACTCAGTCTTCACTCAGTCATCACTCTGTCACCACTCAGTCTTCACTCAGTCTTCACCCAGTCATCACTCTGTCACCACTCAGGCTTCACTCAGACTTCACTCTGTCACCACTCAGTCTGCACTCAATCTTCACCCAGTCATCACTCTGTCACCACTCAGTCATCACTCTGTCGTCACTCAGCCGTCACTCAGTCTTCACTCAGTCTCCACCCAGTCATCACTCTGTCACCACTCAGTCTTCACTCAGTCTTCACTCTCTCACCACTCAGTCTTCACTCAGTCTTCACCCAGTCATCACACTGTCACCACTCAGTTTTCACTCTGTCACCACTCAGTCTTCACTCAGTCTTCACTCAGTCATCACTCTGTCACCACTCAGTCTTAACTCACTCAACACTCAGTCATCACTCTGTCACCACTCAGTTTTCACTCAGTCATCACTCTGTCACCACTCAGTCTTCACTCAGTCTTCACTCAGTCTTCACTCTGTCACCACTCAGTCTTCACTCAGTCTTCACTCAGTCATCACTCTGTCACTACTCAGTCTTCACTCAGTCTTCACTCGGTCTTCACTCAGTCATCACTCTGTCACCACTCAGTCTTCACTCTGTCACCACTAGGTCTTCACTCAGTCATCACTCTGTCACCACTCAGTCTTCACTCTGTCACCACTAGGTCTTCACTCAGTCATCACTCTGTCACCACTCAGTCTTCACTCAGTCTTCACCCAGTCATCACTCTGTCACCAATCAGTCTTCACTCTGTCACCACTCAGTCTTCACTCAGTCTTCACTCAGTCATCATTCTTTCACCACTCAGTCTTAACTTAGTCATCACTCAGTCATCACTCTGTCACTACTCAGTCTTCACTCTGTCATCACTCTGTCACCACTCAGTCTTCACTCAGTCTTCACTCGGTCTTCACTCAGTCATCACTCTGTCACCACTCAGTCTTCACTCAGTCTTTACTCTGTCACCACTCAGTCTTCACTCAGTCTTCACTCAGTCATCACTTTGTCACCATTCAGCCTTCACTCAGTCTTAACTAGGTCCTAACTTTGTCACCACTCAGTCTTCACTCAGTCTTCACTCAGTCATCACTCTGTCACCATTCAGTCTTCACCCAGTCTTAACTCAGTAATCACTCTGTCACCACTCAGTCTTCACTCAGTCTTCACTCAGTCATCACTCTGTCACCACTCAGTCTTCACTCAGTCTTCACCCAGTCATCACTCTGTCACCACTCAGGATTCACTCAGACTTCACTCTGTCACCACTCAGTCTGCACTCAATCTTCACCCAGTCATCACTCTGTCACCACTCAGTCATCACTCTGTCGTCACTCAGCCGTCACTCAGTCTTCACTCAGTCTTCACTCAGTGATCACTCTGTCACCACTCAGTCTTCACTCAGTCTTCACTCTGTCACCACTCAGTCTTCACTCAGTCATCACTCTGTCACCACTCAGTCTTCACTCAGTCTTCACTCGGTCTTCACTCAGTAATCACTCTGTCACCACTCAGTCTTCACTCAGTCTTCACTCTGTCACCACTCAGTCTTCACTCAGTCTTCACTCAGTCATCACTCTGTCACCATTCAGCCTTCACTCAGTCTTAACTCAGTCTTAACTTTGTCACCACTCAGTCTTCACTCAGTCTTCACTCAGTCATCACTCTGTCACCACTCAGTCTTCACTCTTTCACCACTCAGTCTTCACTCTGTCACCACTCAGTCTTCACTCTGTCACCACTCAGTCTTCACTCAATCTTCACTCTGTCACCACTCAGCTGTCACTCAGCCATCACTCAGTCATCACTCTGTCATGACGCAGCCGTCACTCAGTCTTCACTCAGTCTCCACTCAGTCTTCACTCAGTCATCACTCTGTCACCACTCAGTCTTCACTCAGTCTTCACTCTCTCACCACTCAGTCTTCACTCAGTCTTCACCCAGTCATCACACTGTCACCACTCAGTTTTCACTCTGTCACCACTCAGTCTTCACTCAGTCATCACTCTGTCACCACTCAGTCTTCACTCAGTCTTCACTCGGTCTTCACTCAGTCATCACTCTGTCACCACTCAGTCTTCACTCAGTCTTCACTCAGTCGTTACTCTGTCACCATTCAGTCTTCACTCACCCTTCACTCAGTCATCACTCTGTCGTCAGTCAGCTGTCACTCAGTCTTCACTCAGTCATCACTCTGTCACCACTCAGTCTTCACTCAGTCTTCAATCTGTCACCAATCAGTCTTCACTCAGTCTTCACTCAGTCATCACTCTGTCACCACTCAGTCTTCACCCAGTCATCACTCTGTCACCAATCAGTCTTCACTCTGTCACCACTCAGTCTTCACTCAGTCTTCACTCAGTCATCACTCTGTCACCACTCAGTCTTATCTCAGTCATCACTCAGTCATCACTCTGTCACCACTCAGTCTTCACTCAGTCATCACTATGTCACCACTCAGTCTTCACTCAGTCTTCACTCGGTCTTCACTCAGTCATCACTCTGTCACCACTCAGTCTTCACTCAGTCTTTACTCTGTCACCACTCAGTCTTCACTCAGTCTTCACTCAGTCATCACTTTGTCACCATTCAGCCTTCACTCAGTCTTAACTCAGTCCTAACTTTGTCACCACTCAGTCTTCACTCAGTCTTCACTCAGTCATCACTCTGTCACCATTCAGTCTTCACTCAGTCTTCACTCAGTAATCACTCTGTCACCACTCAGTCTTCACTCAGTCTTCACTCAGTCATCACTCTGTCACCACTCAGTCTTCACTCAGTCTTCACCCAGTCATCACTCTGTCACCACTCAGGCTTCACTCAGACTTCACTCTGTCACCACTCAGTCTGCACTCAATCTTCACCCAGTCATCACTCAGTCTTCACTCAGTCTTCACTCAGTGATCACTCTGTCACCACTCAGTCTTCACTCAGTCATCACTCAGTCATCACTCTGTCACCACTCAGTCTTCACTCAGTCATCACTCTGTCACCACTCAGTCTTCACTCAGTCTTCACTCGGTCTTCACTCAGTCATCACTCTGTCACCACTCAGTCTTCACTCAGTCTTTACTCTGTCACCACTCAGTCTTCCCTCAGTCATCACTCTGTCACCACTCAGTCTTCACTCAGTCTTCACTCGGTCTTCACTCAGTCATCACTCTGTCACCACTCAGTCTTCACTCAGTCTTCACTCTGTCACCACTCAGTCTTCACTCAGTCTTCACTCAGTCATCACTCTGTCACCATTCAGCCTTCACTCAGTCTTAACTCAGTCTTAACTTTGTCACCACTCAGTCTTCACTCAGTCTTCACTCAGTCATCACTCTGTCACAACTCAGTCTTCACTCTGTCACCACTCAGTCTTCACTCTGTCACCACTCAGTCTTCACTCTGTCACCACTCAGTCTTCACTCAATCTTCACTCTGTCACCACTCAGCTGTCACTCAGCCATCACTCAGTCATCACTCTGTCATGACGCAGCCGTCACTCAGTCTTCACTCAGTCTCCACCCAGTCATCACTCTGTCACCACTCAGTCTTCACTCAGTCTTCACTCTCTCACCACTCAGTCTTCACTCAGTCTTCACCCAGTCATCACACTGTCACCACTCAGTTTTCACTCTGTCACCACTCAGTCTTCACTCAGTCTTCACTCAGTCATCACTCTGTCACCACTCAGTCTTAACTCACTCAACACTCAGTCATCACTCTGTCACCACTCAGTTTTCACTCAGTCATCACTCTGTCACCACTCAGTCTTCACTCAGTCTTCACTCAGTCTTCACTCTGTCACCACTCAGTCTTCACTCAGTCTTCACTCAGTCATCACTCTGTCACTACTCAGTCTTCACTCAGTCTTCACTCGGTCTTCACTCAGTCATCACTCTGTCACCACTCAGTCTTCACTCTGTCACCACTAGGTCTTCACTCAGTCATCACTCTGTCACCACTCAGTCTTCACTCTGTCACCACTAGGTCTTCACTCAGTCATCACTCTGTCACCACTCAGTCTTCACTCAGTCTTCACCCAGTCATCACTCTGTCACCAATCAGTCTTCACTCTGTCACCACTCAGTCTTCACTCAGTCTTCACTCAGTCATCACTCTTTCACCACTCAGTCTTAACTTAGTCATCACTCAGTCATCACTCTGTCACTACTCAGTCTTCACTCAGTCATCACTCTGTCACCACTCAGTCTTCACTCAGTCTTCACTCGGTCTTCACTCAGTCATCACTCTGTCACCACTCAGTCTTCACTCAGTCTTTACTCTGTCACCACTCAGTCTTCACTCAGTCTTCACTCAGTCATCACTTTGTCACCATTCAGCCTTCACTCAGTCTTAACTAGGTCCTAACTTTGTCACCACTCAGTCTTCACTCAGTCTTCACTCAGTCATCACTCTGTCACCATTCAGTCTTCACCCAGTCTTAACTCAGTAATCACTCTGTCACCACTCAGTCTTCACTCAGTCTTCACTCAGTCATCACTCTGTCACCACTCAGTCTTCACTCAGTCTTCACCCAGTCATCACTCTGTCACCACTCAGGCTTCACTCAGACTTCACTCTGTCACCACTCAGTCTGCACTCAATCTTCACCCAGTCATCACTCTGTCACCACTCAGTCATCACTCTGTCGTCACTCAGCCGTCACTCAGTCTTCACTCAGTCTCCACCCAGTCATCACTCTGTCACCACTCAGTCTTCACTCAGTCTTCACTCTCTCACCACTCAGTCTTCACTCAGTCTTCACCCAGTCATCACACTGTCACCACTCAGTTTTCACTCTGTCACCACTCAGTCTTCACTCAGTCTTCACTCAGTCATCACTCTGTCACCACTCAGTCTTAACTCACTCAACACTCAGTCATCACTCTGTCACCACTCAGTTTTCACTCAGTCATCACTCTGTCACCACTCAGTCTTCACTCAGTCTTCACTCAGTCTTCACTCTGTCACCACTCAGTCTTCACTCAGTCTTCACTCAGTCATCACTCTGTCACTACTCAGTCTTCACTCAGTCTTCACTCGGTCTTCACTCAGTCATCACTCTGTCACCACTCAGTCTTCACTCTGTCACCACTAGGTCTTCACTCAGTCATCACTCTGTCACCACTCAGTCTTCACTCTGTCACCACTAGGTCTTCACTCAGTCATCACTCTGTCACCACTCAGTCTTCACTCAGTCTTCACCCAGTCATCACTCTGTCACCAATCAGTCTTCACTCTGTCACCACTCAGTCTTCACTCAGTCTTCACTCAGTCATCACTCTTTCACCACTCAGTCTTAACTTAGTCATCACTCAGTCATCACTCTGTCACTACTCAGTCTTCACTCTGTCATCACTCTGTCACCACTCAGTCTTCACTCAGTCTTCACTCGGTCTTCACTCAGTCATCACTCTGTCACCACTCAGTCTTCACTCAGTCTTTACTCTGTCACCACTCAGTCTTCACTCAGTCTTCACTCAGTCATCACTTTGTCACCATTCAGCCTTCACTCAGTCTTAACTAGGTCCTAACTTTGTCACCACTCAGTCTTCACTCAGTCTTCACTCAGTCATCACTCTGTCACCATTCAGTCTTCACCCAGTCTTAACTCAGTAATCACTCTGTCACCACTCAGTCTTCACTCAGTCTTCACTCAGTCATCACTCTGTCACCACTCAGTCTTCACTCAGTCTTCACCCAGTCATCACTCTGTCACCACTCAGGCTTCACTCAGACTTCACTCTGTCACCACTCAGTCTGCACTCAATCTTCACCCAGTCATCACTCTGTCACCACTCAGTCATCACTCTGTCGTCACTCAGCCGTCACTCAGTCTTCACTCAGTCTTCACTCAGTGATCACTCTGTCACCACTCAGTCTTCACTCAGTCTTCACTCTGTCACCACTCAGTCTTCACTCAGTCATCACTCTGTCACCACTCAGTCTTCACTCAGTCTTCACTCGGTCTTCACTCAGTCATCACTCTGTCACCACTCAGTCTTCACTCAGTCTTCACTCTGTCACCACTCAGTCTTCACTCAGTCTTCACTCAGTCATCACTCTGTCACCATTCAGCCTTCACTCAGTCTTAACTCAGTCTTAACTTTGTCACCACTCAGTCTTCACTCAGTCTTCACTCAGTCATCACTCTGTCACCACTCAGTCTTCACTCTTTCACCACTCAGTCTTCACTCTGTCACCACTCAGTCTTCACTCTGTCACCACTCAGTCTTCACTCAATCTTCACTCTGTCACCACTCAGCTGTCACTCAGCCATCACTCAGTCATCACTCTGTCATGACGCAGCCGTCACTCAGTCTTCACTCAGTCTCCACTCAGTCTTCACTCAGTCATCACTCTGTCACCACTCAGTCTTCACTCAGTCTTCACTCTCTCACCACTCAGTCTTCACTCAGTCTTCACCCAGTCATCACACTGTCACCACTCAGTTTTCACTCTGTCACCACTCAGTCTTCACTCAGTCATCACTCTGTCACCACTCAGTCTTCACTCAGTCTTCACTCGGTCTTCACTCAGTCATCACTCTGTCACCACTCAGTCTTCACTCAGTCTTTACTCTGTCACCACTCAGTCTTCACTCAGTCTTCACTCAGTCATCACTTTGTCACCATTCAGCCTTCACTCAGTCTTAACTAGGTCCTAACTTTGTCACCACTCAGTCTTCACTCAGTCTTCACTCAGTCATCACTCTGTCACCATTCAGTCTTCACCCAGTCTTAACTCAGTAATCACTCTGTCACCACTCAGTCTTCACTCAGTCTTCACTCAGTCATCACTCTGTCACCACTCAGTCTTCACTCAGTCTTCACCCAGTCATCACTCTGTCACCACTCAGGCTTCACTCAGACTTCACTCTGTCACCACTCAGTCTGCACTCAATCTTCACCCAGTCATCACTCTGTCACCACTCAGTCATCACTCTGTCGTCACTCAGCCGTCACTCAGTCTTCACTCAGTCTTCACTCAGTGATCACTCTGTCACCACTCAGTCTTCACTCAGTCTTCACTCTGTCACCACTCAGTCTTCACTCAGTCATCACTCTGTCACCACTCAGTCTTCACTCAGTCTTCACTCGGTCTTCACTCAGTCATCACTCTGTCACCACTCAGTCTTCACTCAGTCTTCACTCTGTCACCACTCAGTCTTCACTCAGTCTTCACTCAGTCATCACTCTGTCACCATTCAGCCTTCACTCAGTCTTAACTCAGTCTTAACTTTGTCACCACTCAGTCTTCACTCAGTCTTCACTCAGTCATCACTCTGTCACCACTCAGTCTTCACTCTTTCACCACTCAGTCTTCACTCTGTCACCACTCAGTCTTCACTCTGTCACCACTCAGTCTTCACTCAATCTTCACTCTGTCACCACTCAGCTTTCACTCAGCCATCACTCAGTCATCACTCTGTCATGACGCAGCCGTCACTCAGTCTTCACTCAGTCTCCACTCAGTCTTCACTCAGTCATCACTCTGTCACCACTCAGCCGTCACTCAGCCATCACTCAGTCATCACTCAGTCTTCACTCAGTCATCACTCTGTCACCACTCAGTCTTCAATCTGTCCCCACTCAGTCTTCACTCAGTCTTCACTCAGTCGTTACTCTGTCACCATTCAGTCTTCACTCACCCTTCACTCAGTCATCACTCTGTCGTCAGTCAGCTGTCACTCAGTCTTCACTCAGTCATCACTCTGTCACCACTCAGTCTTCACTCAGTCTTCAATCTGTCACCAATCAGTCTTCACTCAGTCTTCACTCAGTCATCACTCTGTCACCACTCAGTCTTCACTCAGTCTTCACTCAGTCATCACTCTGTCACCACTCAGTCTTAACTCACTCAACACTCAGTCACCACTCTGTCACCACTCAGTTTTCACTCAGTCATCACTCTGTCACCACTCAGTCTTCACTCAGTCTTCACTCAGTCTTCACTCTGTCACCACTCAGTCTTCACTCAGTTTTCACTCAGTCATCACTCTGTCACCACTCAGTCTTCACTCAGTCTTCACTCGGTCTTCACTCAGTCATCACTCTGTCACCACTCAGTCTTCACTCTGTCACCACTAGGTCTTCACTCAGTCATCACTCTGTCACCACTCAGTCTTCACTCTGTCACCACTAGGTCTTCACTCAGTCATCATTCTGTCACCACTCAGTCTTCACTCAGTCTTCACTCAGTCATCACTCTGTCACCAATCAGTCTTCACTCTGTCACCACTCAGTCTTCACTCAGTCTTCACTCAGTCATCACTCTGTCACCACTCAGTCTTAACTCAGTCATCACTCAGTCATCACTCTGTCACCACTCAGTCTTCACTCAGTCATCACTCTGTCACCACTCAGTCTTCACTCAGTCTTCACTCGGTCTTCACTCAGTCATCACTCTGTCACCACTCATTCTTCACTCAGTCGTTACTCTGTCACCATTCAGTCTTCACTCACCCTTCACTCAGTCATCACTCTGTCGTCAGTCAGCTGTCACTCAGTCTTCACTCAGTCATCACTCTGTCACCACTCAGTCTTCACTCAGTCTTCAATCTGTCACCAATCAGTCTTCACTCAGTCTTCACTCAGTCATCACTCTGTCACCACTCAGTCTTCACTCAGTCTTCACTCAGTCATCACTCTGTCACCACTCAGTCTTAACTCACTCAACACTCAGTCATCACTCTGTCACCACTCAGTTTTCACTCAGTCATCACTCTGTCACCACTCAGTCTTCACTCAGTCTTCACTCAGTCTTCACTCTGTCACCACTCAGTCTTCACTCAGTTTTCACTCAGTCATCACTCTGTCACCACTCAGTCTTCACTCAGTCTTCACTCGGTCTTCACTCAGTCATCACTCTGTCACCACTCAGTCTTCACTCTGTCACCACTAGGTCTTCACTCAGTCATCACTCTGTCACCACTCAGTCTTCACTCTGTCACCACTAGGTCTTCACTCAGTCATCACTCTGTCACCACTCAGTCTTCACTCAGTCTTCACCCAGTCATCACTCTGTCACCAATCAGTCTTCACTCTGTCACCACTCAGTCTTCACTCAGTCTTCACTCAGTCATCACTCTGTCACCACTCAGTCTTAACTCAGTCATCACTCAGTCATCACTCTGTCACCACTCAGTCTTCACTCAGTCATCACTCTGTCACCACTCAGTCTTCACTCAGTCTTCACTCGGTCTTCACTCAGTCATCACTCTGTCACCACTCAGTCTTCACTCAGTCTTTACTCTGTCACCACTCAGTCTTCACTCAGTCTTCACTCAGTCATCACTTTGTCACCATTCAGCCTTCACTCAGTCTTAACTAGGTCCTAACTTTGTCACCACTCAGTCTTCACTCAGTCTTCACTCAGTCATCACTCTGTCACCATTCAGTCTTCACCCAGTCTTAACTCAGTAATCACTCTGTCACCACTCAGTCTTCACTCAGTCTTCACTCAGTCATCACTCTGTCACCACTCAGTCTTCACTCAGTCTTCACCCAGTCATCACTCTGTCACCACTCAGGCTTCACTCAGACTTCACTCTGTCACCACTCAGTCTGCACTCAATCTTCACCCAGTCATCACTCTGTCACCACTCAGTCATCACTCTGTCGTCACTCAGCCGTCACTCAGTCTTCACTCAGTCTTCACTCAGTGATCACTCTGTCACCACTCAGTCTTCACTCAGTCTTCACTCTGTCACCACTCAGTCTTCACTCAGTCATCACTCTGTCACCACTCAGTCTTCACTCAGTCTTCACTCGGTCTTCACTCAGTCATCACTCTGTCACCACTCAGTCTTCACTCAGTCTTCACTCTGTCACCACTCAGTCTTCACTCAGTCTTCACTCAGTCATCACTCTGTCACCATTCAGCCTTCACTCAGTCTTAACTCAGTCTTAACTTTGTCACCACTCAGTCTTCACTCAGTCTTCACTCAGTCATCACTCTGTCACCACTCAGTCTTCACTCTTTCACCACTCAGTCTTCACTCTGTCACCACTCAGTCTTCACTCTGTCACCACTCAGTCTTCACTCAATCTTCACTCTGTCACCACTCAGCTGTCACTCAGCCATCACTCAGTCATCACTCTGTCATGACGCAGCCGTCACTCAGTCTTCACTCAGTCTCCACTCAGTCTTCACTCAGTCATCACTCTGTCACCACTCAGCCGTCACTCAGTCATCACTCAGTCATCACTCAGTCTTCACTCAGTCATCACTCTGTCACCACTCAGTCTTCAATCTGTCCCCACTCAGTCTTCACTCAGTCTTCACTCAGTCGTTACTCTGTCACCATTCAGTCTTCACTCACCCTTCACTCAGTCATCACTCTGTCGTCAGTCAGCTGTCACTCAGTCTTCACTCAGTCATCACTCTGTCACCACTCAGTCTTCACTCAGTCTTCAATCTGTCACCAATCAGTCTTCACTCAGTCTTCACTCAGTCATCACTCTGTCACCACTCAGTCTTCACTCAGTCTTCAATCTGTCACCACTCAGTCTTCACTCAGTCTTCACTCAGTCATCACTCTGTCACCACTCAGTCTTCACTCAGTCTTCACCCAGTCATCACTCTGTCACCACTCAGGCTTGACTCAGACTTCACTCTGTCACCACTCAGTCTTCACTCAATCGTCACCCACTCATCACTCTGTCACCACTCAGTCTTCACTCAGTCTTCACTCTCTCACCACTCATTCTTCACTCAGTCTTCACCCAGTCATCACTCTGTCACCACTCAGTTTTCACTCTGTCACCACTCAGTCTTCACTCAGTCTTCACTCAGTCATCACTCTGTCACCACTCAGTCTTAACTCACTCATCACTCAGTCATCACTCTGTCACCACTCAGTTTTCACTCAGTCATCACTCTGTCACCACTCAGTCTTCACTCAGTCTTTACTCTGTCACCACTCAGTCTTCACTCAGTCTTCACTCAGTCATCACTTTGTCACCATTCAGCCTTCACTCAGTCTTAACTAGGTCCTAACTTTGTCACCACTCAGTCTTCACTCAGTCTTCACTCAGTCATCACTCTGTCACCATTCAGTCTTCACCCAGTCTTAACTCAGTAATCACTCTGTCACCACTCAGTCTTCACTCAATCTTCACCCAGTCATCACTCTGTCACCACTCAGTCATCACTCTGTCGTCACTCAGCCGTCACTCAGTCTTCACTCAGTCTTCACTCAGTGATCACTCTGTCACCACTCAGTCTTCACTCAGTCTTCACTCTGTCACCACTCAGTCTTCACTCAGTCATCACTCTGTCACCACTCAGTCTTCACTCAGTCTTCACTCGGTCTTCACTCAGTCATCACTCTGTCACCACTCAGTCTTCACTCAGTCTTCACTCTGTCACCACTCAGTCTTCACTCAGTCTTCACTCAGTCATCACTCTGTCACCATTCAGCCTTCACTCAGTCTTAACTCAGTCTTAACTTTGTCACCACTCAGTCTTCACTCAGTCTTCACTCAGTCATCACTCTGTCACCACTCAGTCTTCACTCTTTCACCACTCAGTCTTCACTCTGTCACCACTCAGTCTTCACTCTGTCACCACTCAGTCTTCACTCAATCTTCACTCTGTCACCACTCAGCTTTCACTCAGCCATCACTCAGTCATCACTCTGTCATGACGCAGCCGTCACTCAGTCTTCACTCAGTCTCCACTCAGTCTTCACTCAGTCATCACTCTGTCACCACTCAGCCGTCACTCAGCCATCACTCAGTCATCACTCAGTCTTCACTCAGTCATCACTCTGTCACCACTCAGTCTTCAATCTGTCCCCACTCAGTCTTCACTCAGTCTTCACTCAGTCGTTACTCTGTCACCATTCAGTCTTCACTCACCCTTCACTCAGTCATCACTCTGTCGTCAGTCAGCTGTCACTCAGTCTTCACTCAGTCATCACTCTGTCACCACTCAGTCTTCACTCAGTCTTCAATCTGTCACCAATCAGTCTTCACTCAGTCTTCACTCAGTCATCACTCTGTCACCACTCAGTCTTCACTCAGTCTTCACTCAGTCATCACTCTGTCACCACTCAGTCTTAACTCACTCAACACTCAGTCATCACTCTGTCACCACTCAGTTTTCACTCAGTCATCACTCTGTCACCACTCAGTCTTCACTCAGTCTTCACTCAGTCTTCACTCTGTCACCACTCAGTCTTCACTCAGTTTTCACTCAGTCATCACTCTGTCACCACTCAGTCTTCACTCAGTCTTCACTCGGTCTTCACTCAGTCATCACTCTGTCACCACTCAGTCTTCACTCTGTCACCACTAGGTCTTCACTCAGTCATCACTCTGTCACCACTCAGTCTTCACTCTGTCACCACTAGGTCTTCACTCAGTCATCATTCTGTCACCACTCAGTCTTCACTCAGTCTTCACCCAGTCATCGATCTGTCACCAATCAGTCTTCACTCTGTCACCACTCAGTCTTCACTCAGTCTTCACTCAGTCATCACTCTGTCACCACTCAGTCTTAACTCAGTCATCACTCAGTCATCACTCTGTCACCACTCAGTCTTCACTCAGTCATCACTCTGTCACCACTCAGTCTTCACTCAGTCTTCACTCGGTCTTCACTCAGTCATCACTCTGTCACCACTCATTCTTCACTCAGTCGTTACTCTGTCACCATTCAGTCTTCACTCACCCTTCACTCAGTCATCACTCTGTCGTCAGTCAGCTGTCACTCAGTCTTCACTCAGTCATCACTCTGTCACCACTCAGTCTTCACTCAGTCTTCAATCTGTCACCAATCAGTCTTCACTCAGTCTTCACTCAGTCATCACTCTGTCACCACTCAGTCTTCACTCAGTCTTCACTCAGTCATCACTCTGTCACCACTCAGTCTTAACTCACTCAACACTCAGTCATCACTCTGTCACCACTCAGTTTTCACTCAGTCATCACTCTGTCACCACTCAGTCTTCACTCAGTCTTCACTCAGTCTTCACTCTGTCACCACTCAGTCTTCACTCAGTTTTCACTCAGTCATCACTCTGTCACCACTCAGTCTTCACTCAGTCTTCACTCGGTCTTCACTCAGTCATCACTCTGTCACCACTCAGTCTTCACTCTGTCACCACTAGGTCTTCACTCAGTCATCACTCTGTCACCACTCAGTCTTCACTCTGTCACCACTAGGTCTTCACTCAGTCATCACTCTGTCACCACTCAGTCTTCACTCAGTCTTCACCCAGTCATCACTCTGTCACCAACCAGTCTTCACTCTGTCACCACTCAGTCTTCACTCAGTCTTCACTCAGTCATCACTCTGTCACCACTCAGTCTTAACTCAGTCATCACTCAGTCATCACTCTGTCACCACTCAGTCTTCACTCAGTCATCACTCTGTCACCACTCAGTCTTCACTCAGTCTTCACTCGGTCTTCACTCAGTCATCACTCTGTCACCACTCAGTCTTCACTCAGTCTTTACTCTGTCACCACTCAGTCTTCACTCAGTCTTCACTCAGTCATCACTTTGTCACCATTCAGCCTTCACTCAGTCTTAACTAGGTCCTAACTTTGTCACCACTCAGTCTTCACTCAGTCTTCACTCAGTCATCACTCTGTCACCATTCAGTCTTCACCCAGTCTTAACTCAGTAATCACTCTGTCACCACTCAGTCTTCACTCAGTCTTCACTCAGTCATCACTCTGTCACCACTCAGTCTTCACTCAGTCTTCACCCAGTCATCACTCTGTCACCACTCAGGCTTCACTCAGACTTCACTCTGTCACCACTCAGTCTGCACTCAATCTTCACCCAGTCATCACTCTGTCACCACTCAGTCATCACTCTGTCGTCACTCAGCCGTCACTCAGTCTTCACTCAGTCTTCACTCAGTGATCACTCTGTCACCACTCAGTCTTCACTCAGTCTTCACTCTGTCACCACTCAGTCTTCACTCAGTCATCACTCTGTCACCACTCAGTCTTCACTCAGTCTTCACTCGGTCTTCACTCAGTCATCACTCTGTCACCACTCAGTCTTCACTCAGTCTTCACTCTGTCACCACTCAGTCTTCACTCAGTCTTCACTCAGTCATCACTCTGTCACCATTCAGCCTTCACTCAGTCTTAACTTTGTCACCACTCAGTCTTCACTCAGTCTTCACTCAGTCATCACTCTGTCACCACTCAGTCTTCACTCTTTCACCACTCAGTCTTCACTCTGTCACCACTCAGTCTTCACTCTGTCACCACTCAGTCTTCACTCAATCTTCACTCTGTCACCACTCAGCTGTCACTCAGCCATCACTCAGTCATCACTCTGTCATGACGCAGCCGTCACTCAGTCTTCACTCAGTCTCCACTCAGTCTTCACTCAGTCATCACTCTGTCACCACTCAGCCGTCACTCAGCCATCACTCAGTCATCACTCAGTCTTCACTCAGTCATCACTCTGTCACCACTCAGTCTTCAATCTGTCCCCACTCAGTCTTCACTCAGTCTTCACTCAGTCGTTACTCTGTCACCATTCAGTCTTCACTCACCCTTCACTCAGTCATCACTCTGTCGTCAGTCAGCTGTCACTCAGTCTTCACTCAGTCATCACTCTGTCACCACTCAGTCTTCACTCAGTCTTCAATCTGTCACCAATCAGTCTTCACTCAGTCTTCACTCAGTCATCACTCTGTCACCACTCAGTCTTCACTCAGTCTTCAATCTGTCACCACTCAGTCTTCACTCAGTCTTCACTCAGTCATCACTCTGTCACCACTCAGTCTTCACTCAGTCTTCACCCAGTCATCACTCTGTCACCACTCAGGCTTGACTCAGACTTCACTCTGTCACCACTCAGTCTTCACTCAATCGTCACCCACTCATCACTCTGTCACCACTCAGTCTTCACTCAGTCTTCACTCTCTCACCACTCATTCTTCACTCAGTCTTCACCCAGTCATCACTCTGTCACCACTCAGTTTTCACTCTGTCACCACTCAGTCTTCACTCAGTCTTCACTCAGTCATCACTCTGTCACCACTCAGTCTTAACTCACTCATCACTCAGTCATCACTCTGTCACCACTCAGTTTTCACTCAGTCTTCACTCTGTCACCACTCAGTCTTCACTCAGTCTTCACTCAGTCTTCACTCTGTCACCACACAGTCTTCAATCAGTCTTCACTCAGTCATCACTCTGTCACCACTCAGTCTTCACTCAGTCTTCACTCAGTCTTCACTCTGTCACCACTCAGTCTTCACTCAGTTTTCACTCAGTCATCACTCTGTCACCACTCAGTCTTCACTCAGTCTTCACTCAGTCTTCACTCTGTCACCACTCTGTCTTCACTCAGTCTTCACTCAGTCATCACTCTGTCACCACTCAGTCTTCACTCAGTCTTCACTCGGTCTTCACTGAGTCATCACTCTGTCACCACTCAGTCTTCACTCTGTCACCACTAGGTCTTCACTCAGTCATCACTCTGTCACCACTCAGTCTTCACTCAGTCTTCACCCAGTCATTACTCTGTCACCACTCAGTCTTCACTCTGTCACCACTCAGTCTTCACTCAGTCCTCACTCAGTCATCACTCTGTCACCACTCAGTCTTAACTCAGTCATCACTCAGTCATCACTTTGTCACCACTCAGTCTTCACTCAGTCTTCACTCGGTCTTCACTCAGTCATCACTCTGTCACCACTCAGTCTTCACTCAGTCTTCACTCAGTCTTCACTCAGTCATCACTCTGTCACCATTCAGCCTTCACTCAGTCTTAACTCAGTCTTAACTTTGTCACCACTCAGTCTTCACTCAGTCTTCATTCAGTCTTCACTCTGTCACCACTCTGTCTTCACTCAGTCTTCACTCAGTCATCACTCTGTCACCACTCAGTCTTCACTCAGTCTTCACTCGGTCTTCACTCAGTCATCACTCTGTCACCACTCAGTCTTCACTCTGTCACCACTAGGTCTTCACTCAGTCATCACTCTGTCACCACTCAGTCTTCACTCAGTCTTCACCCAGTCATTACTCTGTCACCACTCAGTCTTCACTCTGTCACCACTCAGTCTTCACTCAGTCTTCACTCAGTCATCACTCTGTCACCACTCAGTCTTAACTCAGTCATCACTCAGTCATCACTTTGTCACCACTCAGTCTTCACTCAGTCTTCACTCGGTCTTCACTCAGTCATCACTCTGTCACCACTCAGTCTTCACTCAGTCTTCACTCAGTCTTCACTCAGTCATCACTCTGTCACCATTCAGCCTTCACTCAGTCTTAACTCAGTCTTAACTTTGTCACCACTCAGTCTTCACTCAGTCTTCACTCAGTCATCACTCTGTCACCATTCAGTCGTCACTCAGTCTTAACTCAGTAATCACTCTGTCACCACCCAGTCTTCACTCAGTCTTCACTCAGTCGTTACTCTGTCACCATTCAGTCTTCACTCACCCTTCACTCAGTCATCACTCTGTCGTCAGTCAGCTGTCACTCAGTCTTCACTCAGTCATCACTCTGTCACCACTCAGTCTTCACTCAGGCTTCAATCTGTCACCAATCAGTCTTCACTCAGTCTTCACTCAGTCATCACTCTGTCACCACTCAGTCTTCACTCAGTCTTCAATCTGTCACCACTCAGTCTTCACTCAGTCTTCACTCAGTCATCACTCTGTCACCACTCAGTCTTCACTCAGTCTTCACCCAGTCATCACTCTGTCACCACTCAGGCTTGACTCAGACTTCACTCTGTCACCACTCAGTCTTCACTCAATCTTCACCCACTCATCACTCTGTCACCACTCAGTCTTCACTCAGTCTTCACTCTCTCACCACTCATTCTTCACTCAGTCTTCACCCAGTCATCACTCTGTCACCACTCAGTTTTCACTCTGTCACCACTCAGTCTTCACTCAGTCTTCACTCAGTCATCACTCTGTCACCACTCAGTCTTAACTCACTCATCACTCAGTCATCACTCTGTCACCACTCAGTTTTCACTCAGTCTTCACTCTGTCACCACTCAGTCTTCACTCAGTCTTCACTCAGTCTTCACTCTGTCACCACACAGTCTTCAATCAGTCTTCACTCAGTCATCACTCTGTCACCACTCAGTCTTCACTCAGTCTTCACTCAGTCTTCACTCTGTCACCACTCAGTCTTCACTCAGTTTTCACTCAGTCATCACTCTGTCACCACTCAGTCTTCACTCAGTCTTCACTCAGTCTTCACTCTGTCACCACTCTGTCTTCACTCAGTCTTCACTCAGTCATCACTCTGTCACCACTCAGTCTTCACTCAGTCTTCACTCGGTCTTCACTCAGTCATCACTCTGTCACCACTCAGTCTTCACTCTGTCACCACTAGGTCTTCACTCAGTCATCACTCTGTCACCACTCAGTCTTCACTCTGTCACCACTAGGTCTTCACTCAGTCATCACTCTGTCACCACTCAGTCTTCACTCAGTCTTCACCCAGTCATCACTCTGTCACCAATCAGTCTTCACTCTGTCACCACTCAGTCTTCACTCAGTCTTCACTCAGTCATCACTCTGTCACCACTCAGTCTTAACTCAGTCATCACTCTGTCACCACTCAGTCTTCACTCAGTCATCACTCTGTCACCACTCAGTCTTCACTCAGTCTTCACTCGGTCTTCACTCAGTCATCACTCTGTCACCACTCAGTCTTCACTCAGTCTTTACTCTGTCACCACTCAGTCTTCACTCAGTCTTCACTCAGTCATCACTTTGTCACCATTCAGCCTTCACTCAGTCTTAACTAGGTCCTAACTTTGTCACCACTCAGTCTTCACTCAGTCTTCACTCAGTCATCACTCTGTCACCATTCAGTCTTCACCCAGTCTTAACTCAGTAATCACTCTGTCACCACTCAGTCTTCACTCAGTCTTAACTCAGTCTTAACTTTGTCACCACTCAGTCTTCACTCAGTCTTCACTCAGTCATCACTCTGTCACCATTCAGTCGTCACTCAGTCTTAACTCAGTAATCACTCTGTCACCACCCAGTCTTCACTCAGTCTTCACTCAGTCGTTACTCTGTCACCATTCAGTCTTCACTCACCCTTCACTCAGTCATCACTCTGTCGTCAGTCAGCTGTCACTCAGTCTTCACTCAGTCATCACTCTGTCACCACTCAGTCTTCACTCAGGCTTCAATCTGTCACCAATCAGTCTTCACTCAGTCTTCACTCAGTCATCACTCTGTCACCACTCAGTCTTCACTCAGTCTTCAATCTGTCACCACTCAGTCTTCACTCAGTCTTCACTCAGTCATCACTCTGTCACCACTCAGTCTTCACTCAGTCTTCACCCAGTCATCACTCTGTCACCACTCAGGCTTGACTCAGACTTCACTCTGTCACCACTCAGTCTTCACTCAATCTTCACCCACTCATCACTCTGTCACCACTCAGTCTTCACTCAGTCTTCACTCTCTCACCACTCATTCTTCACTCAGTCTTCACCCAGTCATCACTCTGTCACCACTCAGTTTTCACTCTGTCACCACTCAGTCTTCACTCAGTCTTCACTCAGTCATCACTCTGTCACCACTCAGTCTTAACTCACTCATCACTCAGTCATCACTCTGTCACCACTCAGTTTTCACTCAGTCTTCACTCTGTCACCACTCAGTCTTCACTCAGTCTTCACTCAGTCTTCACTCTGTCACCACACAGTCTTCAATCAGTCTTCACTCAGTCATCACTCTGTCACCACTCAGTCTTCACTCAGTCTTCACTCAGTCTTCACTCTGTCACCACTCAGTCTTCACTCAGTTTTCACTCAGTCATCACTCTGTCACCACTCAGTCTTCACTCAGTCTTCACTCAGTCTTCACTCTGTCACCACTCTGTCTTCACTCAGTCTTCACTCAGTCATCACTCTGTCACCA
This sequence comes from Lampris megalopsis, assembly GCA_022114975.2. NCBI lineage: Eukaryota > Metazoa > Chordata > Actinopteri > Lampriformes > Lampridae > Lampris > Lampris megalopsis. The sequence continues at coordinate 16,415,866 of JAJHIY020000425.1, read as the reverse complement.
CTCAGTCTTCACTCAGTCTTCACTCGGTCTTCACTCAGTCATCACTCTGTCACCACTCAGTCTTCACTCTGTCACCACTAGGTCTTCACTCAGTCATCACTCTGTCACCACTCAGTCTTCACTCTGTCACCACTAGGTCTTCACTCAGTCATCACTCTGTCACCACTCAGTCTTCACTCAGTCTTCACCCAGTCATCACTCTGTCACCAATCAGTCTTCACTCTGTCACCACTCAGTCTTCACTCAGTCTTCACTCAGTCATCACTCTGTCACCACTCAGTCTTAACTCAGTCATCACTCAGTCATCACTCTGTCACCACTCAGTCTTCACTCAGTCATCACTCTGTCACCACTCAGTCTTCACTCAGTCTTCACTCGGTCTTCACTCAGTCATCACTCTGTCACCACTCAGTCTTCACTCAGTCTTTACTCTGTCACCACTCAGTCTTCACTCAGTCTTCACTCAGTCATCACTTTGTCACCATTCAGCCTTCACTCAGTCTTAACTAGGTCCTAACTTTGTCACCACTCAGTCTTCACTCAGTCTTCACTCAGTCATCACTCTGTCACCATTCAGTCTTCACCCAGTCTTAACTCAGTAATCACTCTGTCACCACTCAGTCTTCACTCAGTCTTCACTCAGTCATCACTCTGTCACCACTCAGTCTTCACTCAGTCTTCACCCAGTCATCACTCTGTCACCACTCAGGCTTCACTCAGACTTCACTCTGTCACCACTCAGTCTGCACTCAATCTTCACCCAGTCATCACTCTGTCACCACTCAGTCATCACTCTGTCGTCACTCAGCCGTCACTCAGTCTTCACTCAGTCTTCACTCAGTGATCACTCTGTCACCACTCAGTCTTCACTCAGTCTTCACTCTGTCACCACTCAGTCTTCACTCAGTCATCACTCTGTCACCACTCAGTCTTCACTCAGTCTTCACTCGGTCTTCACTCAGTCATCACTCTGTCACCACTCAGTCTTCACTCAGTCTTCACTCTGTCACCACTCAGTCTTCACTCAGTCTTCACTCAGTCATCACTCTGTCACCATTCAGCCTTCACTCAGTCTTAACTCAGTCTTAACTTTGTCACCACTCAGTCTTCACTCAGTATTCACTCAGTCATCACTCTGTCACCACTCAGTCTTCACTCTTTCACCACTCAGTCTTCACTCTGTCACCACTCAGTCTTCACTCTGTCACCACTCAGTCTTCACTCAATCTTCACTCTGTCACCACTCAGCTGTCACTCAGCCATCACTCAGTCATCACTCTGTCATGACGCAGCCGTCACTCAGTCTTCACTCAGTCTCCACTCAGTCTTCACTCAGTCATCACTCTGTCACCACTCAGCCGTCACTCAGCCATCACTCAGTCATCACTCAGTCTTCACTCAGTCATCACTCTGTCACCACTCAGTTTTCACTCTGTCACCACTCAGTCTTCACTCAGTCTTCACTCAGTCATCACTCTGTCACCACTCAGTCTTAACTCACTCATCACTCAGTCATCACTCTGTCACCACTCAGTTTTCACTCAGTCTTCACTCTGTCACCACTCAGTCTTCACTCAGTCTTCACTCAGTCTTCACTCTGTCACCACACAGTCTTCAATCAGTCTTCACTCAGTCATCACTCTGTCACCACTCAGTCTTCACTCAGTCTTCACTCAGTCTTCACTCTGTCACCACTCAGTCTTCACTCAGTTTTCACTCAGTCATCACTCTGTCACCACTCAGTCTTCACTCAGTCTTCACTCAGTCTTCACTCTGTCACCACTCTGTCTTCACTCAGTCTTCACTCAGTCATCACTCTGTCACCACTCAGTCTTCACTCAGTCTTCACTCGGTCTTCACTCAGTCATCACTCTGTCACCACTCAGTCTTCACTCTGTCACCACTAGGTCTTCACTCAGTCATCACTCTGTCACCACTCAGTCTTCACTCTGTCACCACTAGGTCTTCACTCAGTCATCACTCTGTCACCACTCAGTCTTCACTCAGTCTTCACCCAGTCATCACTCTGTCACCAATCAGTCTTCACTCTGTCACCACTCAGTCTTCACTCAGTCTTCACTCAGTCATCACTCTGTCACCACTCAGTCTTAACTCAGTCATCACTCAGTCATCACTCTGTCACCACTCAGTCTTCACTCAGTCATCACTCGGTCTTCACTCAGTCATCACTCTGTCACCACTCAGTCTTCACTCAGTCTTTACTCTGTCACCACTCAGTCTTCACTCAGTCTTCACTCAGTCATCACTTTGTCACCATTCAGCCTTCACTCAGTCTTAACTAGGTCCTAACTTTGTCACCACTCAGTCTTCACTCAGTCTTCACTCAGTCATCACTCTGTCACCATTCAGTCTTCACCCAGTCTTAACTCAGTAATCACTCTGTCACCACTCAGTCTTCACTCAGTCTTCACTCAGTCATCACTCTGTCACCACTCAGTCTTCACTCAGTCTTCACCCAGTCATCACTCTGTCACCACTCAGGCTTCACTCAGACTTCACTCTGTCACCACTCAGTCTGCACTCAATCTTCACCCAGTCATCACTCTGTCACCACTCAGTCATCACTCTGTCGTCACTCAGCCGTCACTCAGTCTTCACTCAGTCTTCACTCAGTGATCACTCTGTCACCACTCAGTCTTCACTCAGTCTTCACTCTGTCACCACTCAGTCTTCACTCAGTCATCACTCTGTCACCACTCAGTCTTCACTCAGTCTTCACTCGGTCTTCACTCAGTCATCACTCTGTCACCACTCAGTCTTCACTCAGTCTTCACTCTGTCACCACTCAGTCTTCACTCAGTCTTCACTCAGTCATCACTCTGTCACCATTCAGCCTTCACTCAGTCTTAACTCAGTCTTAACTTTGTCACCACTCAGTCTTCACTCAGTATTCACTCAGTCATCACTCTGTCACCACTCAGTCTTCACTCTTTCACCACTCAGTCTTCACTCTGTCACCACTCAGTCTTCACTCTGTCACCACTCAGTCTTCACTCAATCTTCACTCTGTCACCACTCAGCTGTCACTCAGCCATCACTCAGTCATCACTCTGTCATGACGCAGCCGTCACTCAGTCTTCACTCAGTCTCCACTCAGTCTTCACTCAGTCATCACTCTGTCACCACTCAGCCGTCACTCAGCCATCACTCAGTCATCACTCAGTCTTCACTCAGTCATCACTCTGTCACCACTCAGTCTTCAATCTGTCCCCACTCAGTCTTCACTCAGTCTTCACTCAGTCGTTACTCTGTCACCATTCAGTCTTCACTCACCCTTCACTCAGTCATCACTCTGTCGTCAGTCAGCTGTCACTCAGTCTTCACTCAGTCATCACTCTGTCACCACTCAGTCTTCACTCAGTCTTCAATCTGTCACCAATCAGTCTTCACTCAGTCTTCACTCAGTCATCACTCTGTCACCACTCAGTCTTCACTCAGTCTTCAATCTGTCACCACTCAGTCTTCACTCAGTCTTCACTCAGTCATCACTCTGTCACCACTCAGTCTTCACTCAGTCTTCACCCAGTCATCACTCTGTCACCACTCAGGCTTGACTCAGACTTCACTCTGTCACCACTCAGTCTTCACTCAATCGTCACCCACTCATCACTCTGTCACCACTCAGTCTTCACTCAGTCTTCACTCTCTCACCACTCATTCTTCACTCAGTCTTCACCCAGTCATCACTCTGTCACCACTCAGTTTTCACTCTGTCACCACTCAGTCTTCACTCAGTCTTCACTCAGTCATCACTCTGTCACCACTCAGTCTTAACTCACTCATCACTCAGTCATCACTCTGTCACCACTCAGTTTTCACTCAGTCTTCACTCTGTCACCACTCAGTCTTCACTCAGTCTTCACTCAGTCTTCACTCTGTCACCACACAGTCTTCAATCAGTCTTCACTCAGTCATCACTCTGTCACCACTCAGTCTTCACTCAGTCTTCACTCAGTCTTCACTCTGTCACCACTCAGTCTTCACTCAGTTTTCACTCAGTCATCACTCTGTCACCACTCAGTCTTCACTCAGTCTTCACTCAGTCTTCACTCTGTCACCACTCTGTCTTCACTCAGTCTTCACTCAGTCATCACTCTGTCACCACTCAGTCTTCACTCAGTCTTCACTCGGTCTTCACTCAGTCATCACTCTGTCACCACTCAGTCTTCACTCTGTCACCACTAGGTCTTCACTCAGTCATCACTCTGTCACCACTCAGTCTTCACTCAGTCTTCACCCAGTCATTACTCTGTCACCACTCAGTCTTCACTCTGTCACCACTCAGTCTTCACTCAGTCCTCACTCAGTCATCACTCTGTCACCACTCAGTCTTAACTCAGTCATCACTCAGTCATCACTTTGTCACCACTCAGTCTTCACTCAGTCTTCACTCGGTCTTCACTCAGTCATCACTCTGTCACCACTCAGTCTTCACTCAGTCTTCACTCAGTCTTCACTCAGTCATCACTCTGTCACCATTCAGCCTTCACTCAGTCTTAACTCAGTCTTAACTTTGTCACCACTCAGTCTTCACTCAGTCTTCACTCAGTCTTCACTCTGTCACCACTCTGTCTTCACTCAGTCTTCACTCAGTCATCACTCTGTCACCACTCAGTCTTCACTCAGTCTTCACTCGGTCTTCACTCAGTCATCACTCTGTCACCACTCAGTCTTCACTCTGTCACCACTAGGTCTTCACTCAGTCATCACTCTGTCACCACTCAGTCTTCACTCAGTCTTCACCCAGTCATTACTCTGTCACCACTCAGTCTTCACTCTGTCACCACTCAGTCTTCACTCAGTCTTCACTCAGTCATCACTCTGTCACCACTCAGTCTTAACTCAGTCATCACTCAGTCATCACTTTGTCACCACTCAGTCTTCACTCAGTCTTCACTCGGTCTTCACTCAGTCATCACTCTGTCACCACTCAGTCTTCACTCAGTCTTCACTCAGTCTTCACTCAGTCATCACTCTGTCACCATTCAGCCTTCACTCAGTCTTAACTCAGTCTTAACTTTGTCACCACTCAGTCTTCACTCAGTCTTCACTCAGTCATCACTCTGTCACCATTCAGTCGTCACTCAGTCTTAACTCAGTAATCACTCTGTCACCACTCAGTCTTCACTCAGTCTTCACTCAGTCGTTACTCTGTCACCATTCAGTCTTCACTCACCCTTCACTCAGTCATCACTCTGTCGTCAGTCAGCTGTCACTCAGTCTTCACTCAGTCATCACTCTGTCACCACTCAGTCTTCACTCAGGCTTCAATCTGTCACCAATCAGTCTTCACTCAGTCTTCACTCAGTCATCACTCTGTCACCACTCAGTCTTCACTCAGTCTTCAATCTGTCACCACTCAGTCTTCACTCAGTCTTCACTCAGTCATCACTCTGTCACCACTCAGTCTTCACTCAGTCTTCACCCAGTCATCACTCTGTCACCACTCAGGCTTGACTCAGACTTCACTCTGTCACCACTCAGTCTTCACTCAATCTTCACCCACTCATCACTCTGTCACCACTCAGTCTTCACTCAGTCTTCACTCTCTCACCACTCATTCTTCACTCAGTCTTCACCCAGTCATCACTCTGTCACCACTCAGTTTTCACTCTGTCACCACTCAGTCTTCACTCAGTCTTCACTCAGTCATCACTCTGTCACCACTCAGTCTTAACTCACTAATCACTCAGTCATCACTCTGTCACCACTCAGTTTTCACTCAGTCTTCACTCTGTCACCACTCAGTCTTCACTCAGTCTTCACTCAGTCTTCACTCTGTCACCACACAGTCTTCAATCAGTCTTCACTCAGTCATCACTCTGTCACCACTCAGTCTTCACTCAGTCTTCACTCAGTCTTCACTCTGTCACCACTCAGTCTTCACTCAGTTTTCACTCAGTCATCACTCTGTCACCACTCAGTCTTCACTCAGTCTTCACTCAGTCTTCACTCTGTCACCACTCTGTCTTCACTCAGTATTCACTCAGTCATCACTCTGTCACCACTCAGTCTTCACTCAGTCTTCACTCGGTCTTCACTCAGTCATCACTCTGTCACCACTCAGTCTTCACTCTGTCACCACTAGGTCTTCACTCAGTCATCACTCTGTCACCACTCAGTCTTCACTCAGTCTTCACCCAGTCATTACTCTGTCACCACTCAGTCTTCACTCTGTCACCACTCAGTCTTCACTCAGTCCTCACTCAGTCATCACTCTGTCACCACTCAGTCTTAACTCAGTCATCACTCAGTCATCACTTTGTCACCACTCAGTCTTCACTCAGTCTTCACTCGGTCTTCACTCAGTCATCACTCTGTCACCACTCAGTCTTCACTCAGTCTTCACTCAGTCTTCACTCAGTCATCACTCTGTCACCATTCAGCCTTCACTCAGTCTTAACTCAGTCTTAACTTTGTCACCACTCAGTCTTCACTCAGTCTTCACTCAGTCTTCACTCAGTCTTCACTCTGTCACCACTCTGTCTTCACTCAGTCTTCACTCAGTCATCACTCTGTCACCACTCAGTCTTCACTCAGTCTTCACTCGGTTTTCACTCAGTCATCACTCTGTCACCACTCAGTCTTCACTCTGTCACCACTAGGTCTTCACTCAGTCATCACTCTGTCACCACTCAGTCTTCACTCAGTCTTCACCCAGTCATTACTCTGTCACCACTCAGTCTTCACTCTGTCACCACTCAGTCTTCACTCAGTCTTCACTCGGTCTTCACTCAGTGATCACTCTGTCACCACTCAGGCTTCACTCAGACTTCACTCTGTCACCACTCAGTCTTCACTCAATCTTCACCCAGTCATCACTCTGTCACCACTCAGTCTTCACTCAGTCTTCAATCTGTCCCCACTCAGTCTTCACTCAGTCTTCACCCAGTCATCACTCTGTCACCACTCAGACTTCACTCAGACTTCACTCTGTCACCACTCAGTCTTCACTCAATCTTCACCCAGTCATCACTCTGTCACCACTCAGTCTTCACTCAGTCTTCAATCTGTCCCCACTCAGTCTTCACTCAGTCTTCACCCAGTCATCACTCTGTCACCATTCAGTCTTCACCCAGTCTTAACTCAGTAATCACTCTGTCACCACTCAGTCTTCACTCAGTCTTCACTCAGTCATCACTCTGTCACCACTCAGTCTTCACTCAGTCTTCACCCAGTCATCACTCTGTCACCACTCAGGCTTCACTCAGACTTCACTCTGTCACCACTCAGTCTGCACTCAATCTTCACCCAGTCATCACTCTGTCACCACTCAGTCATCACTCTGTCGTCACTCAGCCGTCACTCAGTCTTCACTCAGTCTTCACTCAGTGATCACTCTGTCACCACTCAGTCTTCACTCAGTCTTCACTCTGTCACCACTCAGTCTTCACTCAGTCATCACTCTGTCACCACTCAGTCTTCACTCAGTCTTCACTCGGTCTTCACTCAGTCATCACTCTGTCACCACTCAGTCTTCACTCAGTCTTCACTCTGTCACCACTCAGTCTTCACTCAGTCTTCACTCAGTCATCACTCTGTCACCATTCATCCTTCACTCAGTCTTAACTCAGTCTTAACTTTGTCACCACTCAGTCTTCACTCAGTCTTCACTCAGTCATCACTCTGTCACCACTCAGTCTTCACTCTTTCACCACTCAGTCTTCACTCTGTCACCACTCAGTCTTCACTCTGTCACCATTCAGTCTTCACTCAATCTTCACTCTGTCACCACTCAGCTGTCACTCAGCCATCACTCAGTCATCACTCTGTCATGACGCAGCCGTCACTCAGTCTTCACTCAGTCTCCACTCAGTCTTCACTCAGTCATCACTCTGTCACCACTCAGCCGTCACTCAGCCATCACTCAGTCATCACTCAGTCTTCACTCAGTCATCACTCTGTCACCACTCAGTCTTCAATCTGTCCCCACTCAGTCTTCACTCAGTCTTCACTCAGTCGTTACTCTGTCACCATTCAGTCTTCACTCACCCTTCACTCAGTCATCACTCTGTCGTCAGTCAGCTGTCACTCAGTCTTCACTCAGTCATCACTCTGTCACCACTCAGTCTTCACTCAGTCTTCAATCTGTCACCAATCAGTCTTCACTCAGTCTTCACTCAGTCATCATTCTGTCACCACTCAGTCTTCACTCAGTCTTCAATCTGTCACCACTCAGTCTTCACTCAGTCTTCACTCAGTCATCACTCTGTCACCACTCAGTCTTCACTCAGTCTTCACCCAGTCATCACTCTGTCACCACTCAGTCTTCACTCAGACTTCACTCTGTCACCACTCAGTCTTCACTCAATCTTCACCCACTCATCACTCTGTCACCACTCAGTCTTCACTCAGTCTTCACTCTCTCACCACTCATTCTTCACTCAGTCTTCACCCAGTCATCACTCTGTCACCACTCAGTTTTCACTCTGTCACCACTCAGTCTTCACTCAGTCTTCACTCAGTCATCACTCTGTCACCACTCAGTCTTAACTCACTCATCACTCAGTCATCACTCTGTCACCACTCAGTTTTCACTCAGTCTTCACTCTGTCACCACTCAGTCTTCACTCAGTCTTCACTCAGTCTTCACTCTGTCACCACACAGTCTTCAATCAGTCTTCACTCAGTCATCACTCTGTCACCACTCAGTCTTCACTCAGTCTTCACTCAGTCTTCACTCTGTCACCACTCAGTCTTCACTCAGTTTTCACTCAGTCATCACTCTGTCACCACTCAGTCTTCACTCAGTCTTCACTCAGTCTTCACTCTGTCACCACTCTGTCTTCACTCAGTCTTCAATCTGTCCCCACTCAGTCTTCACTCAGTCTTCACTCAGTCATCACTCTGTCACCACTCAGTCTTCACTCAGTCTTCACCCAGTCATCACTCTGCATCACTCAGACTTCAGTCAGACTTCACTCTGTCACCACTCAGTCTTCACTCAATCTTCACCCAGTCATCACTCTGTCACCACTCTGTCTTCACTCAGTCTTCATCCAGTCATCACTCTGTCACCACTCAGTTTTCACTCTGTCACCACTCAGTCTTCACTCAGTCATCACTCTGTCACCACTCAGTTTTCACTCAGTCATCACTCTGTCACCACTCAGTCTTCACTCAGTCTTATCTCAGTCTTCACTCTGTCACCACTCAGTCTTCACTCAGTCTTCACTCAGTCATCACTCTGTCACCACTTAGTCTTCACTCAGTCTTCACTCGGTCTTCACTCAGTCATCACTCTGTCACCACTCAGTCTTCACTCTGTCACCACTAGGTCTTCACTCAGTCATCACTCTGTCACCACTCAGTCTTCACTCTGTCACCACTAGGTCTTCACTCAGTCATCACTCTGTCACCACTCAGTCTTCACTCAGTCTTCACTCAGTCATCACTCTGTCACCAATCAGTCTTCACTCTGTCACCACTCAGTCTTCACTCAGTCTTCACTCAGTCATCACTCTGTCACTACTCAGTCTTAACTCAGTCATCACTCAGTCATCACTCTGTCACCACTCAGTCTTCACTCAGTCATCACTCTGTCACCACTCAGTCTTCACTCAGTCTTCACTCGGTCTTCACTCAGTCATCACTCTGTCACCACTCAGTCTTCACTCAGTCTTTATTCTGTCACCACTCAGTCTTCACTCAGTCTTCACTCAGTCATCACTCTGTCACCATTCAGCCTTCACTCAGTCTTAACTCAGTCTTAACTTTGTCACCACTCAGTCTTCACACAGTCTTCACTCAGTCATCACTCTGCCACCATTCAGTCTTCACTCAGTCTTAACTCAGTAATCACTCTGTCACCACTCAGTCTTCACTCAGTCTTCACTCAGTCATCACTCTGTCATCACTCAGTCTTCACTCAGTCTTCACACAGTCATCACTCTGTCACGACTCAGACTTAACTCACTCAACACTCAGTCATCACTGTGTCACCACTCAGTCTTCACTCAGTCTTCACTCGGTCTTCACTCAGTCATCACTCTGTCACCACTCAGTCTTCACTCTGTCACCACTAGGTCTTCACTCAGTCATCACTCTGTCACCACTCAGTCTTCACTCAGTCTTCACCCAGTCATCACTCTGTCACCAATCAGTCTTCACTCTGTCACCACTCAGTCTTCACTTAGTCTTCACTCAGTCATCACTCTGTCACCACTCAGTCTTAACTCAGTCATCACTCAGTCATCACTCTGTCACCACTCAGTCTTCACTCAGTCATCACTCTGTCACCACTCAGTCTTCACTCAGTCTTCACTCGGTCTTCACTCAGTCATCACTCTGTCACCACTCAGTCTTCACTCAGTCTTTACTCTGTCACCACTCAGTCTTCACTCAGTCTTCACTCAGTCATCACTTTGTCACCATTCAGCCTTCACTCAGTCTTAACTAGGTCCTAACTTTGTCACCACTCAGTCTTCACTCAGTCTTCACTCAGTCATCACTCTGTCACCATTCAGTCTTCACCCAGTCTTAACTCAGTAATCACTCTGTCACCACTCAGTCTTCACTCAGTCTTCACTCAGTCATCACTCTGTCACCACTCAGTCTTCACTCAGTCTTCACCCAGTCATCACTCTGTCACCACTCAGGCTTCACTCAGACTTCACTCTGTCACCACTCAGTCTGCACTCAATCTTCACCCAGTCATCACTCTGTCACCACTCAGTCATCACTCTGTCGTCACTCAGCCGTCACTCAGTCTTCACTCAGTCTTCACTCAGTGATCACTCTGTCACCACTCAGTCTTCACTCAGTCTTCACTCTGTCACCACTCAGTCTTCACTCTTTCACCACTCAGTCTTCACTCTGTCACCACTCAGTCTTCACTCTGTCACCATTCAGTCTTCACTCAATCTTCACTCTGTCACCACTCAGCTGTCACTCAGCCATCACTCAGTCATCACTCTGTCATGACGCAGCCGTCACTCAGTCTTCACTCAGTCTCCACTCAGTCTTCACTCAGTCATCACTCTGTCACCACTCAGCCGTCACTCAGCCATCACTCAGTCATCACTCAGTCTTCACTCAGTCATCACTCTGTCACCACTCAGTCTTCAATCTGTCCCCACTCATCTTCACTCAGTCTTCACTCAGTCGTTACTCTGTCACCATTCAGTCTTCACTCACCCTTCACTCAGTCATCACTCTGTCGTCAGTCAGCTGTCACTCAGTCTTCACTCAGTCATCACTCTGTCACCATTCAGTCTTCACTCAGTCTTCAATCTGTCACCAATCAGTCTTCACTCAGTCTTCACTCAGTCATCATTCTGTCACCACTCAGTCTTCACTCAGTCTTCAATCTGTCACCACTCAGTCTTCACTCAGTCTTCACTCAGTCATCACTCTGTCACCACTCAGTCTTCACTCAGTCTTCACCCAGTCATCACTCTGTCACCACTCAGTCTTCACTCAGACTTCACTCTGTCACCACTCAGTCTTCACTCAATCTTCACCCACTCATCACTCTGTCACCACTCAGTCTTCACTCAGTCTTCACTCTCTCACCACTCATTCTTCACTCAGTCTTCACCCAGTCATCACTCTGTCACCACTCAGTTTTCACTCTGTCACCACTCAGTCTTCACTCAGTCTTCACTCAGTCATCACTCTGTCACCACTCAGTCTTAACTCACTCATCACTCAGTCATCACTCTGTCACCACTCAGTTTTCACTCAGTCTTCACTCTGTCACCACTCAGTCTTCACTCAGTCTTCACTCAGTCTTCACTCTGTCACCACACAGTCTTCAATCAGTCTTCACTCAGTCATCACTCTGTCACCACTCAGTCTTCACTCAGTCTTCACTCAGTCTTCACTCTGTCACCACTCAGTCTTCACTCAGTTTTCACTCAGTCATCACTCTGTCACCACTCAGTCTTCACTCAGTCTTCACTCAGTCTTCACTCTGTCACCACTCTGTCTTCACTCAGTCTTCAATCTGTCCCCACTCAGTCTTCACTCAGTCTTCACTCAGTCATCACTCTGTCACCACTCAGTCTTCACTCAGTCTTCACCCAGTCATCACTCTGTCACCACTCAGACTTCAGTCAGACTTCACTCTGTCACCACTCAGTCTTCACTCAATCTTCACCCAGTCATCACTCTGTCACCACTCTGTCTTCACTCAGTCTTCATCCAGTCATCACTCTGTCACCACTCAGTTTTCACTCTGTCACCACTCAGTCTTCACTCAGTCATCACTCTGTCACCACTCAGTTTTCACTCAGTCATCACTCTGTCACCACTCAGTCTTCACCCAGTCTTATCTCAGTCTTCACTCTGTCACCACTCAGTCTTCACTCAGTCTTCACTCAGTCATCACTCTGTCACCACTTAGTCTTCACTCAGTCTTCACTCGGTCTTCACTCAGTCATCACTCTGTCACCACTCAGTCTTCACTCTGTCACCACTAGGTCTTCACTCAGTCATCACTCTGTCACCACTCAGTCTTCACTCTGTCACCACTAGGTCTTCACTCAGTCATCACTCTGTCACCACTCAGTCTTCACTCAGTCTTCACTCAGTCATCACTCTGTCACCAATCAGTCTTCACTCTGTCACCACTCAGTCTTCACTCAGTCTTCACTCAGTCATCACTCTGTCACTACTCAGTCTTAACTCAGTCATCACTCAGTCATCACTCTGTCACCACTCAGTCTTCACTCAGTCATCACTCTGTCACCACTCAGTCTTCACTCAGTCTTCACTCGGTCTTCACTCAGTCATCACTCTGTCACCACTCAGTCTTCACTCAGTCTTTATTCTGTCACCACTCAGTCTTCACTCAGTCTTCACTCAGTCATCACTCTGTCACCATTCAGCCTTCACTCAGTCTTAACTCAGTCTTAACTTTGTCACCACTCAGTCTTCACACAGTCTTCACTCAGTCATCACTCTGCCACCATTCAGTCTTCACTCAGTCTTAACTCAGTAATCACTCTGTCACCACTCAGTCTTCACTCAGTCTTCACTCAGTCATCACTCTGTCATCACTCAGTCTTCACTCAGTCTTCACACAGTCATCACTCTGTCACGACTCAGACTTAACTCACTCAACACTCAGTCATCACTGTGTCACCACTCAGTCTTCACTCAGTCTTCACTCGGTCTTCACTCAGTCATCACTCTGTCACCACTCAGTCTTCACTCTGTCACCACTAGGTCTTCACTCAGTCATCACTCTGTCACCACTCAGTCTTCACTCAGTCTTCACCCAGTCATCACTCTGTCACCAATCAGTCTTCACTCTGTCACCACTCAGTCTTCACTTAGTCTTCACTCAGTCATCACTCTGTCACCACTCAGTCTTAACTCAGTCATCACTCAGTCATCACTCTGTCACCACTCAGTCTTCACTCAGTCATCACTCTGTCACCACTCAGTCTTCACTCAGTCTTCACTCGGTCTTCACTCAGTCATCACTCTGTCACCACTCAGTCTTCACTCAGTCTTTACTCTGTCACCACTCAGTCTTCACTCAGTCTTCACTCAGTCATCACTTTGTCACCATTCAGCCTTCACTCAGTCTTAACTAGGTCCTAACTTTGTCACCACTCAGTCTTCACTCAGTCTTCACTCAGTCATCACTCTGTCACCATTCAGTCTTCACCCAGTCTTAACTCAGTAATCACTCTGTCACCACTCAGTCTTCACTCAGTCTTCACTCAGTCATCACTCTGTCACCACTCAGTCTTCACTCAGTCTTCACCCAGTCATCACTCTGTCACCACTCAGGCTTCACTCAGACTTCACTCTGTCACCACTCAGTCTGCACTCAATCTTCACCCAGTCATCACTCTGTCACCACTCAGTCATCACTCTGTCGTCACTCAGCCGTCACTCAGTCTTCACTCAGTCTTCACTCAGTGATCACTCTGTCACCACTCAGTCTTCACTCAGTCTTCACTCTGTCACCACTCAGTCTTCACTCAGTCATCACTCTGTCACCACTCAGTCTTCACTCAGTCTTCACTCGGTCTTCACTCAGTCATCACTCTGTCACCACTCAGTCTTCACTCAGTCTTCACTCTGTCACCACTCAGTCTTCACTCAGTCTTCACTCAGTCATCACTCTGTCACCATTCATCCTTCACTCAGTCTTAACTCAGTCTTAACTTTGTCACCACTCAGTCTTCACTCAGTCTTCACTCAGTCATCACTCTGTCACCACTCAGTCTTCACTCTTTCACCACTCAGTCTTCACTCTGTCACCACTCAGTCTTCACTCTGTCACCATTCAGTCTTCACTCAATCTTCACTCTGTCACCACTCAGCTGTCACTCAGCCATCACTCAGTCATCACTCTGTCATGACGCAGCCGTCACTCAGTCTTCACTCAGTCTCCACTCAGTCTTCACTCAGTCATCACTCTGTCACCACTCAGCCGTCACTCAGCCATCACTCAGTCATCACTCAGTCTTCACTCAGTCATCACTCTGTCACCACTCAGTCTTCAATCTGTCCCCACTCAGTCTTCACTCAGTCTTCACTCAGTCGTTACTCTGTCACCATTCAGTCTTCACTCACCCTTCACTCAGTCATCACTCTGTCGTCAGTCAGCTGTCACTCAGTCTTCACTCAGTCATCACTCTGTCACCACTCAGTCTTCACTCAGTCTTCAATCTGTCACCAATCAGTCTTCACTCAGTCTTCACTCAGTCATCATTCTGTCACCACTCAGTCTTCACTCAGTCTTCAATCTGTCACCACTCAGTGTTCACTCAGTCTTCACTCAGTCATCACTCTGTCACCACTCAGTCTTCACTCAGTCTTCACCCAGTCATCACTCTGTCACCACTCAGTCTTCACTCAGACTTCACTCTGTCACCACTCAGTCTTCACTCAATCTTCAACCACTCATCACTCTGTCACCACTCAGTCTTCACTCAGTCTTCACTCTCTCACCACTCATTCTTCACTCAGTCTTCACCCAGTCATCACTCTGTCACCACTCAGTTTTCACTCTGTCACCACTCAGTCTTCACTCAGTCTTCACTCAGTCATCACTCTGTCACCACTCAGTCTTAACTCACTCATCACTCAGTCATCACTCTGTCACCACTCAGTTTTCACTCAGTCTTCACTCTGTCACCACTCAGTCTTCACTCAGTCTTCACTCAGTCTTCACTCTGTCACCACACAGTCTTCAATCAGTCTTCACTCAGTCATCACTCTGTCACCACTCAGTCTTCACTCAGTCTTCACTCAGTCTTCACTCTGTCACCACTCAGTCTTCACTCAGTTTTCACTCAGTCATCACTCTGTCACCACTCAGTCTTCACTCAGTCTTCACTCAGTCTTCACTCTGTCACCACTCTGTCTTCACTCAGTCTTCACTCAGTCATCACTCTGTCACCACTCAGTCTTCACTCAGTCTTCACTCGGTCTTCACTCAGTCATCACTCTGTCACCACTCAGTCTTCACTCTGTCACCACTAGGTCTTCACTCAGTCATCACTCTGTCACCACTCAGTCTTCACTCAGTCTTCACCCAGTCATTACTCTGTCACCACTCAGTCTTCACTCTGTCACCACTCAGTCTTCACTCAGTCTTCAATCAGTCATCACTCTGTCACCACTCAGTCTTAACTCAGTCATCACTCAGTCATCACTTTGTCACCACTCAGTCTTCACTCAGTCTTCACTCAGTCTTCACTCAGTCATCACTCTGTCACCATTCAGCCTTCACTCAGTCTTAACTCAGTCTTAACTTTGTCACCACTCAGTCTTCACTCAGTCTTCACTCAGTCTTCACTCAGTCTTCACTCTGTCACCACTCTGTCTTCACTCAGTCTTCACTCAGTCATCACTCTGTCACCACTCAGTCTTCACTCAGTCTTCACTCGGTCTTCACTCAGTCATCACTCTGTCACCACTCAGTCTTCACTCTGTCACCACTAGGTCTTCACTCAGTCATCACTCTGTCACCACTCAGTCTTCACTCAGTCTTCACCCAGTCATTACTCTGTCACCACTCAGTCTTCACTCTGTCACCACTCAGTCTTCACTCAGTCTTCACTCAGTCATCACTCTGTCACCACTCAGTCTTAACTCAGTCATCACTCAGTCATCACTTTGTCACCACTCAGTCTTCACTCTGTCACCACTAGGTCTTCACTCAGTCATCACTCTGTCACCACTCAGTCTTCACTCTGTCACCACTAGGTCTTCACTCAGTCATCACTCTGTCACCACTCAGTCTTCACTCAGTCTTCACTCAGTCATCACTCTGTCACCAATCAGTCTTCACTCTGTCACCACTCAGTCTTCACTCAGTCTTCACTCAGTCATCACTCTGTCACTACTCAGTCTTAACTCAGTCATCACTCAGTCATCACTCTGTCACCACTCAGTCTTCACTCAGTCTTCACTCGGTCTTCACTCAGTCATCACTCTGTCACCACTCAGTCTTCACTCAGTCTTTATTCTGTCACCACTCAGTCTTCACTAAATCTTCACTCAGTCATCACTCTGTCACCATTCAGCCTTCACTCAGTCTTAACTCAGTCTTAACTTTGTCACCACTCAGTCTTCACTCAGTCTTCACTCAGTCATCACTCTGCCACCATTCAGTCTTCACTCAGTCTTAACTCAGTAATCACTCTGTCACCACTCAGTCTTCACTCAGTCTTCACTCAGTCATCACTCTGTCATCACTCAGTCTTCACTCATTCTTCACCCAGTCATCACTCTGTCACCACTCAGACTTAACTCACTCAACACTCAGTCATCACTGTGTCACCACTCAGTCTTCACTCAGTCTTCACTCGGTCTTCACTCAGTCATCACTCTGTCACCACTCAGTCTTCAATCTGTCCCCACTCAGTCTTCACTCAGTCTTCACTCAGTCGTTACTCTGTCACCATTCAGTCTTCACTCACCCTTCACTCAGTCATCACTCTGTCGTCAGTCAGCTGTCACTCAGTCTTCACTCAGTCATCACTCTGTCACCACTCAGTCTTCACTCAGTCTTCAATCTGTCACCAATCAGTCTTCACTCAGTCTTCACTCAGACTTAACTCACTCAACACTCAGTCATCACTGTGTCACCACTCAGTCTTCACTCAGTCTTCACTCAGTCTTCACTCAGTCATCACTCTGTCACCACTCAGTCTTCACTCAGTCTTCACCCAGTCATCACTCTGTCACCACTCAGTCTTCACTCAGACTTCACTCTGTCACCACTCAGTCTTCACTCAATCTTCACCCACTCATCACTCTGTCACCACTCAGTCTTCACTCAGTCTTCACTCTCTCACCACTCATTCTTCACTCAGTCTTCACCCAGTCATCACTCTGTCACCACTCAGTTTTCACTCTGTCACCACTCAGTCTTCACTCAGTCTTCACTCAGTCATCACTCTGTCACCACTCAGTCTTAACTCACTCATCACTCAGTCATCACTCTGTCACCACTCAGTTTTCACTCAGTCTTCACTCTGTCACCACTCAGTCTTCACTCAGTCTTCACTCAGTCTTCACTCTGTCACCACACAGTCTTCAATCAGTCTTCACTCAGTCATCACTCTGTCACCACTCAGTCTTCACTCAGTCTTCACTCAGTCTTCACTCTGTCACCACTCAGTCTTCACTCAGTTTTCACTCAGTCATCACTCTGTCACCACTCAGTCTTCACTCAGTCTTCACTCAGTCTTCACTCTGTCACCACTCTGTCTTCACTCAGTCTTCACTCAGTCATCACTCTGTCACCACTCAGTCTTCACTCAGTCTTCACTCGGTCTTCACTCAGTCATCACTCTGTCACCACTCAGTCTTCACTCTGTCACCACTAGGTCTTCACTCAGTCATCACTCTGTCACCACTCAGTCTTCACTCAGTCTTCACCCAGTCATTACTCTGTCACCACTCAGTCTTCACTCTGTCACCACTCAGTCTTCACTCAGTCTTCACTCAGTCATCACTCTGTCACCACTCAGTCTTAACTCAGTCATCATTCAGTCATCACTTTGTCACCACTCAGTCTTCACTCAGTCTTCACTCGGTCTTCACTCAGTCATCACTCTGTCACCACTCAGTCTTCACTCAGTCTTCACTCAGTCTTCACTCAGTCATCACTCTGTCACCATTCAGCCTTCACTCAGTCTTAACTCAGTCTTAACTTTGTCACCACTCAGTCTTCACTCAGTCTTCACTCAGTCTTCACTCAGTCTTCACTCTGTCACCACTCTGTCTTCACTCAGTCTTCACTCAGTCATCACTCTGTCACCACTCAGTCTTCACTCAGTCTTCACTCGGTCTTCACTCAGTCATCACTCTGTCACCACTCAGTCTTCACTCTGTCACCACTAGGTCTTCACTCAGTCATCACTCTGTCACCACTCAGTCTTCACTCAGTCTTCACCCAGTCATTACTCTGTCACCACTCAGTCTTCACTCTGTCACCACTCAGTCTTCACTCAGTCTTCACTCAGTCATCACTCTGTCACCACTCAGTCTTAACTCAGTCATCACTCAGTCATCACTTTGTCACCACTCAGTCTTCACTCTGTCACCACTAGGTCTTCACTCAGTCATCACTCTGTCACCACTCAGTCTTCACTCTGTCACCACTAGGTCTTCACTCAGTCATCACTCTGTCACCACTCAGTCTTCACTCAGTCTTCACTCAGTCATCACTCTGTCACCAATCAGTCTTCACTCTGTCACCACTCAGTCTTCACTCAGTCTTCACTCAGTCATCACTCTGTCACTACTCAGTCTTAACTCAGTCATCACTCAGTCATCACTCTGTCACCACTCAGTCTTCACTCAGTCATCACTCTGTCACCACTCAGTCTTCACTCAGTCTTCACTCGGTCTTCACTCAGTCATCACTCTGTCACCACTCAGTCTTCACTCAGTCTTTATTCTGTCACCACTCAGTCTTCACTAAGTCTTCACTCAGTCATCACTCTGTCACCATTCAGCCTTCACTCAGTCTTAACTCAGTCTTAACTTTGTCACCACTCAGTCTTCACTCAGTCTTCACTCAGTCATCACTCTGCCACCATTCAGTCTTCACTCAGTCTTAACTCAGTAATCACTCTGTCACCACTCAGTCTTCACTCAGTCTTCACTCAGTCATCACTCTGTCATCACTCAGTCTTCACTCAGTCTTCACCCAGTCATCACTCTGTCACCACTCAGACTTAACTCACTCAACACTCAGTCATCACTGTGTCACCACTCAGTCTTCACTCAGTCTTCACTCGGTCTTCACTCAGTCATCACTCTGTCACCACTCAGTCTTCACCCAGTCATCACTCTGTCACCAATCAGTCTTCACTCTGTCACCACTCAGTCTTCACTCAGTCTTCACTCAGTCATCACTCTGTCACCACTCAGTCTTAACTCAGTCATCACTCAGTCATCATTCTGTCACCACTCAGTCTTCACTCAGTCATCACTCTGTCACCACTCAGTCTTCACTCAGTCTTCACTCGGTCTTCACTCTGTCACCATTCATCCTTCACTCAGTCTTAACTCAGTCTTAACTTTGTCACCACTCAGTCTTCACTCAGTCTTCACTCAGTCATCACTCTGTCACCACTCAGTCTTCACTCTTTCACCACTCAGTCTTCACTCTGTCACCACTCAGTCTTCACTCTGTCACCATTCAGTCTTCACTCAATCTTCACTCTGTCACCACTCAGCTGTCACTCAGCCATCACTCAGTCATCACTCTGTCATGACGCAGCCGTCACTCAGTCTTCACTCAGTCTCCACTCAGTCTTCACTCAGTCATCACTCTGTCACCACTCAGCCGTCACTCAGCCATCACTCAGTCATCACTCAGTCTTCACTCAGTCATCACTCTGTCACCACTCAGTCTTCAATCTGTCCCCACTCAGTCTTCACTCAGTCTTCACTCAGTCGTTACTCTGTCACCATTCAGTCTTCACTCACCCTTCACTCAGTCATCACTCTGTCGTCAGTCAGCTGTCACTCAGTCTTCACTCAGTCATCACTCTGTCACCACTCAGTCTTCACTCAGTCTTCAATCTGTCACCAATCAGTCTTCACTCAGTCTTCACTCAGTCATCATTCTGTCACCACTCAGTCTTCACTCAGTCTTCAATCTGTCACCACTCAGTCTTCACTCAGTCTTCACTCAGTCATCACTCTGTCACCACTCAGTCTTCACTCAGACTTCACTCTGTCACCACTCAGTCTTCACTCAATCTTCACCCACTCATCACTCTGTCACCACTCAGTCTTCACTCAGTCTTCACTCTCTCACCACTCATTCTTCACTCAGTCTTCACCCAGTCATCACTCTGTCACCACTCAGTTTTCACTCTGTCACCACTCAGTCTTCACTCAGTCTTCACTCAGTCATCACTCTGTCACCACTCAGTCTTAACTCACTCATCACTCAGTCATCACTCTGTCACCACTCAGTTTTCACTCAGTCTTCACTCTGTCACCACTCAGTCTTCACTCAGTCTTCACTCAGTCTTCACTCAGTCTTCACTCTGTCACCACACAGTCTTCAATCAGTCTTGACTCAGTCATCACTCTGTCACCACTCAGTCTTCACTCAGTCTTCACTCAGTCTTCACTCTGTCACCACTCAGTCTTCACTCAGTTTTCACTCAGTCATCACTCTGTCACCACTCAGTCTTCACTCAGTCTTCACTCGGTCTTCACTCTGTCACCACTCTGTCTTCACTCAGTCTTCACTCAGTCATCACTCTGTCACCACTCAGTCTTCACTCAGTCTTCACTCGGTCTTCACTCAGTCATCACTCTGTCACCACTCAGTCTTCACTCTGTCACCACTAGGTCTTCACTCAGTCATCACTCTGTCACCACTCAGTCTTCACTCAGTCTTCACCCAGTCATTACTCTGTCACCACTCAGTCTTCACTCTGTCACCACTCTGTCTTCACTCAGTCTTCACTCAGTCATCACTCTGTCACCACTCAGTCTTCACTCAGTCATCACTCTGTCACCACTCAGTCTTCACGCAGTCTTCACTCGGTCTTCACTCAGTCATCACTCTGTCACCACTCAGTCTTCACTCAGTCTTCACTCAGTCATCACTTTGTCACCATTCAGCCTTCACTCAGTCTTAACTAGGTCCTAACTTTGTCACCACTCAGTCTTCACTCAGTCTTCACTCAGTCATCACTCTGTCACCACTCAGTCTTCACTCAGTCTTCACCCAGTCATCACTCTGTCACCACTCAGGCTTCACTCAGACTTCACTCTGTCACCACTCAGTCTGCACTCAATCTTCACCCAGTCATCACTCTGTCACCACTCAGTCATCACTCTGTCGTCACTCAGCCGTCACTCAGTCTTCACTCAGTCTTCACTCAGTGATCACTCTGTCACCACTCAGTCTTCACTCAGTCTTCACTCTGTCACCACTCAGTCTTCACTCAGTCATCACTCTGTCACCACTCAGTCTTCACTCAGTCTTCACTCGGTCTTCACTCAGTCATCACTCTGTCACCACTCAGTCTTCACTCAGTCTTCACTCTGTCACCACTCAGTCTTCACTCAGTCTTCACTCAGTCATCACTCTGTCACCATTCATCCTTCACTCAGTCTTAACTCAGTCTTAACTTTGTCACCACTCAGTCTTCACTCAGTCTTCACTCAGTCATCACTCTGTCACCACTCAGTCTTCACTCTTTCACCACTCAGTCTTCACTCTGTCACCACTCAGTCTTCACTCTGTCACCATTCAGTCTTCACTCAATCTTCACTCTGTCACCACTCAGCTGTCACTCAGTCTTCACTCAGTCATCACTCTGTCATCACTCAGTCTTCACTCAGTCTTCACCCAGTCATCACTCTGTCACCACTCAGACTTAACTCACTCAACACTCAGTCATCACTGTGTCACCACTCAGTCTTCACTCTGTCACCACTAGGTCTTCACTCAGTCATCACTCTGTCACCACTCAGTCTTCACTCTGTCACCACTAGGTCTTCACTCAGTCATCACTCTGTCACCACTCAGTCTTCACCCAGTCATCACTCTGTCACCAATCAGTCTTCACTCTGTCACCACTCAGTCTTCACTCAGTCTTCACTCAGTCATCACTCTGTCACCACTCAGTCTTAACTCAGTCATCACTCAGTCATCATTCTGTCACCACTCAGTCTTCACTCAGTCATCACTCTGTCACCACTCAGTCTTCACTCAGTCTTCACTCGGTCTTCACTCTGTCACCATTCATCCTTCACTCAGTCTTAACTCAGTCTTAACTTTGTCACCACTCAGTCTTCACTCAGTCTTCACTCAGTCATCACTCTGTCACCACTCAGTCTTCACTCTTTCACCACTCAGTCTTCACTCTGTCACCACTCAGTCTTCACTCTGTCACCACTCAGTCTTCACTCAGTCTTCACCCAGTCATCACTCTGTCACCACTCAGTCTTCACTCAGACTTCACTCTGTCACCACTCAGTCTTCACTCAATCTTCACCCAATCATCACTCTGTCACCACTCAGTCTTCACTCAGTCTTCACTCTCTCACCACTCATTCTTCACTCAGTCTTCACCCAGTCATCACTCTGTCACCACTCAGTTTTCACTCTGTCACCACTCAGTCTTCACTCAGTCTTCACTCAGTCATCACTCTGTCACCACTCAGTCTTAACTCACTCATCACTCAGTCATCACTCTGTCACCACTCAGTTTTCACTCAGTCTTCACTCTGTCACCACTCAGTCTTCACTCAGTCTTCACTCAGTCTTCACTCTGTCACCACACAGTCTTCAATCAGTCTTCACTCAGTCATCACTCTGTCACCACTCAGTCTTCACTCAGTCTTCACTCAGTCTTCACTCTGTCACCACTCAGTCTTCACTCAGTCTTCACTCAGTCTTCACTCTGTCACCACTCTGTCTTCACTCAGTCTTCACTCAGTCATCACTCTGTCACCACTCAGTCTTCACTCAGTCTTCACTCGGTCTTCACTCAGTCATCACTCTGTCACCACTCAGTCTTCACTCTGTCACCACTAGGTCTTCACTCAGTCATCACTCTGTCACCACTCAGTCTTCACTCAGTCTCCACCCAGTCATTACTCTGTCACCACTCAGTCTTCACTCTGTCACCACTCAGTCTTCACTCAGTCTTCACTCAGTCATCACTCTGTCACCACTCAGTCTTAACTCAGTCATCACTCAGTCATCACTTTGTCACCACTCAGTCTTCACTCAGTCTTCACTCGGTCTTCACTCAGTCATCACTCTGTCACCACTCAGTCTTCACTCAGTCTTCACTCAGTCTTCACCCAGTCATCACTCTGTCACCACTCAGACTTAACTCACTCAACACTCAGTCATCACTGTGTCACCACTCAGTCTTCACTCAGTCTTCACTCGGTCTTCACTCAGTCATCACTCTGTCACCACTCAGTCTTCACTCTGTCACCACTAGGTCTTCACTCAGTCATCACTCTGTCACCACTCAGTCTTCACTCTGTCACCACTAGGTCTTCACTCAGTCATCACTCTGTCACCACTCAGTCTTCACCCAGTCATCACTCTGTCACCAATCAGTCTTCACTCTGTCACCACTCAGTCTTCACTCAGTCTTCACTCAGTCATCACTCTGTCACCACTCAGTCTTAACTCAGTCATCACTCAGTCATCATTCTGTCACCACTCAGTCTTCACTCAGTCATCACTCTGTCACCACTCAGTCTTCACTCAGTCTTCACTCGGTCTTCACTCTGTCACCATTCATCCTTCACTCAGTCTTAACTCAGTCTTAACTTTGTCACCACTCAGTCTTCACTCAGTCTTCACTCAGTCATCACTCTGTCACCACTCAGTCTTCACTCTTTCACCACTCAGTCTTCACTCTGTCACCACTCAGTCTTCACTCTGTCACCACTCAGTCTTCACTCAGTCTTCACCCAGTCATCACTCTGTCACCACTCAGTCTTCACTCAGACTTCACTCTGTCACCACTCAGTCTTCACTCAATCTTCACCCAATCATCACTCTGTCACCACTCAGTCTTCACTCAGTCTTCACTCTCTCACCACTCATTCTTCACTCAGTCTTCACCCAGTCATCACTCTGTCACCACTCAGTTTTCACTCTGTCACCACTCAGTCTTCACTCAGTCTTCACTCAGTCATCACTCTGTCACCACTCAGTCTTAACTCACTCATCACTCAGTCATCACTCTGTCACCACTCAGTTTTCACTCAGTCTTCACTCTGTCACCACTCAGTCTTCACTCAGTCTTCACTCAGTCTTCACTCTGTCACCACACAGTCTTCAATCAGTCTTCACTCAGTCATCACTCTGTCACCACTCAGTCTTCACTCAGTCTTCACTCAGTCTTCACTCTGTCACCACTCAGTCTTCACTCAGTCTTCACTCAGTCTTCACTCTGTCACCACTCTGTCTTCACTCAGTCTTCACTCAGTCATCACTCTGTCACCACTCAGTCTTCACTCAGTCTTCACTCGGTCTTCACTCAGTCATCACTCTGTCACCACTCAGTCTTCACTCTGTCACCACTAGGTCTTCACTCAGTCATCACTCTGTCACCACTCAGTCTTCACTCAGTCTCCACCCAGTCATTACTCTGTCACCACTCAGTCTTCACTCTGTCACCACTCAGTCTTCACTCAGTCTTCACTCAGTCATCACTCTGTCACCACTCAGTCTTAACTCAGTCATCACTCAGTCATCACTTTGTCACCACTCAGTCTTCACTCAGTCTTCACTCGGTCTTCACTCAGTCATCACTCTGTCACCACTCAGTCTTCACTCAGTCTTCACTCAGTCTTCACTCAGTCATCACTCTGTCACCATTCAGCCTTCACTCAGTCTTAACTCAGTCTTAACTTTGTCACCACTCAGTCTTCACTCAGTCTTCACTCAGTCTTCACTCAGTCTTCACTCTGTCACCACTCTGTCTTCACTCAGTCTTCACTCAGTCATCACTCTGTCACCACTCAGTCTTCACTCAGTCTTCACTCGGTCTTCACTCAGTCATCACTCTGTCACCACTCAGTCTTCACTCTGTCACCACTAGGTCTTCACTCAGTCATCACTCTGTCACCACTCAGTCTTCACTCAGTCTTCACCCAGTCATTACTCTGTCACCACTCAGTCTTCACTCTGTCACCACTCAGTCTTCACTCAGTCTTCACTCAGTCATCACTCTGTCACCACTCAGTCTTAACTCAGTCATCACTCAGTCATCACTTTGTCACCACTCAGTCTTCACTCTGTCACCACTAGGTCTTCACTCAGTCATCACTCTGTCACCACTCAGTCTTCACTCTGTCACCACTAGGTCTTCACTCAGTCATCACTCTGTCACCACTCAGTCTTCACTCAGTCTTCACTCAGTCATCACTCTGTCACCAATCAGTCTTCACTCTGTCACCACTCAGTCTTCACTCAGTCTTCACTCAGTCATCACTCTGTCACTACTCAGTCTTAACTCAGTCATCACTCAGTCATCACTCTGTCACCACTCAGTCTTCACTCAGTCATCACTCTGTCACCACTCAGTCTTCACTCAGTCTTCACTCGGTCTTCACTCAGTCATCACTCTGTCACCACTCAGTCTTCACTCAGTCTTTATTCTGTCACCACTCAGTCTTCACTAAGTCTTCACTCAGTCATCACTCTGTCACCATTCAGCCTTCACTCAGTCTTAACTCAGTCTTAACTTTGTCACCACTCAGTCTTCACTCAGTCTTCACTCAGTCATCACTCTGCCACCATTCAGTCTTCACTCAGTCTTAACTCAGTAATCACTCTGTCACCACTCAGTCTTCACTCAGTCTTCACTCAGTCATCACTCTGTCATCACTCAGTCTTCACTCAGTCTTCACCCAGTCATCACTCTGTCACCACTCAGACTTAACTCACTCAACACTCAGTCATCACTGTGTCACCACTCAGTCTTCACTCAGTCTTCACTCGGTCTTCACTCAGTCATCACTCTGTCACCACTCAGTCTTCACTCTGTCACCACTAGGTCTTCACTCAGTCATCACTCTGTCACCACTCAGTCTGCACTCTGTCACCACTAGGTCTTCACTCAGTCATCACTCTGTCACCACTCAGTCTTCACCCAGTCATCACTCTGTCACCAATCAGTCTTCACTCTGTCACCACTCAGTCTTCACTCAGTCTTCACTCAGTCATCACTCTGTCACCACTCAGTCTTAACTCAGTCATCACTCAGTCATCATTCTGTCACCACTCAGTCTTCACTCAGTCATCACTCTGTCACCACTCAGTCTTCACTCAGTCTTCACTCGGTCTTCACTCTGTCACCATTCATCCTTCACTCAGTCTTAACTCAGTCTTAACTTTGTCACCACTCAGTCTTCACTCAGTCTTCACTCAGTCATCACTCTGTCACCACTCAGTCTTCACTCTTTCACCACTCAGTCTTCACTCTGTCACCACTCAGTCTTCACTCTGTCACCATTCAGTCTTCACTCAATCTTCACTCTGTCACCACTCAGCTGTCACTCAGCCATCACTCAGTCATCACTCTGTCATGACGCAGCCGTCACTCAGTCTTCACTCAGTCTCCACTCAGTCTTCACTCAGTCATCACTCTGTCACCACTCAGCCGTCACTCAGCCATCACTCAGTCATCACTCAGTCTTTACTCAGTCATCACTCTGTCACCACTCAGTCTTCAATCTGTCCCCACTCAGTCTTCACTCAGTCTTCACTCAGTCGTTACTCTGTCACCATTCAGTCTTCACTCACCCTTCACTCAGTCATCACTCTGTCGTCAGTCAGCTGTCACTCAGTCTTCACTCAGTCATCACTCTGTCACCACTCAGTCTTCACTCAGTCTTCAATCTGTCACCAATCAGTCTTCACTCAGTCTTCACTCAGTCATCATTCTGTCACCACTCAGTCTTCACTCAGTCTTCAATCTGTCACCACTCAGTCTTCACTCAGTCTTCACTCAGTCATCACTCTGTCACCACTCAGTCTTCACTCAGTCTTCACCCAGTCATCACTCTGTCACCACTCAGTCTTCACTCAGACTTCACTCTGTCACCACTCAGTCTTCACTCAATCTTCACCCACTCATCACTCTGTGACCACTCAGTCTTCACTCAGTCTTCACTCTCTCACCACTCATTCTTCACTCAGTCTTCACCCAGTCATCACTCTGTCACCACTCAGTTTTCACTCTGTCACCACTCAGTCTTCACTCAGTCTTCACTCAGTCTTCACTCTGTCACCACTCAGTCTTCACTCAGTTTTCACTCAGTCATCACTCTGTCACCACTCAGTCTTCACTCAGTCTTCACTCGGTCTTCACTCTGTCACCACTCTGTCTTCACTCAGTCTTCACTCAGTCATCACTCTGTCACCACTCAGTCTTCACTCAGTCTTCACTCGGTCTTCACTCAGTCATCACTCTGTCACCACTCAGTCTTCACTCTGTCACCACTAGGTCTTCACTCAGTCATCACTCTGTCACCACTCAGTCTTCACTCAGTCTTCACCCAGTCATTACTCTGTCACCACTCAGTCTTCACTCTGTCACCACTCAGTCTTCACTCAGTCTTCACTCAGTCATCACTCTGTCACCACTCAGTCTTAACTCAGTCATCACTCAGTCATCACTTTGTCACCACTCAGTCTTCACTCAGTCTTCACTCGGTCTTCACTCAGTCATCACTCTGTCACCACTCAGTCTTCACTCAGTCTTCACTCAGTCTTCACTCAGTCATCACTCTGTCACCATTCAGCCTTCACTCAGTCTTAACTCAGTCTTAACTTTGTCACCACTCAGTCTTCACTCAGTCTTCACTCAGTCATCACTCTGTCACCACTCAGTCTTCACTCAGTCTTCACCCAGTCATTACTCTGTCACCACTCAGTCTTCACTCTGTCACCACTCAGTCTTCACTCAGTCTTCACTCAGTCATCACTCTGTCACCACTCAGTCTTAACTCAGTCATCACTCAGTCATCACTTTGTCACCACTCAGTCTTCACTCTGTCACCACTAGGTCTTCACTCAGTCATCACTCTGTCACCACTCAGTCTTCACTCTGTCACCACTAGGTCTTCACTCAGTCATCACTCTGTCACCACTCAGTCTTCACTCAGTCTTCACTCAGTCATCACTCTGTCACCAATCAGTCTTCACTCTGTCACCACTCAGTCTTCACTCAGTCTTCACTCAGTCATCACTCTGTCACTACTCAGTCTTAACTCAGTCATCACTCAGTCATCACTCTGTCACCACTCAGTCTTCACTCAGTCATCACTCTGTCACCACTCAGTCTTCACTCAGTCTTCACTCGGTCTTCACTCAGTCATCACTCTGTCACCACTCAGTCTTCACTCAGTCTTTATTCTGTCACCACTCAGTCTTCACTCAGTCTTCACTCAGTCATCACTCTGTCACCATTCAGCCTTCACTCAGTCTTAACTCAGTCTTAACTTTGTCACCACTCAGTCTTCACTCAGTCTTCACTCAGTCATCACTCTGCCACCATTCAGTCTTCACTCAGTCTTAACTCAGTAATCACTCTGTCACCACTCAGTCTTCACTCAGTCTTCACTCAGTCATCATTCTGTCATCACTCAGTCTTCACTCAGTCTTCACCCAGTCATCACTCTGTCACCACTCAGACTTAACTCACTCAACACTCAGTCATCACTGTGTCACCACTCAGTCTTCACTCAGTCTTCACTCGGTCTTCACTCAGTCATCACTCTGTCACCACTCAGTCTTCACTCTGTCACCACTAGGTCTTCACTCAGTCATCACTCTGTCACCACTCAGTCTTCACTCTGTCACCACTAGGTCTTCACTCAGTCATCACTCTGTCACCACTCAGTCTTCACTCAGTCTTCACTCAGTCATCACTCTGTCACCACTCAGTCTTAACTCAGTCATCACTCAGTCATCACTCTGTCACCACTCAGTCTTCACTCAGTCATCACTCTGTCACCACTCAGTCTTCACTCAGTCTTCACCCAGTCATTACTCTGTCACCACTCAGTCTTCACTCTGTCACCACTCAGTCTTCACTCAGTCTTCACTCAGTCATCACTCTGTCACCACTCAGTCTTAACTCAGTCATCACTCAGTCATCACTTTGTCACCACTCAGTCTTCACTCAGTCTTCACTCGGTCTTCACTCAGTCATCACTCTGTCACCACTCAGTCTTCACTCAGTCTTCACTCAGTCTTCACTCAGTCATCACTCTGTCACCATTCAGCCTTCACTCAGTCTTAACTCAGTCTTAACTTTGTCACCACTCAGTCTTCACTCAGTCTTCACTCAGTCTTCACTCAGTCTTCACTCTGTCACCACTCTGTCTTCACTCAGTCTTCACTCAGTCATCACTCTGTCACCACTCAGTCTTCACTCAGTCTTCACTCGGTCTTCACTCAGTCATCACTCTGTCACCACTCAGTCTTCACTCTGTCACCACTAGGTCTTCACTCAGTCATCACTCTGTCACCACTCAGTCTTCACTCAGTCTTCACCCAGTCATTACTCTGTCACCACTCAGTCTTCACTCTGTCACCACTCAGTCTTCACTCAGTCTTCACTCAGTCATCACTCTGTCACCACTCAGTCTTAACTCAGTCATCACTCAGTCATCACTTTGTCACCACTCAGTCTTCACTCTGTCACCACTAGGTCTTCACTCAGTCATCACTCTGTCACCACTCAGTCTTCACTCTGTCACCACTAGGTCTTCACTCAGTCATCACTCTGTCACCACTCAGTCTTCACTCAGTCTTCACTCAGTCATCACTCTGTCACCAATCAGTCTTCACTCTGTCACCACTCAGTCTTCACTCAGTCTTCACTCAGTCATCACTCTGTCACTACTCAGTCTTAACTCAGTCATCACTCAGTCATCACTCTGTCACCACTCAGTCTTCACTCAGTCATCACTCTGTCACCACTCAGTCTTCACTCAGTCTTCACTCGGTCTTCACTCAGTCATCACTCTGTCACCACTCAGTCTTCACTCAGTCTTTATTCTGTCACCACTCAGTCTTCACTAAGTCTTCACTCAGTCATCACTCTGTCACCATTCAGCCTTCACTCAGTCTTAACTCAGTCTTAACTTTGTCACCACTCAGTCTTCACTCAGTCTTCACTCAGTCATCACTCTGCCACCATTCAGTCTTCACTCAGTCTTCACTCAGTCATCACTCTGTCATCACTCAGTCTTCACTCAGTCTTCACCCAGTCATCACTCTGTCACCACTCAGACTTAACTCACTCAACACTCAGTCATCACTGTGTCACCACTCAGTCTTCACTCAGTCTTCACTCGGTCTTCACTCAGTCATCACTCTGTCACCACTCAGTCTTCACTCTGTCACCACTAGGTCTTCACTCAGTCATCACTCTGTCACCACTCAGTCTTCACTCTGTCACCACTAGGTCTTCACTCAGTCATCACTCTGTCACCACTCAGTCTTCACCCAGTCATCACTCTGTCACCAATCAGTCTTCACTCTGTCACCACTCAGTCTTCACTCAGTCTTCACTCAGTCATCACTCTGTCACCACTCAGTCTTAACTCAGTCATCACTCAGTCATCATTCTGTCACCACTCAGTCTTCACTCAGTCATCACTCTGTCACCACTCAGTCTTCACTCAGTCTTCACTCGGTCTTCACTCTGTCACCATTCATCCTTCACTCAGTCTTAACTCAGTCTTAACTTTGTCACCACTCAGTCTTCACTCAGTCTTCACTCAGTCATCACTCTGTCACCACTCAGTCTTCACTCTTTCACCACTCAGTCTTCACTCTGTCACCACTCAGTCTTCACTCTGTCACCATTCAGTCTTCACTCAATCTTCACTCTGTCACCACTCAGCTGTCACTCAGCCATCACTCAGTCATCACTCTGTCATGACGCAGCCGTCACTCAGTCTTCACTCAGTCTCCACTCAGTCTTCACTCAGTCATCACTCTGTCACCACTCAGCCGTCACTCAGCCATCACTCAGTCATCACTCAGTCTTCACTCAGTCATCACTCTGTCACCACTCAGTCTTCAATCTGTCCCCACTCAGTCTTCACTCAGTCTTCACTCAGTCGTTACTCTGTCACCATTCAGTCTTCACTCACCCTTCACTCAGTCATCACTCTGTCGTCAGTCAGCTGTCACTCAGTCTTCACTCAGTCATCACTCTGTCACCACTCAGTCTTCACTCAGTCTTCAATCTGTCACCAATCAGTCTTCACTCAGTCTTCACTCAGTCATCATTCTGTCACCACTCAGTCTTCACTCAGTCTTCAATCTGTCACCACTCAGTCTTCACTCAGTCTTCACTCAGTCATCACTCTGTCACCACTCAGTCTTCACTCAGTCTTCACCCAGTCATCACTCTGTCACCACTCAGTCTTCACTCAGACTTCACTCTGTCACCACTCAGTCTTCACTCAATCTTCACCCACTCATCACTCTGTCACCACTCAGTCTTCACTCAGTCTTCACTCTCTCACCACTCATTCTTCACTCAGTCTTCACCCAGTCATCACTCTGTCACCACTCAGTTTTCACTCTGTCACCACTCAGTCTTCACTCAGTCTTTACACAGTCATCACTCTGTCACCACTCAGTCTTAACTCACTCATCACTCATTCATCACTCTGTCACCACTCAGTTTTCACTCAGTCTTCACTCTGTCACCACTCAGTCTTCACTCAGTCTTCACTCAGTCTTCACTCAGTCTTCACTCTGTCACCACACAGTCTTCAATCAGTCTTCACTCAGTCATCACTCTGTCACCACTCAGTCTTAACTCAGTCTTCACTCAGTCTTCACTCTGTCACCACTCAGTCTTCACTCAGTTTTCACTCAGTCATCACTCTGTCACCACTCAGTCTTCACTCAGTCTTCACTCGGTCTTCACTCTGTCACCACTCTGTCTTCACTCAGTCTTCATTCAGTCATCACTCTGTCACCACTCAGTCTTCACTCAGTCTTCACTCGGTCTTCACTCAGTCATCACTCTGTCACCACTCAGTCTTCACTCTGTCACCACTAGGTCTTCACTCAGTCATCACTCTGTCACCACTCAGTCTTCACTCAGTCTTCACCCAGTCATTACTCTGTCACCACTCAGTCTTCACTCTGTCACCACTCTGTCTTCACTCAGTCTTCACTCAGTCATCACTCTGTCACCACTCAGTCTTCACTCAGTCATCACTCTGTCACCACTCAGTCTTCACGCAGTCTTCACTCGGTCTTCACTCAGTCATCACTCTGTCACCACTCAGTCTTCACTCAGTCTTTACTCTGTCACCACTCAGTCTTCACTCAGTCTTCACTCAGTCATCACTTTGTCACCATTCAGCCTTCACTCAGTCTTAACTAGGTCCTAACTTTGTCACCACTCAGTCTTCACTCAGTCTTCACTCAGTCATCACTCTGTCACCACTCAGTCTTCACTCAGTCTTCACCCAGTCATCACTCTGTCACCACTCAGGCTTCACTCAGACTTCACTCTGTCACCACTCAGTCTGCACTCAATCTTCACCCAGTCATCACTCTGTCACCACTCAGTCATCACTCTGTCGTCACTCAGCCGTCACTCAGTCTTCACTCAGTCTTCACTCAGTGATCACTCTGTCACCACTCAGTCTTCACTCAGTCTTCACTCTGTCACCACTCAGTCTTCACTCAGTCATCACTCTGTCACCACTCAGTCTTCACTCAGTCTTCACTCGGTCTTCACTCAGTCATCACTCTGTCACCACTCAGTCTTCACTCAGTCTTCACTCAGTCATCACTCTGTCACCATTCATCCTTCACTCAGTCTTAACTCAGTCTTAACTTTGTCACCACTCAGTCTTCACTCAGTCTTCACTCAGTCATCACTCTGTCACCACTCAGTCTTCACTCTTTCACCACTCAGTCTTCACTCTGTCACCACTCAGTCTTCACTCTGTCACCATTCAGTCTTCACTCAATCTTCACTCTGTCACCACTCAGCTGTCACTCAGCCATCACTCAGTCATCACTCTGTCATGACGCAGCCGTCACTCAGTCTTCACTCAGTCTCCACTCAGTCTTCACTCAGTCATCACTCTGTCACCACTCAGCCGTCACTCAGCCATCACTCAGTCATCACTCAGTCTTCACTCAGTCATCACTCTGTCACCACTCAGTCTTCAATCTGTCCCCACTCAGTCTTCACTCAGTCTTCACTCAGTCGTTACTCTGTCACCATTCAGTCTTCACTCACCCTTCACTCAGTCATCACTCTGTCGTCAGTCAGCTGTCACTCAGTCTTCACTCAGTCAATACTCTGTCACCACTCAGTCTTCACTCAGTCTTCAATCTGTCACCAATCAGTCTTCACTCAGTCTTCACTCAGTCATCATTCTGTCACCACTCAGTCTTCACTCAGTCTTCAATCTGTCACCACTCAGTCTTCACTCAGTCTTCACTCAGTCATCACTCTGTCACCACTCAGTCTTCACTCAGTCTTCACCCAGTCATCACTCTGTCACCACTCAGTCTTCACTCAGACTTCACTCTGTCACCACTCAGTCTTCACTCAATCTTCACCCACTCATCACTCTGTCACCACTCAGTCTTCACTCAGTCTTCACTCTCTCACCACTCATTCTTCACTCAGTCTTCACCCAGTCATCACTCTGTCACCACTCAGTTTTCACTCTGTCACCACTCAGTCTTCACTCAGTCTTCACTCAGTCATCACTCTGTCACCACTCAGTCTTAACTCACTCATCACTCAGTCATCACTCTGTCACCACTCAGTTTTCACTCAGTCTTCACTCTGTCACCACTCAGTCTTCACTCAGTCTTCACTCAGTCTTCACTCTGTCACCACACAGTCTTCAATCAGTCTTCACTCAGTCATCACTCTGTCACCACTCAGTCTTCACTCAGTCTTCACTCAGTCTTCACTCTGTCACCACTCAGTCTTCACTCAGTTTTCACTCAGTCATCACTCTGTCACCACTCAGTCTTCACTCAGTCTTCACTCAGTCTTCACTCTGTCACCACTCTGTCTTCACTCAGTCTTCACTCAGTCATCACTCTGTCACCACTCAGTCTTCACTCAGTCTTCACTCGGTCTTCACTCAGTCATCACTCTGTCACCACTCAGTCTTCACTCTGTCACCACTAGGTCTTCACTCAGTCATCACTCTGTCACCACTCAGTCTTCACTCAGTCTTCACCCAGTCATTACTCTGTCACCACTCAGTCTTCACTCTGTCACCACTCAGTCTTCACTCAGTCTTCACTCAGTCATCACTCTGTCACCACTCAGTCTTAACTCAGTCATCACTCAGTCATCACTTTGTCACCACTCAGTCTTCACTCGGTCTTCACTCAGTCATCACTCTGTCACCACTCAGTCTTCACTCAGTCTTCACTCAGTCTTCACTCAGTCATCACTCTGTCACCATTCAGCCTTCACTCAGTCTTAACTCAGTCTTAACTTTGTCACCACTCAGTCTTCACTCAGTCTTCACTCAGTCTTCACTCAGTCTTCACTCTGTCACCACTCTGTCTTCACTCAGTCTTCACTCAGTCATCACTCTGTCACCACTCAGTCTTCACTCAGTCTTCACTCGGTCTTCACTCAGTCATCACTCTGTCACCACTCAGTCTTCACTCTGTCACCACTAGGTCTTCACTCAGTCATCACTCTGTCACCACTCAGTCTTCACTCAGTCTTCACCCAGTCATTACTCTGTCACCACTCAGTCTTCACTCTGTCACCACTCAGTCTTCACTCAGTCTTCACTCAGTCATCACTCTGTCACCACTCAGTCTTAACTCAGTCATCACTCAGTCATCACTTTGTCACCACTCAGTCTTCACTCTGTCACCACTAGGTCTTCACTCAGTCATCACTCTGTCACCACTCAGTCTTCACTCTGTCACCACTAGGTCTTCACTCAGTCATCACTCTGTCACCACTCAGTCTTCACTCAGTCTTCACTCAGTCATCACTCTGTCACTACTCAGTCTTAACTCAGTCATCACTCAGTCATCACTCTGTCACCACTCAGTCTTCACTCAGTCATCACTCTGTCACCACTCAGTCTTCACTCAGTCTTCACTCGGTCTTCACTCAGTCATCACTGTCACCACTCAGTCTTCACTCAGTCTTTATTCTGTCACCACTCAGTCTTCACTAAGTCTTCACTCAGTCATCACTCTGTCACCATTCAGCCTTCACTCAGTCTTAACTCAGTCTTAACTTTGTCACCACTCAGTCTTCACTCAGTCTTCACTCAGTCATCACTCTGCCACCATTCAGTCTTCACTCAGTCTTAACTCAGTAATCACTCTGTCACCACTCAGTCTTCACTCAGTCTTCACTCAGTCATCACTCTGTCATCACTCAGTCTTCACTCAGTCTTCACCCAGTCATCACTCTGTCACCACTCAGACTTAACTCACTCAACACTCAGTCATCACTGTGTCACCACTCAGTCTTCACTCAGTCTTCACTCGGTCTTCACTCAGTCATCACTCTGTCACCACTCAGTCTTCACTCTGTCACCACTAGGTCTTCACTCAGTCATCACTCTGTCACCACTCAGTCTTCACTCTGTCACCACTAGGTCTTCACTCAGTCATCACTCTGTCACCACTCAGTCTTCACCCAGTCATCACTCTGTCACCAATCAGTCTTCACTCTGTCACCACTCAGTCTTCACTCAGTCTTCACTCAGTCATCACTCTGTCACCACTCAGTCTTAACTCAGTCATCACTCAGTCATCATTCTGTCACCACTCAGTCTTCACTCAGTCATCACTCTGTCACCACTCAGTCTTCACTCAGTCTTCACTCGGTCTTCACTCTGTCACCATTCATCCTTCACTCAGTCTTAACTCAGTCTTAACTTTGTCACCACTCAGTCTTCACTCAGTCTTCACTCAGTCATCACTCTGTCACCACTCAGTCTTCACTCTTTCACCACTCAGTCTTCACTCTGTCACCACTCAGTCTTCACTCTGTCACCATTCAGTCTTCACTCAATCTTCACTCTGTCACCACTCAGCTGTCACTCAGCCATCACTCAGTCATCACTCTGTCATGACGCAGCCGTCACTCAGTCTTCACTCAGTCTCCACTCAGTCTTCACTCAGTCATCACTCTGTCACCACTCAGCCGTCACTCAGCCATCACTCAGTCATCACTCAGTCTTCACTCAGTCATCACTCTGTCACCACTCAGTCTTCAATCTGTCCCCACTCAGTCTTCACTCAGTCTTCACTCAGTCGTTACTCTGTCACCATTCAGTCT
This sequence comes from Lampris megalopsis, assembly GCA_022114975.2. Lineage (NCBI taxonomy): Eukaryota > Metazoa > Chordata > Actinopteri > Lampriformes > Lampridae > Lampris > Lampris megalopsis. Next base: position 16,379,573 of record JAJHIY020000425.1, on the reverse strand, counting down.
TCACTCACCCTTCACTCAGTCATCACTCTGTCGTCAGTCAGCTGTCACTCAGTCTTCACTCAGTCATCACTCTGTCACCACTCAGTCTTCACTCAGTCTTCAATCTGTCACCAATCAGTCTTCACTCAGTCTTCACTCAGTCATCATTCTGTCACCACTCAGTCTTCACTCAGTCTTCAATCTGTCACCACTCAGTCTTCACTCAGTCTTCACTCAGTCATCACTCTGTCACCACTCAGTCTTCACTCAGTCTTCACCCAGTCATCACTCTGTCACCACTCAGTCTTCACTCAGACTTCACTCTGTCACCACTCAGTCTTCACTCAATCTTCACCCACTCATCACTCTGTCACCACTCAGTCTTCACTCAGTCTTCACTCTCTCACCACTCATTCTTCACTCAGTCTTCACCCAGTCATCACTCTGTCACCACTCAGTTTTCACTCTGTCACCACTCAGTCTTCACTCAGTCTTCACTCAGTCATCACTCTGTCACCACTCAGTCTTAACTCACTCATCACTCAGTCATCACTCTGTCACCACTCAGTTTTCACTCAGTCTTCACTCTGTCACCACTCAGTCTTCACTCAGTCTTCACTCAGTCTTCACTCAGTCTTCACTCTGTCACCACACAGTCTTCAATCAGTCTTCACTCAGTCATCACTCTGTCACCACTCAGTCTTCACTCAGTCTTCACTCAGTCTTCACTCTGTCACCACTCAGTCTTCACTCAGTTTTCACTCAGTCATCACTCTGTCACCACTCAGTCTTCACTCAGTCTTCACTCGGTCTTCACTCTGTCACCACTCTGTCTTCACTCAGTCTTCACTCAGTCATCACTCTGTCACCACTCAGTCTTCACTCAGTCTTCACCCAGTCATTACTCTGTCACCACTCAGTCTTCACTCTGTCACCACTCAGTCTTCACTCAGTCTTCACTCAGTCATCACTCTGTCACCACTCAGTCTTAACTCAGTCATCACTCAGTCATCACTTTGTCACCACTCAGTCTTCACTCTGTCACCACTAGGTCTTCACTCAGTCATCACTCTGTCACCACTCAGTCTTCACTCTGTCACCACTAGGTCTTCACTCAGTCATCACTCTGTCACCACTCAGTCTTCACCCAGTCATCACTCTGTCACCAATCAGTCTTCACTCTGTCACCACTCAGTCTTCACTCAGTCTTCACTCAGTCTTCACTCAGTCTTCACTCTGTCACCACACAGTCTTCAATCAGTCTTCACTCAGTCATCACTCTGTCACCACTCAGTCTTCACTCAGTCTTCACTCAGTCTTCACTCAGTCATCACTCTGTCACCACTCAGTCTTAACTCAGTCATCACTCAGTCATCATTCTGTCACCACTCAGTCTTCACTCAGTCATCACTCTGTCACCACTCAGTCTTCACTCAGTCTTCACTCGGTCTTCACTCTGTCACCATTCATCCTTCACTCAGTCTTAACTCAGTCTTAACTTTGTCACCACTCAGTCTTCACTCAGTCTTCACTCAGTCATCACTCTGTCACCACTCAGTCTTCACTCTTTCACCACTCAGTCTTCACTCTGTCACCACTCAGTCTTCACTCTGTCACCATTCAGTCTTCACTCAATCTTCACTCTGTCACCACTCAGCTGTCACTCAGCCATCACTCAGTCATCACTCTGTCATGACGCAGCCGTCACTCAGTCTTCACTCAGTCTCCACTCAGTCTTCACTCAGTCATCACTCTGTCACCACTCAGCCGTCACTCAGCCATCACTCAGTCATCACTCAGTCTTTACTCAGTCATCACTCTGTCACCACTCAGTCTTCAATCTGTCCCCACTCAGTCTTCACTCAGTCTTCACTCAGTCGTTACTCTGTCACCATTCAGTCTTCACTCACCCTTCACTCAGTCATCACTCTGTCGTCAGTCAGCTGTCACTCAGTCTTCACTCAGTCATCACTCTGTCACCACTCAGTCTTCACTCAGTCTTCAATCTGTCACCAATCAGTCTTCACTCAGTCTTCACTCAGTCATCATTCTGTCACCACTCAGTCTTCACTCAGTCTTCAATCTGTCACCACTCAGTCTTCACTCAGTCTTCACTCAGTCATCACTCTGTCACCACTCAGTCTTCACTCAGTCTTCACCCAGTCATCACTCTGTCACCACTCAGTCTTCACTCAGACTTCACTCTGTCACCACTCAGTCTTCACTCAATCTTCACCCACTCATCACTCTGTCACCACTCAGTCTTCACTCAGTCTTCACTCTCTCACCACTCATTCTTCACTCAGTCTTCACCCAGTCATCACTCTGTCACCACTCAGTTTTCACTCTGTCACCACTCAGTCTTCACTCAGTCTTCACTCAGTCTTCACTCTGTCACCACTCAGTCTTCACTCAGTTTTCACTCAGTCATCACTCTGTCACCACTCAGTCTTCACTCAGTCTTCACTCGGTCTTCACTCTGTCACCACTCTGTCTTCACTCAGTCTTCACTCAGTCATCACTCTGTCACCACTCAGTCTTCACTCAGTCTTCACTCGGTCTTCACTCAGTCATCACTCTGTCACCACTCAGTCTTCACTCTGTCACCACTAGGTCTTCACTCAGTCATCACTCTGTCACCACTCAGTCTTCACTCAGTCTTCACCCAGTCATTACTCTGTCACCACTCAGTCTTCACTCTGTCACCACTCAGTCTTCACTCAGTCTTCACTCAGTCATCACTCTGTCACCACTCAGTCTTAACTCAGTCATCACTCAGTCATCACTTTGTCACCACTCAGTCTTCACTCAGTCTTCACTCGGTCTTCACTCAGTCATCACTCTGTCACCACTCAGTCTTCACTCAGTCTTCACTCAGTCTTCACTCAGTCATCACTCTGTCACCATTCAGCCTTCACTCAGTCTTAACTCAGTCTTAACTTTGTCACCACTCAGTCTTCACTCAGTCTTCACTCAGTCATCACTCTGTCACCACTCAGTCTTCACTCAGTCTTCACCCAGTCATTACTCTGTCACCACTCAGTCTTCACTCTGTCACCACTCAGTCTTCACTCAGTCTTCACTCAGTCATCACTCTGTCACCACTCAGTCTTAACTCAGTCATCACTCAGTCATCACTTTGTCACCACTCAGTCTTCACTCTGTCACCACTAGGTCTTCACTCAGTCATCACTCTGTCACCACTCAGTCTTCACTCTGTCACCACTAGGTCTTCACTCAGTCATCACTCTGTCACCACTCAGTCTTCACTCAGTCTTCACTCAGTCATCACTCTGTCACCAATCAGTCTTCACTCTGTCACCACTCAGTCTTCACTCAGTCTTCACTCAGTCATCACTCTGTCACTACTCAGTCTTAACTCAGTCATCACTCAGTCATCACTCTGTCACCACTCAGTCTTCACTCAGTCATCACTCTGTCACCACTCAGTCTTCACTCAGTCTTCACTCGGTCTTCACTCAGTCATCACTCTGTCACCACTCAGTCTTCACTCAGTCTTTATTCTGTCACCACTCAGTCTTCACTCAGTCTTCACTCAGTCATCACTCTGTCACCATTCAGCCTTCACTCAGTCTTAACTCAGTCTTAACTTTGTCACCACTCAGTCTTCACTCAGTCTTCACTCAGTCATCACTCTGCCACCATTCAGTCTTCACTCAGTCTTAACTCAGTAATCACTCTGTCACCACTCAGTCTTCACTCAGTCTTCACTCAGTCATCATTCTGTCATCACTCAGTCTTCACTCAGTCTTCACCCAGTCATCACTCTGTCACCACTCAGACTTAACTCACTCAACACTCAGTCATCACTGTGTCACCACTCAGTCTTCACTCAGTCTTCACTCGGTCTTCACTCAGTCATCACTCTGTCACCACTCAGTCTTCACTCTGTCACCACTAGGTCTTCACTCAGTCATCACTCTGTCACCACTCAGTCTTCACTCTGTCACCACTAGGTCTTCACTCAGTCATCACTCTGTCACCACTCAGTCTTCACTCAGTCTTCACTCAGTCATCACTCTGTCACCACTCAGTCTTAACTCAGTCATCACTCAGTCATCACTCTGTCACCACTCAGTCTTCACTCAGTCATCACTCTGTCACCACTCAGTCTTCACTCAGTCTTCACCCAGTCATTACTCTGTCACCACTCAGTCTTCACTCTGTCACCACTCAGTCTTCACTCAGTCTTCACTCAGTCATCACTCTGTCACCACTCAGTCTTAACTCAGTCATCACTCAGTCATCACTTTGTCACCACTCAGTCTTCACTCAGTCTTCACTCGGTCTTCACTCAGTCATCACTCTGTCACCACTCAGTCTTCACTCAGTCTTCACTCAGTCTTCACTCAGTCATCACTCTGTCACCATTCAGCCTTCACTCAGTCTTAACTCAGTCTTAACTTTGTCACCACTCAGTCTTCACTCAGTCTTCACTCAGTCTTCACTCAGTCTTCACTCTGTCACCACTCTGTCTTCACTCAGTCTTCACTCAGTCATCACTCTGTCACCACTCAGTCTTCACTCAGTCTTCACTCGGTCTTCACTCAGTCATCACTCTGTCACCACTCAGTCTTCACTCTGTCACCACTAGGTCTTCACTCAGTCAACACTCTGTCACCACTCAGTCTTCACTCAGTCTTCACCCAGTCATTACTCTGTCACCACTCAGTCTTCACTCTGTCACCACTCAGTCTTCACTCAGTCTTCACTCAGTCATCACTCTGTCACCACTCAGTCTTAACTCAGTCATCACTCAGTCATCACTTTGTCACCACTCAGTCTTCACTCTGTCACCACTAGGTCTTCACTCAGTCATCACTCTGTCACCACTCAGTCTTCACTCTGTCACCACTAGGTCTTCACTCAGTCATCACTCTGTCACCACTCAGTCTTCACTCAGTCTTCACTCAGTCATCACTCTGTCACCAATCAGTCTTCACTCTGTCACCACTCAGTCTTCACTCAGTCTTCACTCAGTCATCACTCTGTCACTACTCAGTCTTAACTCAGTCATCACTCAGTCATCACTCTGTCACCACTCAGTCTTCACTCAGTCATCACTCTGTCACCACTCAGTCTTCACTCAGTCTTCACTCGGTCTTCACTCAGTCATCACTCTGTCACCACTCAGTCTTCACTCAGTCTTTATTCTGTCACCACTCAGTCTTCACTAAGTCTTCACTCAGTCATCACTCTGTCACCATTCAGCCTTCACTCAGTCTTAACTCAGTCTTAACTTTGTCACCACTCAGTCTTCACTCAGTCTTCACTCAGTCATCACTCTGCCACCATTCAGTCTTCACTCAGTCTTCACTCAGTCATCACTCTGTCATCACTCAGTCTTCACTCAGTCTTCACCCAGTCATCACTCTGTCACCACTCAGACTTAACTCACTCAACACTCAGTCATCACTGTGTCACCACTCAGTCTTCACTCAGTCTTCACTCGGTCTTCACTCAGTCATCACTCTGTCACCACTCAGTCTTCACTCTGTCACCACTAGGTCTTCACTCAGTCATCACTCTGTCACCACTCAGTCTTCACTCTGTCACCACTAGGTCTTCACTCAGTCATCACTCTGTCACCACTCAGTCTTCACCCAGTCATCACTCTGTCACCAATCAGTCTTCACTCTGTCACCACTCAGTCTTCACTCAGTCTTCACTCAGTCATCACTCTGTCACCACTCAGTCTTAACTCAGTCATCACTCAGTCATCATTCTGTCACCACTCAGTCTTCACTCAGTCATCACTCTGTCACCACTCAGTCTTCACTCAGTCTTCACTCGGTCTTCACTCTGTCACCATTCATCCTTCACTCAGTCTTAACTCAGTCTTAACTTTGTCACCACTCAGTCTTCACTCAGTCTTCACTCAGTCATCACTCTGTCACCACTCAGTCTTCACTCTTTCACCACTCAGTCTTCACTCTGTCACCACTCAGTCTTCACTCTGTCACCATTCAGTCTTCACTCAATCTTCACTCTGTCACCACTCAGCTGTCACTCAGCCATCACTCAGTCATCACTCTGTCATGACGCAGCCGTCACTCAGTCTTCACTCAGTCTCCACTCAGTCTTCACTCAGTCATCACTCTGTCACCACTCAGCCGTCACTCAGCCATCACTCAGTCATCACTCAGTCTTCACTCAGTCATCACTCTGTCACCACTCAGTCTTCAATCTGTCCCCACTCAGTCTTCACTCAGTCTTCACTCAGTCGTTACTCTGTCACCATTCAGTCTTCACTCACCCTTCACTCAGTCATCACTCTGTCGTCAGTCAGCTGTCACTCAGTCTTCACTCAGTCATCACTCTGTCACCACTCAGTCTTCACTCAGTCTTCAATCTGTCACCAATCAGTCTTCACTCAGTCTTCACTCAGTCATCATTCTGTCACCACTCAGTCTTCACTCAGTCTTCAATCTGTCACCACTCAGTCTTCACTCAGTCTTCACTCAGTCATCACTCTGTCACCACTCAGTCTTCACTCAGTCTTCACCCAGTCATCACTCTGTCACCACTCAGTCTTCACTCAGACTTCACTCTGTCACCACTCAGTCTTCACTCAATCTTCACCCACTCATCACTCTGTCACCACTCAGTCTTCACTCAGTCTTCACTCTCTCACCACTCATTCTTCACTCAGTCTTCACCCAGTCATCACTCTGTCACCACTCAGTTTTCACTCTGTCACCACTCAGTCTTCACTCAGTCTTTACACAGTCATCACTCTGTCACCACTCAGTCTTAACTCACTCATCACTCATTCATCACTCTGTCACCACTCAGTTTTCACTCAGTCTTCACTCTGTCACCACTCAGTCTTCACTCAGTCTTCACTCAGTCTTCACTCAGTCTTCACTCTGTCACCACACAGTCTTCAATCAGTCTTCACTCAGTCATCACTCTGTCACCACTCAGTCTTAACTCAGTCTTCACTCAGTCTTCACTCTGTCACCACTCAGTCTTCACTCAGTTTTCACTCAGTCATCACTCTGTCACCACTCAGTCTTCACTCAGTCTTCACTCGGTCTTCACTCTGTCACCACTCTGTCTTCACTCAGTCTTCATTCAGTCATCACTCTGTCACCACTCAGTCTTCACTCAGTCTTCACTCGGTCTTCACTCAGTCATCACTCTGTCACCACTCAGTCTTCACTCTGTCACCACTAGGTCTTCACTCAGTCATCACTCTGTCACCACTCAGTCTTCACTCAGTCTTCACCCAGTCATTACTCTGTCACCACTCAGTCTTCACTCTGTCACCACTCTGTCTTCACTCAGTCTTCACTCAGTCATCACTCTGTCACCACTCAGTCTTCACTCAGTCATCACTCTGTCACCACTCAGTCTTCACGCAGTCTTCACTCGGTCTTCACTCAGTCATCACTCTGTCACCACTCAGTCTTCACTCAGTCTTTACTCTGTCACCACTCAGTCTTCACTCAGTCTTCACTCAGTCATCACTTTGTCACCATTCAGCCTTCACTCAGTCTTAACTAGGTCCTAACTTTGTCACCACTCAGTCTTCACTCAGTCTTCACTCAGTCATCACTCTGTCACCACTCAGTCTTCACTCAGTCTTCACCCAGTCATCACTCTGTCACCACTCAGGCTTCACTCAGACTTCACTCTGTCACCACTCAGTCTGCACTCAATCTTCACCCAGTCATCACTCTGTCACCACTCAGTCATCACTCTGTCGTCACTCAGCCGTCACTCAGTCTTCACTCAGTCTTCACTCAGTGATCACTCTGTCACCACTCAGTCTTCACTCAGTCTTCACTCTGTCACCACTCAGTCTTCACTCAGTCATCACTCTGTCACCACTCAGTCTTCACTCAGTCTTCACTCGGTCTTCACTCAGTCATCACTCTGTCACCACTCAGTCTTCACTCAGTCTTCACTCAGTCATCACTCTGTCACCATTCATCCTTCACTCAGTCTTAACTCAGTCTTAACTTTGTCACCACTCAGTCTTCACTCAGTCTTCACTCAGTCATCACTCTGTCACCACTCAGTCTTCACTCTTTCACCACTCAGTCTTCACTCTGTCACCACTCAGTCTTCACTCTGTCACCATTCAGTCTTCACTCAATCTTCACTCTGTCACCACTCAGCTGTCACTCAGCCATCACTCAGTCATCACTCTGTCATGACGCAGCCGTCACTCAGTCTTCACTCAGTCTCCACTCAGTCTTCACTCAGTCATCACTCTGTCACCACTCAGCCGTCACTCAGCCATCACTCAGTCATCACTCAGTCTTCACTCAGTCATCACTCTGTCACCACTCAGTCTTCAATCTGTCCCCACTCAGTCTTCACTCAGTCTTCACTCAGTCGTTACTCTGTCACCATTCAGTCTTCACTCACCCTTCACTCAGTCATCACTCTGTCGTCAGTCAGCTGTCACTCAGTCTTCACTCAGTCAATACTCTGTCACCACTCAGTCTTCACTCAGTCTTCAATCTGTCACCAATCAGTCTTCACTCAGTCTTCACTCAGTCATCATTCTGTCACCACTCAGTCTTCACTCAGTCTTCAATCTGTCACCACTCAGTCTTCACTCAGTCTTCACTCAGTCATCACTCTGTCACCACTCAGTCTTCACTCAGTCTTCACCCAGTCATCACTCTGTCACCACTCAGTCTTCACTCAGACTTCACTCTGTCACCACTCAGTCTTCACTCAATCTTCACCCACTCATCACTCTGTCACCACTCAGTCTTCACTCAGTCTTCACTCTCTCACCACTCATTCTTCACTCAGTCTTCACCCAGTCATCACTCTGTCACCACTCAGTTTTCACTCTGTCACCACTCAGTCTTCACTCAGTCTTCACTCAGTCATCACTCTGTCACCACTCAGTCTTAACTCACTCATCACTCAGTCATCACTCTGTCACCACTCAGTTTTCACTCAGTCTTCACTCTGTCACCACTCAGTCTTCACTCAGTCTTCACTCAGTCTTCACTCTGTCACCACACAGTCTTCAATCAGTCTTCACTCAGTCATCACTCTGTCACCACTCAGTCTTCACTCAGTCTTCACTCAGTCTTCACTCTGTCACCACTCAGTCTTCACTCAGTTTTCACTCAGTCATCACTCTGTCACCACTCAGTCTTCACTCAGTCTTCACTCAGTCTTCACTCTGTCACCACTCTGTCTTCACTCAGTCTTCACTCAGTCATCACTCTGTCACCACTCAGTCTTCACTCAGTCTTCACTCGGTCTTCACTCAGTCATCACTCTGTCACCACTCAGTCTTCACTCTGTCACCACTAGGTCTTCACTCAGTCATCACTCTGTCACCACTCAGTCTTCACTCAGTCTTCACCCAGTCATTACTCTGTCACCACTCAGTCTTCACTCTGTCACCACTCAGTCTTCACTCAGTCTTCACTCAGTCATCACTCTGTCACCACTCAGTCTTAACTCAGTCATCACTCAGTCATCACTTTGTCACCACTCAGTCTTCACTCGGTCTTCACTCAGTCATCACTCTGTCACCACTCAGTCTTCACTCAGTCTTCACTCAGTCTTCACTCAGTCATCACTCTGTCACCATTCAGCCTTCACTCAGTCTTAACTCAGTCTTAACTTTGTCACCACTCAGTCTTCACTCAGTCTTCACTCAGTCTTCACTCAGTCTTCACTCTGTCACCACTCTGTCTTCACTCAGTCTTCACTCAGTCATCACTCTGTCACCACTCAGTCTTCACTCAGTCTTCACTCGGTCTTCACTCAGTCATCACTCTGTCACCACTCAGTCTTCACTCTGTCACCACTAGGTCTTCACTCAGTCATCACTCTGTCACCACTCAGTCTTCACTCAGTCTTCACCCAGTCATTACTCTGTCACCACTCAGTCTTCACTCTGTCACCACTCAGTCTTCACTCAGTCTTCACTCAGTCATCACTCTGTCACCACTCAGTCTTAACTCAGTCATCACTCAGTCATCACTTTGTCACCACTCAGTCTTCACTCTGTCACCACTAGGTCTTCACTCAGTCATCACTCTGTCACCACTCAGTCTTCACTCTGTCACCACTAGGTCTTCACTCAGTCATCACTCTGTCACCACTCAGTCTTCACTCAGTCTTCACTCAGTCATCACTCTGTCACTACTCAGTCTTAACTCAGTCATCACTCAGTCATCACTCTGTCACCACTCAGTCTTCACTCAGTCATCACTCTGTCACCACTCAGTCTTCACTCAGTCTTCACTCGGTCTTCACTCAGTCATCACTGTCACCACTCAGTCTTCACTCAGTCTTTATTCTGTCACCACTCAGTCTTCACTAAGTCTTCACTCAGTCATCACTCTGTCACCATTCAGCCTTCACTCAGTCTTAACTCAGTCTTAACTTTGTCACCACTCAGTCTTCACTCAGTCTTCACTCAGTCATCACTCTGCCACCATTCAGTCTTCACTCAGTCTTAACTCAGTAATCACTCTGTCACCACTCAGTCTTCACTCAGTCTTCACTCAGTCATCACTCTGTCATCACTCAGTCTTCACTCAGTCTTCACCCAGTCATCACTCTGTCACCACTCAGACTTAACTCACTCAACACTCAGTCATCACTGTGTCACCACTCAGTCTTCACTCAGTCTTCACTCGGTCTTCACTCAGTCATCACTCTGTCACCACTCAGTCTTCACTCTGTCACCACTAGGTCTTCACTCAGTCATCACTCTGTCACCACTCAGTCTTCACTCTGTCACCACTAGGTCTTCACTCAGTCATCACTCTGTCACCACTCAGTCTTCACCCAGTCATCACTCTGTCACCAATCAGTCTTCACTCTGTCACCACTCAGTCTTCACTCAGTCTTCACTCAGTCATCACTCTGTCACCACTCAGTCTTAACTCAGTCATCACTCAGTCATCATTCTGTCACCACTCAGTCTTCACTCAGTCATCACTCTGTCACCACTCAGTCTTCACTCAGTCTTCACTCGGTCTTCACTCTGTCACCATTCATCCTTCACTCAGTCTTAACTCAGTCTTAACTTTGTCACCACTCAGTCTTCACTCAGTCTTCACTCAGTCATCACTCTGTCACCACTCAGTCTTCACTCTTTCACCACTCAGTCTTCACTCTGTCACCACTCAGTCTTCACTCTGTCACCATTCAGTCTTCACTCAATCTTCACTCTGTCACCACTCAGCTGTCACTCAGCCATCACTCAGTCATCACTCTGTCATGACGCAGCCGTCACTCAGTCTTCACTCAGTCTCCACTCAGTCTTCACTCAGTCATCACTCTGTCACCACTCAGCCGTCACTCAGCCATCACTCAGTCATCACTCAGTCTTCACTCAGTCATCACTCTGTCACCACTCAGTCTTCAATCTGTCCCCACTCAGTCTTCACTCAGTCTTCACTCAGTCGTTACTCTGTCACCATTCAGTCTTCACTCACCCTTCACTCAGTCATCACTCTGTCGTCAGTCAGCTGTCACTCAGTCTTCACTCAGTCATCACTCTGTCACCACTCAGTCTTCACTCAGTCTTCAATCTGTCACCAATCAGTCTTCACTCAGTCTTCACTCAGTCATCATTCTGTCACCACTCAGTCTTCACTCAGTCTTCAATCTGTCACCACTCAGTCTTCACTCAGTCTTCACTCAGTCATCACTCTGTCACCACTCAGTCTTCACTCAGTCTTCACCCAGTCATCACTCTGTCACCACTCAGTCTTCACTCAGACTTCACTCTGTCACCACTCAGTCTTCACTCAATCTTCACCCACTCATCACTCTGTCACCACTCAGTCTTCACTCAGTCTTCACTCTCTCACCACTCATTCTTCACTCAGTCTTCACCCAGTCATCACTCTGTCACCACTCAGTTTTCACTCTGTCACCACTCAGTCTTCACTCAGTCTTCACTCAGTCATCACTCTGTCACCACTCAGTCTTAACTCACTCATCACTCAGTCATCACTCTGTCACCACTCAGTTTTCACTCAGTCTTCACTCTGTCACCACTCAGTCTTCACTCAGTCTTCACTCAGTCTTCACTCAGTCTTCACTCTGTCACCACACAGTCTTCAATCAGTCTTCACTCAGTCATCACTCTGTCACCACTCAGTCTTCACTCAGTCTTCACTCAGTCTTCACTCTGTCACCACTCAGTCTTCACTCAGTTTTCACTCAGTCATCACTCTGTCACCACTCAGTCTTCACTCAGTCTTCACTCGGTCTTCACTCTGTCACCACTCTGTCTTCACTCAGTCTTCACTCAGTCATCACTCTGTCACCACTCAGTCTTCACTCAGTCTTCACCCAGTCATTACTCTGTCACCACTCAGTCTTCACTCTGTCACCACTCAGTCTTCACTCAGTCTTCACTCAGTCATCACTCTGTCACCACTCAGTCTTAACTCAGTCATCACTCAGTCATCACTTTGTCACCACTCAGTCTTCACTCTGTCACCACTAGGTCTTCACTCAGTCATCACTCTGTCACCACTCAGTCTTCACTCTGTCACCACTAGGTCTTCACTCAGTCATCACTCTGTCACCACTCAGTCTTCACCCAGTCATCACTCTGTCACCAATCAGTCTTCACTCTGTCACCACTCAGTCTTCACTCAGTCTTCACTCAGTCTTCACTCAGTCTTCACTCTGTCACCACACAGTCTTCAATCAGTCTTCACTCAGTCATCACTCTGTCACCACTCAGTCTTCACTCAGTCTTCACTCAGTCTTCACTCAGTCATCACTCTGTCACCACTCAGTCTTAACTCAGTCATCACTCAGTCATCATTCTGTCACCACTCAGTCTTCACTCAGTCATCACTCTGTCACCACTCAGTCTTCACTCAGTCTTCACTCGGTCTTCACTCTGTCACCATTCATCCTTCACTCAGTCTTAACTCAGTCTTAACTTTGTCACCACTCAGTCTTCACTCAGTCTTCACTCAGTCATCACTCTGTCACCACTCAGTCTTCACTCTTTCACCACTCAGTCTTCACTCTGTCACCACTCAGTCTTCACTCTGTCACCATTCAGTCTTCACTCAATCTTCACTCTGTCACCACTCAGCTGTCACTCAGCCATCACTCAGTCATCACTCTGTCATGACGCAGCCGTCACTCAGTCTTCACTCAGTCTCCACTCAGTCTTCACTCAGTCATCACTCTGTCACCACTCAGCCGTCACTCAGCCATCACTCAGTCATCACTCAGTCTTCACTCAGTCATCACTCTGTCACCACTCAGTCTTCAATCTGTCCCCACTCAGTCTTCACTCAGTCTTCACTCAGTCGTTACTCTGTCACCATTCAGTCTTCACTCACCCTTCACTCAGTCATCACTCTGTCGTCAGTCAGCTGTCACTCAGTCTTCACTCAGTCATCACTCTGTCACCACTCAGTCTTCACTCAGTCTTCAATCTGTCACCAATCAGTCTTCACTCAGTCTTCACTCAGTCATCATTCTGTCACCACTCAGTCTTCACTCAGTCTTCAATCTGTCACCACTCAGTCTTCACTCAGTCTTCACTCAGTCATCACTCTGTCACCACTCAGTCTTCACTCAGTCTTCACCCAGTCATCACTCTGTCACCACTCAGTCTTCACTCAGACTTCACTCTGTCACCACTCAGTCTTCACTCAATCTTCACCCACTCATCACTCTGTCACCACTCAGTCTTCACTCAGTCTTCACTCTCTCACCACTCATTCTTCACTCAGTCTTCACCCAGTCATCACTCTGTCACCACTCAGTTTTCACTCTGTCACCACTCAGTCTTCACTCAGTCATCACTCTGTCACCACTCAGTCTTCACTCAGTCTTCACTCAGTCTTCACTCTGTCACCACTCAGTCTTCACTCAGTTTTCACTCAGTCATCACTCTGTCACCACTCAGTCTTCACTCAGTCTTCACTCGGTCTTCACTCTGTCACCACTCTGTCTTCACTCAGTCTTCACTCAGTCATCACTCTGTCACCACTCAGTCTTCACTCAGTCTTCACTCGGTCTTCACTCAGTCATCACTCTGTCACCACTCAGTCTTCACTCTGTCACCACTAGGTCTTCACTCAGTCATCACTCTGTCACCACTCAGTCTTCACTCAGTCTTCACCCAGTCATTACTCTGTCACCACTCAGTCTTCACTCTGTCACCACTCAGTCTTCACTCAGTCTTCACTCAGTCATCACTCTGTCACCACTCAGTCTTAACTCAGTCATCACTCAGTCATCACTTTGTCACCACTCAGTCTTCACTCAGTCTTCACTCGGTCTTCACTCAGTCATCACTCTGTCACCACTCAGTCTTCACTCAGTCTTCACTCAGTCTTCACTCAGTCATCACTCTGTCACCATTCAGCCTTCACTCAGTCTTAACTCAGTCTTAACTTTGTCACCACTCAGTCTTCACTCAGTCTTCACTCAGTCTTCACTCAGTCTTCACTCTGTCACCACTCTGTCTTCACTCAGTCTTCACTCAGTCATCACTCTGTCACCACTCAGTCTTCACTCAGTCTTCACTCGGTCTTCACTCAGTCATCACTCTGTCACCACTCAGTCTTCACTCTGTCACCACTAGGTCTTCACTCAGTCATCACTCTGTCACCACTCAGTCTTCACTCAGTCTTCACCCAGTCATTACTCTGTCACCACTCATTCTTCACTCTGTCACCACTCAGTCTTCACTCAGTCTTCACTCAGTCATCACTCTGTCACCACTCAGTCTTAACTCAGTCATCACTCAGTCATCACTTTGTCACCACTCAGTCTTCACTCTGTCACCACTAGGTCTTCACTCAGTCATCACTCTGTCACCAATCAGTCTTCACTCTGTCACCACTCAGTCTTCACTCAGTCTTCACTCAGTCATCACTCTGTCACTACTCAGTCTTAACTCAGTCATCACTCAGTCATCACTCTGTCACCACTCAGTCTTCACTCAGTCATCACTCTGTCACCACTCAGTCTTCACTCAGTCTTCACTCGGTCTTCACTCAGTCATCACTCTGTCACCACTCAGTCTTCACTCAGTCTTTATTCTGTCACCACTCAGTCTTCACTCAGTCTTCACTCAGTCATCACTCTGTCACCATTCAGCCTTCACTCAGTCTTAACTCAGTCTTAACTTTGTCACCACTCAGTCTTCACTCAGTCTTCACTCAGTCATCACTCTGCCACCATTCAGTCTTCACTCAGTCTTAACTCAGTAATCACTCTGTCACCACTCAGTCTTCACTCAGTCTTCACTCAGTCATCATTCTGTCATCACTCAGTCTTCACTCAGTCTTCACCCAGTCATCACTCTGTCACCACTCAGACTTAACTCACTCAACACTCAGTCATCACTGTGTCACCACTCAGTCTTCACTCAGTCTTCACTCGGTCTTCACTCAGTCATCACTCTGTCACCACTCAGTCTTCACTCTGTCACCACTAGGTCTTCACTCAGTCATCACTCTGTCACCACTCAGTCTTCACTCTGTCACCACTAGGTCTTCACTCAGTCATCACTCTGTCACCACTCAGTCTTCACTCAGTCTTCACTCAGTCATCACTCTGTCACCACTCAGTCTTAACTCAGTCATCACTCAGTCATCACTCTGTCACCACTCAGTCTTCACTCAGTCATCACTCTGTCACCACTCAGTCTTCACGCAGTCTTCACTCGGTCTTCACTCAGTCATCACTCTGTCACCACTCAGTCTTCACTCAGTCTTTACTCTGTCACCACTCAGTCGTCACTCAGTCTTCACTCAGTCATCACTTTGTCACCATTCAGCCTTCACTCAGTCTTAACTAGGTCCTAACTTTGTCACCACTCAGTCTTCACTCAGTCTTCACTCAGTCATCACTCTGTCACCACTCAGTCTTCACTCAGTCTTCACCCAGTCATCACTCTGTCACCACTCAGGCTTCACTCAGACTTCACTCTGTCACCACTCAGTCTGCACTCAATCTTCACCCAGTCATCACTCTGTCACCACTCAGTCATCACTCTGTCGTCACTCAGCCGTCACTCAGTCTTCACTCAGTCTTCACTCAGTGATCACTCTGTCACCACTCAGTCTTCACTCAGTCTTCACTCTGTCACCACTCAGTCTTCACTCAGTCATCAATCTGTCACCACTCAGTCTTCACTCAGTCTTCACTCGGTCTTCACTCAGTCATCACTCTGTCACCACTCAGTCTTCACTCAGTCTTCACTCTGTCACCACTCAGTCTTCACTCAGTCTTCACTCAGTCATCACTCTGTCACCATTCATCCTTCACTCAGTCTTAACTCAGTCTTAACTTTGTCACCACTCAGTCTTCACTCAGTCTTCACTCAGTCATCACTCTGTCACCACTCAGTCTTCACTCTTTCACCACTCAGTCTTCACTCTGTCACCACTCAGTCTTCACTCTGTCACCATTCAGTCTTCACTCAATCTTCACTCTGTCACCACTCAGCTGTCACTCAGCCATCACTCAGTCATCACTCTGTCATGACGCAGCCGTCACTCAGTCTTCACTCAGTCTCCACTCAGTCTTCACTCAGTCATCACTCTGTCACCACTCAGCCGTCACTCAGCCATCACTCAGTCATCACTCAGTCTTCACTCAGTCATCACTCTGTCACCACTCAGTCTTCAATCTGTCCCCACTCAGTCTTCACTCAGTCTTCACTCAGTCGTTACTCTGTCACCATTCAGTCTTCACTCACCCTTCACTCAGTCATCACTCTGTCGTCAGTCAGCTGTCACTCAGTCTTCACTCAGTCATCACTCTGTCACCATTCAGCCTTCACTCAGTCTTAACTCAGTCTTAACTTTGTCACCACTCAGTCTTCACTCAGTCTTCACTCAGTCATCACTCTGCCACCATTCAGTCTTCACTCAGTCTTAACTCAGTAATCACTCTGTCACCACTCAGTCTTCACTCAGTCTTCACTCAGTCATCATTCTGTCATCACTCAGTCTTCACTCAGTCTTCACCCAGTCATCACTCTGTCACCACTCAGACTTAACTCACTCAACACTCAGTCATCACTGTGTCACCACTCAGTCTTCACTCAGTCTTCACTCGGTCTTCACTCAGTCATCACTCTGTCACCACTCAGTCTTCACTCTGTCACCACTAGGTCTTCACTCAGTCATCACTCTGTCACCACTCAGTCTTCACTCTGTCACCACTAGGTCTTCACTCAGTCAACACTCTGTCACCACTCAGTCTTCACTCAGTCTTCACTCAGTCATCACTCTGTCACCACTCAGTCTTAACTCAGTCATCACTCAGTCATCATTCTGTCACCACTCAGTCTTCACTCAGTCATCACTCTGTCACCACTCAGTCTTCACTCAGTCTTCACTCGGTCTTCACTCTGTCACCATTCATCCTTCACTCAGTCTTAACTCAGTCTTAACTTTGTCACCACTCAGTCTTCACTCAGTCTTCACTCAGTCATCACTCTGTCACCACTCAGTCTTCACTCTTTCACCACTCAGTCTTCACTCTGTCACCACTCAGTCTTCACTCTGTCACCATTCAGTCTTCACTCAATCTTCACTCTGTCACCACTCAGCTGTCACTCAGCCATCACTCAGTCATCACTCTGTCATGACGCAGCCGTCACTCAGTCTTCACTCAGTCTCCACTCAGTCTTCACTCAGTCATCACTCTGTCACCACTCAGCCGTCACTCAGCCATCACTCAGTCATCACTCAGTCTTCACTCAGTCATCACTCTGTCACCACTCAGTCTTCAATCTGTCCCCACTCAGTCTTCACTCAGTCTTCACTCAGTCGTTACTCTGTCACCATTCAGTCTTCACTCACCCTTCACTCAGTCATCACTCTGTCGTCAGTCAGCTGTCACTCAGTCTTCACTCAGTCATCACTCTGTCACCACTCAGTCTTCACTCAGTCTTCAATCTGTCACCAATCAGTCTTCACTCAGTCTTCACTCAGTCATCATTCTGTCACCACTCAGTCTTCACTCAGTCTTCAATCTGTCACCACTCAGTCTTCACTCAGTCTTCACTCAGTCATCACTCTGTCACCACTCAGTCTTCACTCAGTCTTCACCCAGTCATCACTCTGTCACCACTCAGTCTTCACTCAGACTTCACTCTGTCACCACTCAGTCTTCACTCAATCTTCACCCACTCATCACTCTGTCACCACTCAGTCTTCACTCAGTCTTCACTCTCTCACCACTCATTCTTCACTCAGTCTTCACCCAGTCATCACTCTGTCACCACTCAGTTTTCACTCTGTCACCACTCAGTCTTCACTCAGTCATCACTCTGTCACCACTCAGTCTTCACTCAGTCTTCACTCAGTCTTCACTCTGTCACCACTCAGTCTTCACTCAGTTTTCACTCAGTCATCACTCTGTCACCACTCAGTCTTCACTCAGTCTTCACTCGGTCTTCACTCTGTCACCACTCTGTCTTCACTCAGTCTTCACTCAGTCATCACTCTGTCACCACTCAGTCTTCACTCAGTCTTCACTCGGTCTTCACTCAGTCATCACTCTGTCACCACTCAGTCTTCACTCTGTCACCACTAGGTCTTCACTCAGTCATCACTCTGTCACCACTCAGTCTTCACTCAGTCTTCACCCAGTCATTACTCTGTCACCACTCAGTCTTCACTCTGTCACCACTCAGTCTTCACTCAGTCTTCACTCAGTCATCACTCTGTCACCACTCAGTCTTAACTCAGTCATCACTCAGTCATCACTTTGTCACCACTCAGTCTTCACTCAGTCTTCACTCGGTCTTCACTCAGTCATCACTCTGTCACCACTCAGTCTTCACTCAGTCTTCACTCAGTCTTCACTCAGTCATCACTCTGTCACCATTCAGCCTTCACTCAGTCTTAACTCAGTCTTAACTTTGTCACCACTCAGTCTTCACTCAGTCTTCACTCAGTCTTCACTCAGTCTTCACTCTGTCACCACTCTGTCTTCACTCAGTCTTCACTCAGTCATCACTCTGTCACCACTCAGTCTTCACTCAGTCTTCACTCGGTCTTCACTCAGTCATCACTCTGTCACCACTCAGTCTTCACTCTGTCACCACTAGGTCTTCACTCAGTCATCACTCTGTCACCACTCAGTCTTCACTCAGTCT
Source organism: Lampris megalopsis (assembly GCA_022114975.2). Lineage (NCBI taxonomy): Eukaryota > Metazoa > Chordata > Actinopteri > Lampriformes > Lampridae > Lampris > Lampris megalopsis. The sequence goes on along the minus strand of JAJHIY020000425.1, from coordinate 16,360,468 downwards.
TCACCCAGTCATTACTCTGTCACCACTCATTCTTCACTCTGTCACCACTCAGTCTTCACTCAGTCTTCACTCAGTCATCACTCTGTCACCACTCAGTCTTAACTCAGTCATCACTCAGTCATCACTTTGTCACCACTCAGTCTTCACTCTGTCACCACTAGGTCTTCACTCAGTCATCACTCTGTCACCAATCAGTCTTCACTCTGTCACCACTCAGTCTTCACTCAGTCTTCACTCAGTCATCACTCTGTCACTACTCAGTCTTAACTCAGTCATCACTCAGTCATCACTCTGTCACCACTCAGTCTTCACTCAGTCATCACTCTGTCACCACTCAGTCTTCACTCAGTCTTCACTCGGTCTTCACTCAGTCATCACTCTGTCACCACTCAGTCTTCACTCAGTCTTTATTCTGTCACCACTCAGTCTTCACTCAGTCTTCACTCAGTCATCACTCTGTCACCATTCAGCCTTCACTCAGTCTTAACTCAGTCTTAACTTTGTCACCACTCAGTCTTCACTCAGTCTTCACTCAGTCATCACTCTGCCACCATTCAGTCTTCACTCAGTCTTAACTCAGTAATCACTCTGTCACCACTCAGTCTTCACTCAGTCTTCACTCAGTCATCATTCTGTCATCACTCAGTCTTCACTCAGTCTTCACCCAGTCATCACTCTGTCACCACTCAGACTTAACTCACTCAACACTCAGTCATCACTGTGTCACCACTCAGTCTTCACTCAGTCTTCACTCGGTCTTCACTCAGTCATCACTCTGTCACCACTCAGTCTTCACTCTGTCACCACTAGGTCTTCACTCAGTCATCACTCTGTCACCACTCAGTCTTCACTCTGTCACCACTAGGTCTTCACTCAGTCATCACTCTGTCACCACTCAGTCTTCACTCAGTCTTCACTCAGTCATCACTCTGTCACCACTCAGTCTTAACTCAGTCATCACTCAGTCATCACTCTGTCACCACTCAGTCTTCACTCAGTCATCACTCTGTCACCACTCAGTCTTCACGCAGTCTTCACTCGGTCTTCACTCAGTCATCACTCTGTCACCACTCAGTCTTCACTCAGTCTTTACTCTGTCACCACTCAGTCTTCACTCAGTCTTCACTCAGTCATCACTTTGTCACCATTCAGCCTTCACTCAGTCTTAACTAGGTCCTAACTTTGTCACCACTCAGTCTTCACTCAGTCTTCACTCAGTCATCACTCTGTCACCACTCAGTCTTCACTCAGTCTTCACCCAGTCATCACTCTGTCACCACTCAGGCTTCACTCAGACTTCACTCTGTCACCACTCAGTCTGCACTCAATCTTCACCCAGTCATCACTCTGTCACCACTCAGTCATCACTCTGTCGTCACTCAGCCGTCACTCAGTCTTCACTCAGTCTTCACTCAGTGATCACTCTGTCACCACTCAGTCTTCACTCAGTCTTCACTCTGTCACCACTCAGTCTTCACTCAGTCATCAATCTGTCACCACTCAGTCTTCACTCAGTCTTCACTCGGTCTTCACTCAGTCATCACTCTGTCACCACTCAGTCTTCACTCAGTCTTCACTCTGTCACCACTCAGTCTTCACTCAGTCTTCACTCAGTCATCACTCTGTCACCATTCATCCTTCACTCAGTCTTAACTCAGTCTTAACTTTGTCACCACTCAGTCTTCACTCAGTCTTCACTCAGTCATCACTCTGTCACCACTCAGTCTTCACTCTTTCACCACTCAGTCTTCACTCTGTCACCACTCAGTCTTCACTCTGTCACCATTCAGTCTTCACTCAATCTTCACTCTGTCACCACTCAGCTGTCACTCAGCCATCACTCAGTCATCACTCTGTCATGACGCAGCCGTCACTCAGTCTTCACTCAGTCTCCACTCAGTCTTCACTCAGTCATCACTCTGTCACCACTCAGCCGTCACTCAGCCATCACTCAGTCATCACTCAGTCTTCACTCAGTCATCACTCTGTCACCACTCAGTCTTCAATCTGTCCCCACTCAGTCTTCACTCAGTCTTCACTCAGTCGTTACTCTGTCACCATTCAGTCTTCACTCACCCTTCACTCAGTCATCACTCTGTCGTCAGTCAGCTGTCACTCAGTCTTCACTCAGTCATCACTCTGTCACCATTCAGCCTTCACTCAGTCTTAACTCAGTCTTAACTTTGTCACCACTCAGTCTTCACTCAGTCTTCACTCAGTCATCACTCTGCCACCATTCAGTCTTCACTCAGTCTTAACTCAGTAATCACTCTGTCACCACTCAGTCTTCACTCAGTCTTCACTCAGTCATCATTCTGTCATCACTCAGTCTTCACTCAGTCTTCACCCAGTCATCACTCTGTCACCACTCAGACTTAACTCACTCAACACTCAGTCATCACTGTGTCACCACTCAGTCTTCACTCAGTCTTCACTCGGTCTTCACTCAGTCATCACTCTGTCACCACTCAGTCTTCACTCTGTCACCACTAGGTCTTCACTCAGTCATCACTCTGTCACCACTCAGTCTTCACTCTGTCACCACTAGGTCTTCACTCAGTCAACACTCTGTCACCACTCAGTCTTCACTCAGTCTTCACTCAGTCATCACTCTGTCACCACTCAGTCTTAACTCAGTCATCACTCAGTCATCACTCTGTCACTACTCAGTCTTCACTCAGTCATCACTCTGTCACCACTCAGTCTTCACGCAGTCTTCACTCGGTCTTCACTCAGTCATCACTCTGTCACCACTCAGTCTTCACTCAGTCTTTACTCTGTCACCACTCAGTCTTCACTCAGTCTTCACTCAGTCATCACTTTGTCACCATTCAGCCTTCACTCAGTCTTAACTAGGTCCTAACTTTGTCACCACTCAGTCTTCACTCAGTCTTCACTCAGTCATCACTCTGTCACCACTCAGTCTTCACTCAGTCTTCACCCAGTCATCACTCTGTCACCACTCAGGCTTCACTCAGACTTCACTCTGTCACCACTCAGTCTGCACTCAATCTTCACCCAGTCATCACTCTGTCACCACTCAGTCATCACTCTGTCGTCACTCAGCCGTCACTCAGTATTCACTCAGTCTTCACTCAGTGATCACTCTGTCACCACTCAGTCTTCACTCAGTCTTCACTCTGTCACCACTCAGTCTTCACTCAGTCATCACTCTGTCACCACTCAGTCTTCACTCAGTCTTCACTCGGTCTTCACTCAGTCATCACTCTGTCACCACTCAGTCTTCACTCAGTCTTCACTCTGTCACCACTCAATCTTCACTCAGTCTTCACTCAGTCATCACTCTGTCACCATTCATCCTTCACTCAGTCTTAACTCAGTCTTAACTTTGTCACCACTCAGTCTTCACTCAGTCTTCACTCAGTCATCACTCTGTCACCACTCAGTCTCTACTCTTTCACCACTCAGTCTTCACTCTGTCACCACTCAGTCTTCACTCTGTCACCATTCAGTCTTCACTCAATCTTCACTCTGTCACCACTCAGCTGTCACTCAGCCATCACTCAGTCATCACTCTGTCATGACGCAGCCGTCACTCAGTCTTCACTCAGTCTCCACTCAGTCTTCACTCAGTCATCACTCTGTCACCACTCAGCCGTCACTCAGCCATCACTCAGTCATCACTCAGTCTTCACTCAGTCATCACTCTGTCACCACTCAGTCTTCAATCTGTCCCCACTCAGTCTTCACTCAGTCTTCACTCAGTCGTTACTCTGTCACCATTCAGTCTTCACTCACCCTTCACTCAGTCATCACTCTGTCGTCAGTCAGCTGTCACTCAGTCTTCACTCAGTCATCACTCTGTCACCACTCAGTCTTCACTCAGTCTTCAATCTGTCACCAATCAGTCTTCACTCAGTCTTCACTCAGTCATCACTCTGTCTTCACTCAGTCTTCACTCAGTCTTCAATCTGTCACCACTCAGTCTTCACTCAGTCTTCACTCTGTCACCACTCTGTCTTCACTCAGTCTTCACTCAGTCATCACTCTGTCACCACTCAGTCTTCACTCAGTCTTCACTCGGTCTTCACTCAGTCATCACTCTGTCACCACTCAGTCTTCACTCTGTCACCACTAGGTCTTCACTCAGTCATCACTCTGTCACCACTCAGTCTTCACTCAGTCTTCACCCAGTCATTACTCTGTCACCACTCAGTCTTCACTCTGTCACCACTCAGTCTTCACTCAGTCTTCACTCAGTCATCACTCTGTCACCACTCAGTCTTAACTCAGTCATCACTCAGTCATCACTTTGTCACCACTCAGTCTTCACTCAGTCTTCACTCGGTCTTCACTCAGTCATCACTCTGTCACCACTCAGTCTTCACTCAGTCTTCACTCAGTCTTCACTCAGTCATCACTCTGTCACCATTCAGCCTTCACTCAGTCTTAACTCAGTCTTAACTTTGTCACCACTCAGTCTTCACTCAGTCTTCACTCAGTCTTCACTCAGTCTTCACTCTGTCACCACTCTGTCTTCACTCAGTCTTCACTCAGTCATCACTCTGTCACCACTCAGTCTTCACTCAGTCTTCACTCGGTCTTCACTCAGTCATCACTCTGTCACCACTCAGTCTTCACTCTGTCACCACTAGGTCTTCACTCAGTCATCACTCTGTCACCACTCAGTCTTCACTCAGTCTTCACCCAGTCATTACTCTGTCACCACTCATTCTTCACTCTGTCACCACTCAGTCTTCACTCAGTCTTCACTCAGTCATCACTCTGTCACCACTCAGTCTTAACTCAGTCATCACTCAGTCATCACTTTGTCACCACTCAGTCTTCACTCTGTCACCACTAGGTCTTCACTCAGTCATCACTCTGTCACCAATCAGTCTTCACTCTGTCACCACTCAGTCTTCACTCAGTCTTCACTCAGTCATCACTCTGTCACTACTCAGTCTTAACTCAGTCATCACTCAGTCATCACTCTGTCACCACTCAGTCTTCACTCAGTCATCACTCTGTCACCACTCAGTCTTCACTCAGTCTTCACTCGGTCTTCACTCAGTCATCACTCTGTCACCACTCAGTCTTCACTCAGTCTTTATTCTGTCACCACTCAGTCTTCACTCAGTCTTCACTCAGTCATCACTCTGTCACCATTCAGCCTTCACTCAGTCTTAACTCAGTCTTAACTTTGTCACCACTCAGTCTTCACTCAGTCTTCACTCAGTCATCACTCTGCCACCATTCAGTCTTCACTCAGTCTTAACTCAGTAATCACTCTGTCACCACTCAGTCTTCACTCAGTCTTCACTCAGTCATCATTCTGTCATCACTCAGTCTTCACTCAGTCTTCACCCAGTCATCACTCTGTCACCACTCAGACTTAACTCACTCAACACTCAGTCATCACTGTGTCACCACTCAGTCTTCACTCAGTCTTCACTCGGTCTTCACTCAGTCATCACTCTGTCACCACTCAGTCTTCACTCTGTCACCACTAGGTCTTCACTCAGTCATCACTCTGTCACCACTCAGTCTTCACTCTGTCACCACTAGGTCTTCACTCAGTCATCACTCTGTCACCACTCAGTCTTCACTCAGTCTTCACTCAGTCATCACTCTGTCACCACTCAGTCTTAACTCAGTCATCACTCAGTCATCACTCTGTCACCACTCAGTCTTCACTCAGTCATCACTCTGTCACCACTCAGTCTTCACGCAGTCTTCACTCGGTCTTCACTCAGTCATCACTCTGTCACCACTCAGTCTTCACTCAGTCTTTACTCTGTCACCACTCAGTCTTCACTCAGTCTTCACTCAGTCATCACTTTGTCACCATTCAGCCTTCACTCAGTCTTAACTAGGTCCTAACTTTGTCACCACTCAGTCTTCACTCAGTCTTCACTCAGTCATCACTCTGTCACCACTCAGTCTTCACTCAGTCTTCACCCAGTCATCACTCTGTCACCACTCAGGCTTCACTCAGACTTCACTCTGTCACCACTCAGTCTGCACTCAATCTTCACCCAGTCATCACTCTGTCACCACTCAGTCATCACTCTGTCGTCACTCAGCCGTCACTCAGTCTTCACTCAGTCTTCACTCAGTGATCACTCTGTCACCACTCAGTCTTCACTCAGTCTTCACTCTGTCACCACTCAGTCTTCACTCAGTCATCAATCTGTCACCACTCAGTCTTCACTCAGTCTTCACTCGGTCTTCACTCAGTCATCACTCTGTCACCACTCAGTCTTCACTCAGTCTTCACTCTGTCACCACTCAGTCTTCACTCAGTCTTCACTCAGTCATCACTCTGTCACCATTCATCCTTCACTCAGTCTTAACTCAGTCTTAACTTTGTCACCACTCAGTCTTCACTCAGTCTTCACTCAGTCATCACTCTGTCACCACTCAGTCTTCACTCTTTCACCACTCAGTCTTCACTCTGTCACCACTCAGTCTTCACTCTGTCACCATTCAGTCTTCACTCAATCTTCACTCTGTCACCACTCAGCTGTCACTCAGCCATCACTCAGTCATCACTCTGTCATGACGCAGCCGTCACTCAGTCTTCACTCAGTCTCCACTCAGTCTTCACTCAGTCATCACTCTGTCACCACTCAGCCGTCACTCAGCCATCACTCAGTCATCACTCAGTCTTCACTCAGTCATCACTCTGTCACCACTCAGTCTTCAATCTGTCCCCACTCAGTCTTCACTCAGTCTTCACTCAGTCGTTACTCTGTCACCATTCAGTCTTCACTCACCCTTCACTCAGTCATCACTCTGTCGTCAGTCAGCTGTCACTCAGTCTTCACTCAGTCATCACTCTGTCACCATTCAGCCTTCACTCAGTCTTAACTCAGTCTTAACTTTGTCACCACTCAGTCTTCACTCAGTCTTCACTCAGTCATCACTCTGCCACCATTCAGTCTTCACTCAGTCTTAACTCAGTAATCACTCTGTCACCACTCAGTCTTCACTCAGTCTTCACTCAGTCATCATTCTGTCATCACTCAGTCTTCACTCAGTCTTCACCCAGTCATCACTCTGTCACCACTCAGACTTAACTCACTCAACACTCAGTCATCACTGTGTCACCACTCAGTCTTCACTCAGTCTTCACTCGGTCTTCACTCAGTCATCACTCTGTCACCACTCAGTCTTCACTCTGTCACCACTAGGTCTTCACTCAGTCATCACTCTGTCACCACTCAGTCTTCACTCTGTCACCACTAGGTCTTCACTCAGTCAACACTCTGTCACCACTCAGTCTTCACTCAGTCTTCACTCAGTCATCACTCTGTCACCACTCAGTCTTAACTCAGTCATCACTCAGTCATCACTCTGTCACCACTCAGTCTTCACTCAGTCATCACTCTGTCACCACTCAGTCTTCACGCAGTCTTCACTCGGTCTTCACTCAGTCATCACTCTGTCACCACTCAGTCTTCACTCAGTCTTTACTCTGTCACCACTCAGTCTTCACTCAGTCTTCACTCAGTCATCACTTTGTCACCATTCAGCCTTCACTCAGTCTTAACTAGGTCCTAACTTTGTCACCACTCAGTCTTCACTCAGTCTTCACTCAGTCATCACTCTGTCACCACTCAGTCTTCACTCAGTCTTCACCCAGTCATCACTCTGTCACCACTCAGGCTTCACTCAGACTTCACTCTGTCACCACTCAGTCTGCACTCAATCTTCACCCAGTCATCACTCTGTCACCACTCAGTCATCACTCTGTCGTCACTCAGCCGTCACTCAGTATTCACTCAGTCTTCACTCAGTGATCACTCTGTCACCACTCAGTCTTCACTCAGTCTTCACTCTGTCACCACTCAGTCTTCACTCAGTCATCACTCTGTCACCACTCAGTCTTCACTCAGTCTTCACTCGGTCTTCACTCAGTCATCACTCTGTCACCACTCAGTCTTCACTCAGTCTTCACTCTGTCACCACTCAATCTTCACTCAGTCTTCACTCAGTCATCACTCTGTCACCATTCATCCTTCACTCAGTCTTAACTCAGTCTTAACTTTGTCACCACTCAGTCTTCACTCAGTCTTCACTCAGTCATCACTCTGTCACCACTCAGTCTCTACTCTTTCACCACTCAGTCTTCACTCTGTCACCACTCAGTCTTCACTCTGTCACCATTCAGTCTTCACTCAATCTTCACTCTGTCACCACTCAGCTGTCACTCAGCCATCACTCAGTCATCACTCTGTCATGACGCAGCCGTCACTCTGTCTTCACTCAGTCTCCACTCAGTCTTCACTCAGTCATCACTCTGTCACCACTCAGCCGTCACTCAGCCATCACTCAGTCATCACTCAGTCTTCACTCAGTCATCACTCTGTCACCACTCAGTCTTCAATCTGTCCCCACTCAGTCTTCACTCAGTCTTCACTCAGTCGTTACTCTGTCACCATTCAGTCTTCACTCACCCTTCACTCAGTCATCACTCTGTCGTCAGTCAGCTGTCACTCAGTCTTCACTCAGTCATCACTCTGTCACCACTCAGTCTTCACTCAGTCTTCAATCTGTCACCAATCAGTCTTCACTCAGTCTTCACTCAGTCATCACTCTGTCACCACTCAGTCTTCACTCAGTCTTCAATCTGTCACCACTCAGTCTTCACTCAGTCTTCACTCAGTCATCACTCTGTCACCACTCAGTCTTCACTCAGTCTTCACCCAGTCATCACTCTGTCACCACTCAGTCTTCACTCAGACTTCACTCTGTCACCACTCAGTCTTCACTCAATCTTCACCCACTCATCACTCTGTCACCACTCAGTCTTCACTCAGTCTTCACTCTCTCACCACTCATTCTTCACTCAGTCTTCACCCAGTCATCACTCTGTCACCACTCAGTTTTCACTCTGTCACCACTCAGTCTTCACTCAGTCTTCACTCAGTCATCACTCTGTCACCACTCAGTCTTAACTCACTCATCACTCAGTCATCACTCTGTCACCACTCAGTTTTCACTCAGTCTTCACTCTGTCACCACTCAGTCTTCACTCAGTCTTCACTCAGTCTTCACTCAGTCTTCACTCTGTCACCACACAGTCTTCAATCAGTCTTCACTCAGTCATCACTCTGTCACCACTCAGTCTTCACTCAGTCTTCACTCAGTCTTCACTCTGTCACCACTCAGTCTTCACTCAGTTTTCACTCAGTCATCACTCTGTCACCACTCAGTCTTCACTCAGTCTTCACTCAGTCTTCACTCTGTCACCACTCTGTCTTCACTCAGTCTTCACTCAGTCATCACTCTGTCACCACTCAGTCTTCACTCAGTCTTCACTCGGTCTTCACTCAGTCATCACTCTGTCACCACTCAGTCTTCACTCTGTCACCACTAGGTCTTCACTCAGTCATCACTCTGTCACCACTCAGTCTTCACTCAGTCTTCACCCAGTCATTACTCTGTCACCACTCAGTCTTCACTCTGTCACCACTCAGTCTTCACTCAGTCTTCACTCAGTCATCACTCTGTCACCACTCAGTCTTAATTCAGTCATCACTCAGTCATCACTTTGTCACCACTCAGTCTTCACTCAGTCTTCACTCGGTCTTCACTCAGTCATCACTCTGTCACCACTCAGTCTTCACTCAGTCTTCACTCAGTCTTCACTCAGTCATCACTCTGTCACCATTCAGCCTTCACTCAGTCTTAACTCAGTCTTAACTTTGTCACCACTCAGTCTTCACTCAGTCTTCACTCAGTCTTCACTCAGTCTTCACTCTGTCACCACTCTGTCTTCACTCAGTCTTCACTCAGTCATCACTCTGTCACCACTCAGTCTTCACTCAGTCTTCACTCGGTCTTCACTCAGTCATCACTCTGTCACCACTCAGTCTTCACTCTGTCACCACTAGGTCTTCACTCAGTCATCACTCTGTCACCACTCAGTCTTCACTCAGTCTTCACCCAGTCATTACTCTGTCACCACTCAGTCTTCACTCTGTCACCACTCAGTCTTCACTCAGTCTTCACTCAGTCATCACTCTGTCACCACTCAGTCTTCACTCTGTCACCACTCAGTCTTCACTCAGTCTTCACTCAGTCATCACTCTGTCACCACTCAGTCTTAACTCAGTCATCACTCAGTCATCACTTTGTCACCACTCAGTCTTCACTCTGTCACCACTAGGTCTTCACTCAGTCATCACTCTGTCACCACTCAGTCTTCACTCTGTCACCACTAGGTCTTCACTCAGTCATCACTCTGTCACCACTCAGTCTTCACTCAGTCTTCACTCAGTCATCACTCTGTCACCAATCAGTCTTCACTCTGTCACCACTCAGTCTTCACTCAGTCTTCACTCAGTCATCACTCTGTCACTACTCAGTCTTAACTCAGTCATCACTCAGTCATCACTCTGTCACCACTCAGTCTTCACTCAGTCATCACTCTGTCACCACTCAGTCTTCACTCAGTCTTCACTCGGTCTTCACTCAGTCATCACTCTGTCACCACTCAGTCTTCACTCAGTCTTTATTCTGTCACCACTCAGTCTTCACTCAGTCTTCACTCAGTCATCACTCTGTCACCATTCAGCCTTCACTCAGTCTTAACTCAGTCTTAACTTTGTCACCACTCAGTCTTCACTCAGTCTTCACTCAGTCATCACTCTGCCACCATTCAGTCTTCACTCAGTCTTAACTCAGTAATCACTCTGTCACCACTCAGTCTTCACTCAGTCTTCACTCAGTCATCACTCTGTCATCACTCAGTCTTCACTCAGTCTTCACCCAGTCATCACTCTGTCACCACTCAGACTTAACTCACTCAACACTCAGTCATCACTGTGTCACCACTCAGTCTTCACTCAGTCTTCACTCGGTCTTCACTCAGTCATCACTCTGTCACCACTCAGTCTTCACTCTGTCACCACTAGGTCTTCACTCAGTCATCACTCTGTCACCACTCAGTCTTCACTCTGTCACCACTAGGTCTTCACTCAGTCATCACTCTGTCACCACTCAGTCTTCACTCAGTCTTCACCCAGTCATCACTCTGTCACCAATCAGTCTTCACTCTGTCACCACTCAGTCTTCACTCAGTCTTCACTCAGTCATCACTCTGTCACCACTCAGTCTTAACTCAGTCATCACTCAGTCATCACTCTGTCACCACTCAGTCTTCACTCAGTCATCACTCTGTCACCACTCAGTCTTCACTCAGTCTTCACTCGGTCTTCACTCAGTCATCACTCTGTCACCACTCAGTCTTCACTCAGTCTTTACTCTGTCACCACTCAGTCTTCACTCAGTCTTCACTCAGTCATCACTTTGTCACCATTCAGCCTTCACTCAGTCTTAACTAGGTCCTAACTTTGTCACCACTCAGTCTTCACTCAGTCTTCACTCTGTCATCACTCTGTCACCATTCAGTCTTCACCCAGTCTTAACTCAGTAATCACTCTGTCACCACTCAGTCTTCACTCAGTCTTCACTCTGTCATCACTCTGTCACCACTCAGTCTTCACTCAGTCTTCACCCAGTCATCACTCTGTCACCACTCAGGCTTCACTCAGACTTCACTCTGTCACCACTCAGTCTGCACTCAATCTTCACCCAGTCATCACTCTGTCACCACTCAGTCATCACTCTGTCGTCACTCAGCCGTCACTCAGTCTTCACTCAGTCTTCACTCAGTGATCACTCTGTCACCACTCAGTCTTCACTCAGTCTTCACTCTGTCACCACTCAGTCTTCACTCAGTCATCACTCTGTCACCACTCAGTCTTCACTCAGTCTTCACTCGGTCTTCACTCAGTCATCACTCTGTCACCACTCAGTCTTCACTCAGTCTTCACTCTGTCACCACTCAGTCTTCACTCAGTCTTCACTCAGTCATCACTCTGTCACCATTCATCCTTCACTCAGTCTTAACTCAGTCTTAACTTTGTCACCACTCAGTCTTCACTCAGTCTTCACTCAGTCATCACTCTGTCACCACTCAGTCTTCACTCTTTCACCACTCAGTCTTCACTCTGTCACCACTCAGTCTTCACTCTGTCACCATTCAGTCTTCACTCAATCTTCACTCTGTCACCACTCAGCTGTCACTCAGCCATCACTCAGTCATCACTCTGTCATGACGCAGCCGTCACTCAGTCTTCACTCAGTCTCCATTCAGTCTTCACTCAGTCATCACTCTGTCACCACTCAGCCGTCACTCAGCCATCACTCAGTCATCACTCAGTCTTCACTCAGTCATCACTCTGTCACCACTCAGTCTTCAATCTGTCCCCACTCAGTCTTCACTCAGTCTTCACTCAGTCGTTACTCTGTCACCATTCAGTCTTCACTCACCCTTCACTCAGTCATCACTCTGTCGTCAGTCAGCTGTCACTCAGTCTTCACTCAGTCATCACTCTGTCACCACTCAGTCTTAACTCAGTCATCACTCAGTCATCACTCTGTCACCACTCAGTCTTCACTCAGTCATCACTCTGTCACCACTCAGTCTTCACTCAGTCTTCACTCGGTCTTTACTCAGTCATCACTCTGTCACCACTCAGTCTTCACTCAGTCTTTACTCTGTCACCACTCAGTCTTCACTCAGTCTTCACTCAGTCATCACTTTGTCACCATTCAGCTTTCACTCAGTCTTAACTAGGTCCTAACTTTGTCACCACTCAGTCTTCACTCAGTCTTCACTCAGTCATCACTCTGTCACCATTCAGTCTTCACCCAGTCTTAACTCAGTAATCACTCTGTCACCACTCAGTCTTCACTCAGTCTTCACTCAGTCATCACTCTGTCACCACTCAGTCTTCACTCAGTCTTCACCCAGTCATCACTCTGTCACCACTCAGGCTTCACTCAGACTTCACTCTGTCACCACTCAGTCTGCACTCAATCTTCACCCAGTCATCACTCTGTCACCACTCAGTCATCACTCTGTCGTCACTCAGCCGTCACTCAGTCTTCACTCAGTCTTCACTCAGTGATCACTCTGTCACCACTCAGTCTTCACTCAGTCTTCACTCTGTCACCACTCAGTCTTCACTCAGTCATCACTCTGTCACCACTCAGTCTTCACTCAGTCTTCACTCGGTCTTCACTCAGTCATCACTCTGTCACCACTCAGTCTTCACTCAGTCTTCACTCTGTCACCACTCAGTCTTCACTCAGTCTTTACTCAGTCATCACTCTGTCACCATTCATCCTTCACTCAGTCTTAACTCAGTCTTAACTTTGTCACCACTCAGTCTTCACTCAGTCTTCACTCAGTCATCACTCTGTCACCACTCAGTCTTCACTCTTTCACCACTCAGTCTTCACTCTGTCACCACTCAGTCTTCACTCTGTCACCATTCAGTCTTCACTCAATCTTCACTCTGTCACCACTCAGCTGTCACTCAGCCATCACTCAGTCATCACTCTGTCATGACGCAGCCGTCACTCAGTCTTCACTCAGTCTCCACTCAGTCTTCACTCAGTCATCACTCTGTCACCACTCAGTCTTCACTCAGTCTTCACCCAGTCATTACTCTGTCACCACTCAGTCTTCACTCTGTCACCACTCAGTCTTCACTCAGTCTTCACTCAGTCATCACTCTGTCACCACTCAGTCTTAACTCAGTCATCACTCAGTCATTACTTTGTCACCACTCAGTCTTCACTCAGTCTTCACTCGGTCTTCACTCAGTCATCACTCTGTCACCACTCAGTCTTCACTCAGTCTTCACTCAGTCTTCACTCAGTCATCACTCTGTCACCATTCAGCCTTCACTCAGTCTTAACTCAGTCTTAACTTTGTCACCACTCAGTCTTCACTCAGTCTTCACTCAGTCTTCACTCAGTCATCACTCTGTCACCATTCAGTCTTCACTCAGTCTTAACTCAGTAATCACTCTGTCACCACTCAGTCTTCACTCTGTCACCACTCAGTCTTCACTCAATCTTCACTCTGTCACCACTCAGCTGTCACTCAGCCATCACTCAGTCATCACTCTGTCATCACGCAGCCGTCACTCAGTCTTCACTCAGTCTTCACTCAGTCTTCACTCAGTCATCACTCTGTCACCATTCAGCCGTCACTCAGCCATCACTCAGTGATCACTCTGTCACCACTCAGGCTTCACTCAGACTTCACTCTGTCACCACTCAGTCTTCACTCAATCTTCACCCAGTCATCACTCTGTCACCACTCAGTCTTCACTCAGTCTTCAATCTGTCCCCACTCAGTCTTCACTCAGTCTTCACTCAGTCATCACTCTGTCACCACTCAGTCTTCACTCAGTCTTCACCCAGTCATCACTCTGTCACCACTCAGACTTCAGTCAGACTTCACTCTGTCACCACTCAGTCTTCACTCAATCTTCACCCAGTCATCACTCTGTCACCACTCAATTTTCACTCAGTCTTCACTCACTCACCACTCAGTCTTCACTCAGTCTTCATCCAGTCATCACTCTGTCACCACTCAGTTTTCACTCTGTCACCACTCAGTCTTCACTCAGTCTTCACTCAGTCATCACTCTGTCACCACTCAGTTTTCACTCAGTCATCACTCTGTCACCACTCAGTCTTCACTCAGTCTTCACTCAGTCTTCACTCTGTCACCACTCAGTCTTCACTCAGTCTTCACTCAGTCATCACTCTGTCACCACTTAGTCTTCTCTCAGTCTTCACTCGGTCTTCACTCAGTCATCACTCTGTCACCACTCAGTCTTCACTCTGTCACCACTAGGTCTTCACTCAGTCATCACTCTGTCACCACTCAGTCTTCACTCTGTCACCACTAGGTCTCCACTCAGTCATCACTCTGTCACCACTCAGTCTTCACTCAGTCTTCACTCAGTCATCACTCTGTCACCAATCAGTCTTCACTCTGTCACCACTCAGTCTTCACTCAGTCTTCACTCAGTCATCACTCTGTCACCACTCAGTCTTAACTCAGTCATCACTCAGTCATCACTCTGTCACCACTCAGTCTTCACTCAGTCATCACTCTGTCACCACTCAGTCTTCACTCAGTCTTCACTCGGTCTTCACTCAGTCATCACTCTGTCACCACTCAGTCTTCACTCAGTCTTTATTCTGTCACCACTCAGTCTTCACTCAGTCTTCACTCAGTCATCACTCTGTCACCATTCAGCCTTCACTCAGTCTTAACTCAGTCTTAACTTTGTCACCACTCAGTCTTCACTCAGTCTTCACTCAGTCATCACTCTGCCACCATTCAGTCTTCACTCAGTCTTAACTCAGTAATCACTCTGTCACCACTCAGTCTTCACTCACTCAACACTCAGTCATCACTGTGTCACCACTCAGTTTTCACTCAGTCATCACTCTCTCAACACTCAGTCTTCACTCAGTCTTCACTCAATCTTCACTCTGTCACCACTCAGTCTTCACTCAGTCTTCACTCAGTCATCACTCTGTCACCACTCAGTCTTCACTCAGTCTTCACTCGGTCTTCACTCAGTCATCACTCTGTCACCACTCAGTCTTCACTCTGTCACCACTAGGTCTTCACTCAGTCATCACTCTGTCACCACTCAGTCTTCACTCTGTCACCACTAGGTCTTCACTCAGTCATCACTCTGTCACCACTCAGTCTTCACTCAGTCTTCACCCAGTCATCACTCTGTCACCAATCAGTCTTCACTCTGTCACCACTCAGTCTTCACTCAGTCTTCACTCAGTCATCACTCTGTCACCACTCAATCTTATCTCAGTCATCACTCAGTCATCACTCTGTCACCACTCAGTCTTCACTCAGTCATCACTCTGTCACCACTCAGTCTTCACTCAGTCTTCACTCGGTCTTCACTCAGTCATAACTCTGTCACCACTCAGTCTTCACTCAGTCTTCATTCTGTCACCACTCAGTCTTCACTCAGTCTTCACTCAGTCATCACTCTGTCACCATTCAGCCTTCACTCAGTCTTAACTCAGTCTTAACTTTGTCACCACTCAGTCTTCACTCAGTCTTCACTCAGTCATCACTCTGTCACCACTCAGTCTTCACTCTGTCACCACTCAGTCTTCACTCTGTCACCACTCAGTTTTCACTCTGTCACCACTCAGTCTTCACTCAATCTTCACTCTGTCACCACTCAGCTGTCACTCAGCCATCACTCAGTCATCACTCTGTCATGACGCAGCCGTCACTCAGTCTTCACTCAGTCTCCACTCAGTCTTCACTCAGTCATCACTCTGTCACCATTCAGCCGTCACTCAGCCATCACTCAGTCATCACTCTGTCATCACTCAGTCTTCACTCAGTCTTCACTCGGTCTTCACTCAGTGATCACTCTGTCACCACTCAGTCTTCACTCAGTCTTCACTCTGTCACCACTCAGTCTTCACTCAGTCTTCACTCAGTCGTTACTCTGTCACCTCTCAGTCTTCACTCAATCTTCACCCAGTCATCACTCTGACACCACTCAGTCTTCACTCAGTCTTCAATCTGTCCCCGGTCAGTCTTCACTCAGTCTTCACTCAGTCGTTACTCTGTCACCATTCAGTCTTCACTCACCCTTCACTCAGTCATCACTCTGTCGTCAGTCAGCTGTCACTCAGTCTTCACTCAGTCATCACTCTGTCACCACTCAGTCTTCACTCAGTCTTCAATCTGTCACCAATCAGTCTTCACTCAGTCTTCACTCAGTCATCACTCTGTCACCACTCAGTCTTCACTCAGTCTTCAATCTGTCACCACTCAGTCTTCACTCAGTCTTCACTCAGTCATCACTCTGTCACCACTCAGTCTTCACTCAGTCTTCACCCAGTCATCACTCTGTCACCACTCAGGCTTCAATCAGTCTTCACTCTGTCACCACTCAGTCTTCACTCAATCTTCACCCAGTCATCACTCTGTCACCACTCAGTTTTCACTCAGTCTTCACTCTGTCACCACTCAGTCTTCACTCAGTCTTCACTCAGTCATCACTCTGTCACCACTCAGTTTTCACTCTGTCACCACTCAGTCTTCACTCAGTCTTCACTCAGTCATCACTCTGTCACCACTCAGTCTTAACTCACTCATCACTCAGTCATCACTCTGTCACCACTCAGTTTTCACTCAGTCTTCACTCTGTCACCACTCAGTCTTCACACAATCTTCACTCAGTCTTCACTCTGTCACCACACAGTCTTCAATCAGTCTTCACTCAGTCATCACTCTGTCACAACTCAGTCTTCACTCAGTCTTCACTCAGTCTTCACTCTGTCACCACTGAGTCTTCACTCAGTTTTCACTCAGTCATCACTCTGTCACCACTCAGTCTTCACTCAGTCTTCACTCTGTCACCACTAGGTCTTCACTCAGTCATCACTCTGTCACCACTCAGTCTTCACTCTGTCACCACTAGGTCTTCACTCAGTCATCACTCTGTCACCACTCAGTCTTCACTCAGTCTTCACCCAGTCATCACTCTGTCACCAATCAGTCTTCACTCTGTCACCACTCAGTCTTCACTCAGTCTTCACTCAGTCATCACTCTGTCACCACTCAATCTTATCTCAGTCATCACTCAGTCATCACTCTGTCACCACTCAGTCTTCACTCAGTCATCACTCTGTCACCACTCAGTCTTCACTCAGTCTTCACTCGGTCTTCACTCAGTCATCACTCTGTCACCACTCAGTCTTCACTCAGTCTTTACTCTGTCACCACTCAGTCTTCACTCAGTCTTCACTCAGTCATCACTTTGTCACCATTCAGCCTTCACTCAGTCTTAACTCAGTCCTAACTTTGTCACCACTCAGTCTTCACTCAGTCTTCACTCAGTAATCACTCTGTCACCACTCAGTCTTCACTCAGTCTTCACTCAGTCATCACTCTGTCACCACTCAGTCTTCACTCAGTCTTCACCCAGTCATCACTCTGTCACCACTCAGGCTTCACTCAGACTTCACTCTGTCACCACTCAGTCTGCACTCAATCTTCACCCAGTCATCACTCTGTCACCACTCAGTCATCACTCTGTCGTCACTCAGCCGTCACTCAGTCTTCACTCAGTCTTCACTCAGTGATCACTCTGTCACCACTCAGTCTTCACTCAGTCTTCACTCTGTCACCACTCAGTCTTCACTCAGTCATCACTCTGTCACCACTCAGTCTTCACTCAGTCTTCACTCGGTCTTCACTCAGTCATAACTCTGTCACCACTCAGTCTTCACTCAGTCTTCATTCTGTCACCACTCAGTCTTCACTCAGTCTTCACTCAGTCATCACTCTGTCACCATTCAGCCTTCACTCAGTCTTAACTCAGTCTTAACTTTGTCACCACTCAGTCTTCACTCAGTCTTCACTCAGTCATCACTCTGTCACCACTCAGTCTTCACTCTGTCACCACTCAGTCTTCACTCTGTCACCACTCAGTTTTCACTCTGTCACCACTCAGTCTTCACTCAATCTTCACTCTGTCACCACTCAGCTGTCACTCAGCCATCACTCAGTCATCACTCTGTCATGACGCAGCCGTCACTCAGTCTTCACTCAGTCTCCACTCAGTCTTCACTCAGTCATCACTCTGTCACCATTCAGCCGTCACTCAGCCATCACTCAGTCATCACTCTGTCATCACTCAGTCTTCACTCAGTCTTCACTCGGTCTTCACTCAGTGATCACTCTGTCACCACTCAGTCTTCACTCAGTCTTCACTCTGTCACCACTCAGTCTTCACTCAGTCTTCACTCAGTCGTTACTCTGTCACCTCTCAGTCTTCACTCAATCTTCACCCAGTCATCACTCTGACACCACTCAGTCTTCACTCAGTCTTCAATCTGTCCCCGGTCAGTCTTCACTCAGTCTTCACTCAGTCGTTACTCTGTCACCATTCAGTCTTCACTCACCCTTCACTCAGTCATCACTCTGTCGTCAGTCAGCTGTCACTCAGTCTTCACTCAGTCATCACTCTGTCACCACTCAGTCTTCACTCAGTCTTCAATCTGTCACCAATCAGTCTTCACTCAGTCTTCACTCAGTCATCACTCTGTCACCACTCAGTCTTCACTCAGTCTTCAATCTGTCACCACTCAGTCTTCACTCAGTCTTCACTCAGTCATCACTCTGTCACCACTCAGTCTTCACTCAGTCTTCACCCAGTCATCACTCTGTCACCACTCAGGCTTCAATCAGTCTTCACTCTGTCACCACTCAGTCTTCACTCAATCTTCACCCAGTCATCACTCTGTCACCACTCAGTTTTCACTCAGTCTTCACTCTGTCACCACTCAGTCTTCACTCAGTCTTCACCCAGTCATCACTCTGTCACCACTCAGTTTTCACTCTGTCACCACTCAGTCTTCACTCAGTCTTCACTCAGTCATCACTCTGTCACCACTCAGTCTTAACTCACTCATCACTCAGTCATCACTCTGTCACCACTCAGTTTTCACTCAGTCTTCACTCTGTCACCACTCAGTCTTCACACAATCTTCACTCAGTCTTCACTCTGTCACCACACAGTCTTCAATCAGTCTTCACTCAGTCATCACTCTGTCACAACTCAGTCTTCACTCAGTCTTCACTCAGTCTTCACTCTGTCACCACTGAGTCTTCACTCAGTTTTCACTCAGTCATCACTCTGTCACCACTCAGTCTTCACTCAGTCTTCACTCAGTCTTCACTCTGTCACCACTCAGTCTTCACTCAGTCTTCACTCAGTCATCACTCTGTCACTACTCAGTCTTCACTCAGTCTTCTCTCGGTCTTGACTCAGTCATCACTCTGTCACCACTCAGTCTTCACTCTGTCACCACTAGGTCTTCACTCAGTCATCACTCTGTCACCACTCAGTCTTCACTCAGTCTTCACCCAGTCATTACTCTGTCACCACTCAGTCTTCACTCTGTCACCACTCAGTCTTCACTCAGTCATCACTCTGTCACCACTCAGTCTTAACTCAGTCATCACTCAGTCATCACTTTGTCACCACTCAGTCTTCACTCAGTCTTCACTCGGTCTTCACTCAGTCATCACTCTGTCACCACTCAGTCTTCAATCAGTCTTCACTCAGTCTTCACTCAGTCATCACTCTGTCACCATTCAGCCTTCACTCAGTCTTAACTCAGTCTTAACTTTGTCACCACTCAGTCTTCACTCAGTCTTCACTCAGTCATCACTCTGTCACCATTCAGTCTTCACTCAGTCTTAACTCAGTAATCACTCTGTCACCACTCAGTCTTCACTCTGTCACCACTCAGTCTTCACTCAATCTTCACTCTGTCACCACTCAGCTGTCACTCAGCCATCACTCAGTCATCATTCTGTCATCACGCAGCCGTCACTCAGTCTTCACTCAGTCTTCACTCAGTCTTCACTCTGTCACCACTCAGTCACCACTCAGCCGTCACTCAGCCATCACTCAGTCATCACTCTGTCATCACTCAGTCATCACTCAGTCTTCACTCGGTCTTCACTCAGTGATCACTCTGTCACCACTCAGGCTTCACTCAGACTTCACTCTGTCACCACTCAGTCTTCACTCAATCTTCACCCAGTCATCACTCTGTCACCACTCAGTCATCACTCTGTTGTCACTCAGCCGTCACTCAGTCTTCACTCAGTCTTCACTCAGTCGTTACTCTGTCACCACTCAGTCTTCACTCAATCTTCACCCAGTCATCACTCTGTCACCACTCAGTCTTCACTCAGTCTTCAATCTGTCCCCACTCAGTCTTCACTCAGTCTTCACTCAGTCATCACTCTGTCACCACTCAGTCTTCACTCAGTCTTCACCCAGTCGTTACTCTGTCACCATTCAGTCTTCACTCACCCTTCACTCAGTCATCACTCTTTCGTCACTCAGCCGTCACTCAGTCTTCACTCAGTCATCACTCTGTCACCACTCAGTCTTCACTCAGTCATCACTCTGTCACCACTCAGTCTTCACTCAGTCTTCACTCGGTCTTCACTCAGTCATCACTCTGTCACCACTCAGTCTTCACTCAGTCTTTATTCTGTCACCACTCAGTCTTCACTCAGTCTTCACTCAGTCATCACTCTGTCACCATTCAGCCTTCACTCAGTCTTAACTCAGTCTTAACTTTGTCACCACTCAGTCTTCACTCAGTCTTCACTCAGTCATCACTCTGCCACCATTCAGTCTTCACTCAGTCTTAACTCAGTAATCACTCTGTCACCACTCAGTCTTCACTCAGTCTTCACTCAGTCATCACTCTGTCATCACTCAGTCTTCACTCAGTCTTCACCCAGTCATCACTCTGTCACCACTCAGACTTAACTCACTCAACACTCAGTCATCACTGTGTCACCACTCAGTTTTCACTCAGTCATCACTCTGTCAACACTCAGTCTTCACTCAGTCTTCACTCAATCTTCACTCTGTCACCACTCAGTCTTCACTCAGTCTTCACTCAGTCATCACTCTGTCACCACTCA
Source organism: Lampris megalopsis (assembly GCA_022114975.2). Taxonomy (NCBI): domain Eukaryota; kingdom Metazoa; phylum Chordata; class Actinopteri; order Lampriformes; family Lampridae; genus Lampris; species Lampris megalopsis. The sequence goes on along the minus strand of JAJHIY020000425.1, from coordinate 16,339,110 downwards.
GTCTTCACTCAGTCTTCACTCGGTCTTCACTCAGTCATCACTCTGTCACCACTCAGTCTTCACTCTGTCACCACTAGGTCTTCACTCAGTCATCACTCTGTCACCACTCAGTCTTCACTCTGTCACCACTAGGTCTTCACTCAGTCATCACTCTGTCACCACTCAGTCTTCACTCAGTCTTCACCCAGTCATCACTCTGTCACCAATCAGTCTTCACTCTGTCACCACTCAGTCTTCACTCAGTCTTCACTCAGTCATCACTCTGTCACCACTCAGTCTTATCTCAGTCATCACTCAGTCATCACTCTGTCACCACTCAGTCTTCACTCAGTCATCACTCTGTCACCACTCAGTCTTCACTCAGTCTTCACTCGGTCTTCACTCAGTCATCACTCTGTCACCACTCAGTCTTCACTCAGTCTTTACTCTGTCACCACTCAGTCTTCACTCAGTCTTCACTCAGTCATCACTTTGTCACCATTCAGCCTTCACTCAGTCTTAACTCAGTCCTAACTTTGTCACCACTCAGTCTTCACTCAGTCTTCACTCAGTCATCACTCTGTCACCATTCAGTCTTCACTCAGTCTTAACTCAGTAATCACTCTGTCACCACTCAGTCTTCACTCAGTCTTCACTCAGTCATCACTCTGTCACCACTCAGTCTTCACTCAGTCTTCACCCAGTCATCACTCTGTCACCACTCAGGCTTCACTCAGACTTCACTCTGTCACCACTCAGTCTGCACTCAATCTTCACCCAGTCATCACTCTGTCACCACTCAGTCATCACTCTGTCGTCACTCAGCCGTCACTCAGTCTTCACTCAGTCTTCACTCAGTGATCACTCTGTCACCACTCAGTCTTCACTCAGTCTTCACTCTGTCACCACTCAGTCTTCACTCAGTCATCACTCTGTCACCACTCAGTCTTCACTCAGTCTTCACTCGGTCTTCACTCAGTCATCACTCTGTCACCACTCAGTCTTCACTCAGTCTTCACTCTGTCACCACTCAGTCTTCACTCAGTCTTCACTCAGTCATCACTCTGTCACCATTCAGCCTTCACTCAGTCTTAACTCAGTCTTAACTTTGTCACCACTCAGTCTTCACTCAGTCTTCACTCAGTCATCACTCTGTCACCACTCAGTCTTCACTCTTTCACCACTCAGTCTTCACTCTGTCACCACTCAGTCTTCACTCTGTCACCACTCAGTCTTCACTCAATCTTCACTCTGTCACCACTCAGCTGTCACTCAGCCATCACTCAGTCATCACTCTGTCATGACGCAGCCGTCACTCAGTCTTCACTCAGTCTCCACTCAGTCTTCACTCAGTCATCACTCTGTCACCACTCAGCCGTCACTCAGCCATCACTCAGTCATCACTCAGTCTTCACTCAGTCATCACTCTGTCACCACTCAGTCTTCAATCTGTCCCCACTCAGTCTTCACTCAGTCTTCACTCAGTCGTTACTCTGTCACCATTCAGTCTTCACTCACCCTTCACTCAGTCATCACTCTGTCGTCAGTCAGCTGTCACTCAGTCTTCACTCAGTCATCACTCTGTCACCACTCAGTCTTCACTCAGTCTTCAATCTGTCACCAATCAGTCTTCACTCAGTCTTCACTCAGTCATCACTCTGTCACCACTCAGTCTTCACTCAGTCTTCAATCTGTCACCACTCAGTCTTCACTCAGTCTTCACTCAGTCATCACTCTGTCACCACTCAGTCTTCACTCAGTCTTCACCCAGTCATCACTCTGTCACCACTCAGGCTTGACTCAGACTTCACTCTGTCACCACTCAGTCTTCACTCAATCGTCACCCACTCATCACTCTGTCACCACTCAGTCTTCACTCAGTCTTCACTCTCTCACCACTCATTCTTCACTCAGTCTTCACCCAGTCATCACTCTGTCACCACTCAGTTTTCACTCTGTCACCACTCAGTCTTCACTCAGTCTTCACTCAGTCATCACTCTGTCACCACTCAGTCTTAACTCACTCATCACTCAGTCATCACTCTGTCACCACTCAGTTTTCACTCAGTCATCACTCTGTCACCACTCAGTCTTCACTCAGTCTTTACTCTGTCACCACTCAGTCTTCACTCAGTCTTCACTCAGTCATCATTTGTCACCATTCAGCCTTCACTCAGTCTTAACTAGGTCCTAACTTTGTCACCACTCAGTCTTCACTCAGTCTTCACTCAGTCATCACTCTGTCACCATTCAGTCTTCACCCAGTCTTAACTCAGTAATCACTCTGTCACCACTCAGTCTTCACTCAATCTTCACCCAGTCATCACTCTGTCACCACTCAGTCATCACTCTGTCGTCACTCAGCCGTCACTCAGTCTTCACTCAGTCTTCACTCAGTGATCACTCTGTCACCACTCAGTCTTCACTCAGTCTTCACTCTGTCACCACTCAGTCTTCACTCAGTCATCACTCTGTCACCACTCAGTCTTCACTCAGTCTTCACTCGGTCTTCACTCAGTCATCACTCTGTCACCACTCAGTCTTCACTCAGTCTTCACTCTGTCACCACTCAGTCTTCACTCAGTCTTCACTCAGTCATCACTCTGTCACCATTTAGCCTTCACTCAGTCTTAACTTTGTCACCACTCAGTCTTCACTCAGTCTTCACTCAGTCATCACTCTGTCACCACTCAGTCTTCACTCTTTCACCACTCAGTCTTCACTCTGTCACCACTCAGTCTTCACTCTGTCACCACTCAGTCTTCACTCAATCTTCACTCTGTCACCACTCAGCTGTCACTCAGCCATCACTCAGTCATCACTCTGTCATGACGCAGCCGTCACTCAGTCTTCACTCAGTCTCCACTCAGTCTTCACTCAGTCATCACTCTGTCACCACTCAGCCGTCACTCAGCCATCACTCAGTCATCACTCAGTCTTCACTCAGTCATCACTCTGTCACCACTCAGTCTTCAATCTGTCCCCACTCAGTCTTCACTCAGTCTTCACTCAGTCGTTACTCTGTCACCATTCAGTCTTCACTCACCCTTCACTCAGTCATCACTCTGTCGTCAGTCAGCTGTCACTCAGTCTTCACTCAGTCATCACTCTGTCACCACTCAGTCTTCACTCAGTCTTCAATCTGTCACCAATCAGTCTTCACTCAGTCTTCACTCAGTCATCACTCTGTCACCACTCAGTCTTCACTCAGTCTTCAATCTGTCACCACTCAGTCTTCACTCAGTCTTCACTCAGTCATCACTCTGTCACCACTCAGTCTTCACTCAGTCTTCACCCAGTCATCACTCTGTCACCACTCAGGCTTGACTCAGACTTCACTCTGTCACCACTCAGTCTTCACTCAATCGTCACCCACTCATCACTCTGTCACCACTCAGTCTTCACTCAGTCTTCACTCTCTCACCACTCATTCTTCACTCAGTCTTCACCCAGTCATCACTCTGTCACCACTCAGTTTTCACTCTGTCACCACTCAGTCTTCACTCAGTCTTCACTCAGTCATCACTCTGTCACCACTCAGTCTTAACTCACTCATCACTCAGTCATCACTCTGTCACCACTCAGTTTTCACTCAGTCTTCACTCTGTCACCACTCAGTCTTCACTCAGTCTTCACTCAGTCTTCACTCTGTCACCACACAGTCTTCAATCAGTCTTCACTCAGTCATCACTCTGTCACCACTCAGTCTTCACTCAGTCTTCACTCAGTCTTCACTCTGTCACCACTCAGTCTTCACTCAGTTTTCACTCAGTCATCACTCTGTCACCACTCAGTCTTCACTCAGTCTTCACTCAGTCTTCACTCTGTCACCACTCTGTCTTCACTCAGTCTTCACTCAGTCATCACTCTGTCACCACTCAGTCTTCACTCAGTCTTCACTCGGTCTTCACTGAGTCATCACTCTGTCACCACTCAGTCTTCACTCTGTCACCACTAGGTCTTCACTCAGTCATCACTCTGTCACCACTCAGTCTTCACTCAGTCTTCACCCAGTCATTACTCTGTCACCACTCAGTCTTCACTCTGTCACCACTCAGTCTTCACTCAGTCCTCACTCAGTCATCACTCTGTCACCACTCAGTCTTAACTCAGTCATCACTCAGTCATCACTTTGTCACCACTCAGTCTTCACTCAGTCTTCACTCGGTCTTCACTCAGTCATCACTCTGTCACCACTCAGTCTTCACTCAGTCTTCACTCAGTCTTCACTCAGTCATCACTCTGTCACCATTCAGCCTTCACTCAGTCTTAACTCAGTCTTAACTTTGTCACCACTCAGTCTTCACTCAGTCTTCATTCAGTCTTCACTCTGTCACCACTCTGTCTTCACTCAGTCTTCACTCAGTCATCACTCTGTCACCACTCAGTCTTCACTCAGTCTTCACTCGGTCTTCACTCAGTCATCACTCTGTCACCACTCAGTCTTCACTCTGTCACCACTAGGTCTTCACTCAGTCATCACTCTGTCACCACTCAGTCTTCACTCAGTCTTCACCCAGTCATTACTCTGTCACCACTCAGTCTTCACTCTGTCACCACTCAGTCTTCACTCAGTCTTCACTCAGTCATCACTCTGTCACCACTCAGTCTTAACTCAGTCTTCACTCGGTCTTCACTCAGTCATCACTCTGTCACCACTCAGTCTTCACTCAGTCTTCACTCAGTCTTCACTCAGTCATCACTCTGTCACCATTCAGCCTTCACTCAGTCTTAACTCAGTCTTAACTTTGTCACCACTCAGTCTTCACTCAGTCTTCACTCAGTCATCACTCTGTCACCATTCAGTCGTCACTCAGTCTTAACTCAGTAATCACTCTGTCACCACCCAGTCTTCACTCAGTCTTCACTCAGTCGTTACTCTGTCACCATTCAGTCTTCACTCACCCTTCACTCAGTCATCACTCTGTCGTCAGTCAGCTGTCACTCAGTCTTCACTCAGTCATCACTCTGTCACCACTCAGTCTTCACTCAGGCTTCAATCTGTCACCAATCAGTCTTCACTCAGTCTTCACTCAGTCATCACTCTGTCACCACTCAGTCTTCACTCAGTCTTCAATCTGTCACCACTCAGTCTTCACTCAGTCTTCACTCAGTCATCACTCTGTCACCACTCAGTCTTCACTCAGTCTTCACCCAGTCATCACTCTGTCACCACTCAGGCTTGACTCAGACTTCACTCTGTCACCACTCAGTCTTCACTCAATCTTCACCCACTCATCACTCTGTCACCACTCAGTCTTCACTCAGTCTTCACTCTCTCACCACTCATTCTTCACTCAGTCTTCACCCAGTCATCACTCTGTCACCACTCAGTTTTCACTCTGTCACCACTCAGTCTTCACTCAGTCTTCACTCAGTCATCACTCTGTCACCACTCAGTCTTAACTCACTCATCACTCAGTCATCACTCTGTCACCACTCAGTTTTCACTCAGTCTTCACTCTGTCACCACTCAGTCTTCACTCAGTCTTCACTCAGTCTTCACTCTGTCACCACACAGTCTTCAATCAGTCTTCACTCAGTCATCACTCTGTCACCACTCAGTCTTCACTCAGTCTTCACTCAGTCTTCACTCTGTCACCACTCAGTCTTCACTCAGTTTTCACTCAGTCATCACTCTGTCACCACTCAGTCTTCACTCAGTCTTCACTCAGTCTTCACTCTGTCACCACTCTGTCTTCACTCAGTCTTCACTCAGTCATCACTCTGTCACCACTCAGTCTTCACTCAGTCTTCACTCGGTCTTCACTCAGTCATCACTCTGTCACCACTCAGTCTTCACTCTGTCACCACTAGGTCTTCACTCAGTCATCACTCTGTCACCACTCAGTCTTCACTCTGTCACCACTAGGTCTTCACTCAGTCATCACTCTGTCACCACTCAGTCTTCACTCAGTCTTCACCCAATCATCACTCTGTCACCAATCAGTCTTCACTCTGTCACCACTCAGTCTTCACTCAGTCTTCACTCAGTCATCACTCTGTCACCACTCAGTCTTAACTCAGTCATCACTCAGTCATCACTCTGTCACCACTCAGTCTTCACTCAGTCATCACTCTGTCACCACTCAGTCTTCACTCAGTCTTCACTCGGTCTTCACTCAGTCATCACTCTGTCACCACTCAGTCTTCACTCAGTCTTTACTCTGTCACCACTCAGTCTTCACTCAGTCTTCACTCAGTCATCACTTTGTCACCATTCAGCCTTCACTCAGTCTTAACTAGGTCCTAACTTTGTCACCACTCAGTCTTCACTCAGTCTTCACTCAGTCATCACTCTGTCACCATTCAGTCTTCACCCAGTCTTAACTCAGTAATCACTCTGTCACCACTCAGTCTTCACTCAGTCTTCACTCAGTCATCACTCTGTCACCACTCAGTCTTCACTCAGTCTTCACCCAGTCATCACTCTGTCACCACTCAGGCTTCACTCAGACTTCACTCTGTCACCACTCAGTCTGCACTCAATCTTCACCCAGTCATCACTCTGTCACCACTCAGTCATCACTCTGTCGTCACTCAGCCGTCACTCAGTCTTCACTCAGTCTTCACTCAGTGATCACTCTGTCACCACTCAGTCTTCACTCAGTCTTCACTCTGTCACCACTCAGTCTTCACTCAGTCATCACTCTGTCACCACTCAGTCTTCACTCAGTCTTCACTCGGTCTTCACTCAGTCATCACTCTGTCACCACTCAGTCTTCACTCAGTCTTCACTCTGTCACCACTCAGTCTTCACTCAGTCTTCACTCAGTCATCACTCTGTCACCATTCAGCCTTCACTCAGTCTTAACTCAGTCTTAACTTTGTCACCACTCAGTCTTCACTCAGTCTTCACTCAGTCATCACTCTGTCACCACTCAGTCTTCACTCTTTCACCACTCAGTCTTCACTCTGTCACCACTCAGTCTTCACTCTGTCACCACTCAGTCTTCACTCAATCTTCACTCTGTCACCACTCAGCTGTCACTCAGCCATCACTCAGTCATCACTCTGTCATGACGCAGCCGTCACTCAGTCTTCACTCAGTCTCCACTCAGTCTTCACTCAGTCATCACTCTGTCACCACTCAGCCGTCACTCAGCCATCACTCAGTCATCACTCAGTCTTCACTCAGTCATCACTCTGTCACCACTCAGTCTTCAATCTGTCCCCACTCAGTCTTCACTCAGTCTTCACTCAGTCGTTACTCTGTCACCATTCAGTCTTCACTCACCCTTCACTCAGTCATCACTCTGTCGTCAGTCAGCTGTCACTCAGTCTTCACTCAGTCATCACTCTGTCACCACTCAGTCTTCACTCAGTCTTCAATCTGTCACCAATCAGTCTTCACTCAGTCTTCACTCAGTCATCACTCTGTCACCACTCAGTCTTCACTCAGTCTTCAATCTGTCACCACTCAGTCTTCACTCAGTCTTCACTCAGTCATCACTCTGTCACCACTCAGTCTTCACTCAGTCTTCACCCAGTCATCACTCTGTCACCACTCAGGCTTGACTCAGACTTCACTCTGTCACCACTCAGTCTTCACTCAATCGTCACCCACTCATCACTCTGTCACCACTCAGTCTTCACTCAGTCTTCACTCTCTCACCACTCATTCTTCACTCAGTCTTCACCCAGTCATCACTCTGTCACCACTCAGTTTTCACTCTGTCACCACTCAGTCTTCACTCAGTCTTCACTCAGTCATCACTCTGTCACCACTCAGTCTTAACTCACTCATCACTCAGTCATCACTCTGTCACCACTCAGTTTTCACTCAGTCTTCACTCTGTCACCACTCAGTCTTCACTCAGTCTTCACTCAGTCTTCACTCTGTCACCACACAGTCTTCAATCAGTCTTCACTCAGTCATCACTCTGTCACCACTCAGTCTTCACTCAGTCTTCACTCAGTCTTCACTCTGTCACCACTCAGTCTTCACTCAGTTTTCACTCAGTCATCACTCTGTCACCACTCAGTCTTCACTCAGTCTTCACTCAGTCTTCACTCTGTCACCACTCTGTCTTCACTCAGTCTTCACTCAGTCATCACTCTGTCACCACTCAGTCTTCACTCAGTCTTCACTCGGTCTTCACTCAGTCATCACTCTGTCACCACTCAGTCTTCACTCTGTCACCACTAGGTCTTCACTCAGTCATCACTCTGTCACCACTCAGTCTTCACTCAGTCTTCACCCAGTCATTACTCTGTCACCACTCAGTCTTCACTCTGTCACCACTCAGTCTTCACTCAGTCCTCACTCAGTCATCACTCTGTCACCACTCAGTCTTAACTCAGTCATCACTCAGTCATCACTTTGTCACCACTCAGTCTTCACTCAGTCTTCACTCGGTCTTCACTCAGTCATCACTCTGTCACCACTCAGTCTTCACTCAGTCTTCACTCAGTCTTCACTCAGTCATCACTCTGTCACCATTCAGCCTTCACTCAGTCTTAACTCAGTCTTAACTTTGTCACCACTCAGTCTTCACTCAGTCTTCACTCAGTCTTCACTCTGTCACCACTCTGTCTTCACTCAGTCTTCACTCAGTCATCACTCTGTCACCACTCAGTCTTCACTCAGTCTTCACTCGGTCTTCACTCAGTCATCACTCTGTCACCACTCAGTCTTCACTCTGTCACCACTAGGTCTTCACTCAGTCATCACTCTGTCACCACTCAGTCTTCACTCAGTCTTCACCCAGTCATTACTCTGTCACCAATCAGTCTTCACTCTGTCACCACTCAGTCTTCACTCAGTCTTCACTCAGTCATCACTCTGTCACCACTCAGTCTTAACTCAGTCATCACTCAGTCATCACTCTGTCACCACTCAGTCTTCACTCAGTCATCACTCTGTCACCACTCAGTCTTCACTCAGTCTTCACTCGGTCTTCACTCAGTCATCACTCTGTCACCACTCAGTCTTCACTCAGTCTTTACTCTGTCACCACTCAGTCTTCACTCAGTCTTCACTCAGTCATCACTTTGTCACCATTCAGCCTTCACTCAGTCTTAACTAGGTCCTAACTTTGTCACCACTCAGTCTTCACTCAGTCTTCACTCAGTCATCACTCTGTCACCATTCAGTCTTCACCCAGTCTTAACTCAGTAATCACTCTGTCACCACTCAGTCTTCACTCAGTCTTCACTCAGTCATCACTCTGTCACCACTCAGTCTTCACTCAGTCTTCACCCAGTCATCACTCTGTCACCACTCAGGCTTCACTCAGACTTCACTCTGTCACCACTCAGTCTGCACTCAATCTTCACCCAGTCATCACTCTGTCACCACTCAGTCATCACTCTGTCGTCACTCAGCCGTCACTCAGTCTTCACTCAGTCTTCACTCAGTGATCACTCTGTCACCACTCAGTCTTCACTCAGTCTTCACTCTGTCACCACTCAGTCTTCACTCAGTCATCACTCTGTCACCACTCAGTCTTCACTCAGTCTTCACTCGGTCTTCACTCAGTCATCACTCTGTCACCACTCAGTCTTCACTCAGTCTTCACTCTGTCACCACTCAGTCTTCACTCAGTCTTCACTCAGTCATCACTCTGTCACCATTCAGCCTTCACTCAGTCTTAACTCAGTCTTAACTTTGTCACCACTCAGTCTTCACTCAGTCTTCACTCAGTCATCACTCTGTCACCACTCAGTCTTCACTCTTTCACCACTCAGTCTTCACTCTGTCACCACTCAGTCTTCACTCTGTCACCACTCAGTCTTCACTCAATCTTCACTCTGTCACCACTCAGCTGTCACTCAGCCATCACTCAGTCATCACTCTGTCATGACGCAGCCGTCACTCAGTCTTCACTCAGTCTCCACTCAGTCTTCACTCAGTCATCACTCTGTCACCACTCAGCCGTCACTCAGCCATCACTCAGTCATCACTCAGTCTTCACTCAGTCATCACTCTGTCACCACTCAGTCTTCAATCTGTCCCCACTCAGTCTTCACTCAGTCTTCACTCAGTCGTTACTCTGTCACCATTCAGTCTTCACTCACCCTTCACTCAGTCATCACTCTGTCGTCAGTCAGCTGTCACTCAGTCTTCACTCAGTCATCACTCTGTCACCACTCAGTCTTCACTCAGTCTTCAATCTGTCACCAATCAGTCTTCACTCAGTCTTCACTCAGTCATCACTCTGTCACCACTCAGTCTTCACTCAGTCTTCAATCTGTCACCACTCAGTCTTCACTCAGTCTTCACTCAGTCATCACTCTGTCACCACTCAGTCTTCACTCAGTCTTCACCCAGTCATCACTCTGTCACCACTCAGGCTTGACTCAGACTTCACTCTGTCACCACTCAGTCTTCACTCAATCGTCACCCACTCATCACTCTGTCACCACTCAGTCTTCACTCAGTCTTCACTCTCTCACCACTCATTCTTCACTCAGTCTTCACCCAGTCATCACTCTGTCACCACTCAGTTTTCACTCTGTCACCACTCAGTCTTCACTCAGTCTTCACTCAGTCATCACTCTGTCACCACTCAGTCTTAACTCACTCATCACTCAGTCATCACTCTGTCACCACTCAGTCTTCACTCAGTCATCACTCTGTCACCATTCAGTCTTCACCCAGTCTTAACTCAGTAATCACTCTGTCACCACTCAGTCTTCACTCAGTCTTCACTCAGTCATCACTCTGTCACCACTCAGTCTTCACTCAGTCTTCACCCAGTCATCACTCTGTCACCACTCAGGCTTCACTCAGACTTCACTCTGTCACCACTCAGTCTGCACTCAATCTTCACCCAGTCATCACTCTGTCACCACTCAGTCATCACTCTGTCGTCACTCAGCCGTCACTCAGTCTTCACTCAGTCTTCACTCAGTGATCACTCTGTCACCACTCAGTCTTCACTCAGTCTTCACTCTGTCACCACTCAGTCTTCACTCAGTCATCACTCTGTCACCACTCAGTCTTCACTCAGTCTTCACTCGGTCTTCACTCAGTCATCACTCTGTCACCACTCAGTCTTCACTCAGTCTTCACTCTGTCACCACTCAGTCTTCACTCAGTCTTCACTCAGTCATCACTCTGTCACCATTCAGCCTTCACTCAGTCTTAACTCAGTCTTAACTTTGTCACCACTCAGTCTTCACTCAGTCTTCACTCAGTCATCACTCTGTCACCACTCAGTCTTCACTCTTTCACCACTCAGTCTTCACTCTGTCACCACTCAGTCTTCACTCTGTCACCACTCAGTCTTCACTCAATCTTCACTCTGTCACCACTCAGCTGTCACTCAGCCATCACTCAGTCATCACTCTGTCATGACGCAGCCGTCACTCAGTCTTCACTCAGTCTCCACTCAGTCTTCACTCAGTCATCACTCTGTCACCACTCAGCCGTCACTCAGCCATCACTCAGTCATCACTCAGTCTTCACTCAGTCATCACTCTGTCACCACTCAGTCTTCAATCTGTCCCCACTCAGTCTTCACTCAGTCTTCACTCAGTCGTTACTCTGTCACCATTCAGTCTTCACTCACCCTTCACTCAGTCATCACTCTGTCGTCAGTCAGCTGTCACTCAGTCTTCACTCAGTCTTCACTCAGTCATCACTCTGTCACCACTCAGTCTTCACTCAGTCTTCAATCTGTCACCAATCAGTCTTCACTCAGTCTTCACTCAGTCATCACTCTGTCACCACTCAGTCTTCACTCAGTCTTCAATCTGTCACCACTCAGTCTTCACTCAGTCTTCACTCAGTCATCACTCTGTCACCACTCAGTCTTCACTCAGTCTTCACCCAGTCATCACTCTGTCACCACTCAGGCTTGACTCAGACTTCACTCTGTCACCACTCAGTCTTCACTCAATCGTCACCCACTCATCACTCTGTCACCACTCAGTCTTCACTCAGTCTTCACTCTCTCACCACTCATTCTTCACTCAGTCTTCACCCAGTCATCACTCTGTCACCACTCAGTTTTCACTCTGTCACCACTCAGTCTTCACTCAGTCTTCACTCAGTCATCACTCTGTCACCACTCAGTCTTAACTCACTCATCACTCAGTCATCACTCTGTCACCACTCAGTTTTCACTCAGTCTTCACTCTGTCACCACTCAGTCTTCACTCAGTCTTCACTCAGTCTTCACTCTGTCACCACACAGTCTTCAATCAGTCTTCACTCAGTCATCACTCTGTCACCACTCAGTCTTCACTCAGTCTTCACTCAGTCTTCACTCTGTCACCACTCAGTCTTCACTCAGTTTTCACTCAGTCATCACTCTGTCACCACTCAGTCTTCACTCAGTCTTCACTCAGTCTTCACTCTGTCACCACTCTGTCTTCACTCAGTCTTCACTCAGTCATCACTCTGTCACCACTCAGTCTTCACTCAGTCTTCACTCGGTCTTCACTCAGTCATCACTCTGTCACCACTCAGTCTTCACTCTGTCACCACTAGGTCTTCACTCAGTCATCACTCTGTCACCACTCAGTCTTCACTCAGTCTTCACCCAGTCATTACTCTGTCACCACTCAGTCTTCACTCTGTCACCACTCAGTCTTCACTCAGTCCTCACTCAGTCATCACTCTGTCACCACTCAGTCTTAACTCAGTCATCACTCAGTCATCACTTTGTCACCACTCAGTCTTCACTCAGTCTTCACTCGGTCTTCACTCAGTCATCACTCTGTCACCACTCAGTCTTCACTCAGTCTTCACTCAGTCTTCACTCAGTCATCACTCTGTCACCATTCAGCCTTCACTCAGTCTTAACTCAGTCTTAACTTTGTCACCACTCAGTCTTCACTCAGTCTTCACTCAGTCTTCACTCTGTCACCACTCTGTCTTCACTCAGTCTTCACTCAGTCATCACTCTGTCACCACTCAGTCTTCACTCAGTCTTCACTCGGTCTTCACTCAGTCATCACTCTGTCACCACTCAGTCTTCACTCTGTCACCACTAGGTCTTCACTCAGTCATCACTCTGTCACCACTCAGTCTTCACTCAGTCTTCACCCAGTCATTACTCTGTCACCACTCAGTCTTCACTCTGTCACCACTCAGTCTTCACTCAGTCTTCACTCAGTCATCACTCTGTCACCACTCAGTCTTAACTCAGTCATCACTCAGTCATCACTTTGTCACCACTCAGTCTTCACTCAGTCTTCACTCGGTCTTCACTCAGTCATCACTCTGTCACCACTCAGTCTTCACTCAGTCTTCACTCAGTCTTCACTCAGTCATCACTCTGTCACCATTCAGCCTTCACTCAGTCTTAACTCAGTCTTAACTTTGTCACCACTCAGTCTTCACTCAGTCTTCACTCAGTCATCACTCTGTCACCATTCAGTCGTCACTCAGTCTTAACTCAGTAATCACTCTGTCACCACTCAGTCTTCACTCAGTCTTCACTCAGTCGTTACTCTGTCACCATTCAGTCTTCACTCACCCTTCACTCAGTCATCACTCTGTCGTCAGTCAGCTGTCACTCAGTCTTCACTCAGTCATCACTCTGTCACCACTCAGTCTTCACTCAGGCTTCAATCTGTCACCAATCAGTCACCACTCAGTCTTCAATCTGTCCCCACTCAGTCTTCACTCAGTCTTCACTCAGTCGTTACTCTGTCACCATTCAGTCTTCACTCACCCTTCACTCAGTCATCACTCTGTCGTCAGTCAGCTGTCACTCAGTCTTCACTCAGTCATCACTCTGTCACCACTCAGTCTTCACTCAGTCTTCAATCTGTCACCAATCAGTCTTCACTCAGTCTTCACTCAGTCATCACTCTGTCACCACTCAGTCTTCACTCAGTCTTCAATCTGTCACCACTCAGTCTTCACTCAGTCTTCACTCAGTCATCACTCTGTCACCACTCAGTCTTCACTCAGTCTTCACCCAGTCATCACTCTGTCACCACTCAGGCTTGACTCAGACTTCACTCTGTCACCACTCAGTCTTCACTCAATCGTCACCCACTCATCACTCTGTCACCACTCAGTCTTCACTCAGTCTTCACTCTCTCACCACTCATTCTTCACTCAGTCTTCACCCAGTCATCACTCTGTCACCACTCAGTTTTCACTCTGTCACCACTCAGTCTTCACTCAGTCTTCACTCAGTCATCACTCTGTCACCACTCAGTCTTAACTCACTCATCACTCAGTCATCACTCTGTCACCACTCAGTCTTCACTCAGTCATCACTCTGTCACCATTCAGTCTTCACCCAGTCTTAACTCAGTAATCACTCTGTCACCACTCAGTCTTCACTCAGTCTTCACTCAGTCATCACTCTGTCACCACTCAGTCTTCACTCAGTCTTCACCCAGTCATCACTCTGTCACCACTCAGGCTTCACTCAGACTTCACTCTGTCACCACTCAGTCTGCACTCAATCTTCACCCAGTCATCACTCTGTCACCACTCAGTCATCACTCTGTCGTCACTCAGCCGTCACTCAGTCTTCACTCAGTCTTCACTCAGTGATCACTCTGTCACCACTCAGTCTTCACTCAGTCTTCACTCTGTCACCACTCAGTCTTCACTCAGTCATCACTCTGTCACCACTCAGTCTTCACTCAGTCTTCACTCGGTCTTCACTCAGTCATCACTCTGTCACCACTCAGTCTTCACTCAGTCTTCACTCTGTCACCACTCAGTCTTCACTCAGTCTTCACTCAGTCATCACTCTGTCACCATTCAGCCTTCACTCAGTCTTAACTCAGTCTTAACTTTGTCACCACTCAGTCTTCACTCAGTCTTCACTCAGTCATCACTCTGTCACCACTCAGTCTTCACTCTTTCACCACTCAGTCTTCACTCTGTCACCACTCAGTCTTCACTCTGTCACCACTCAGTCTTCACTCAATCTTCACTCTGTCACCACTCAGCTGTCACTCAGCCATCACTCAGTCATCACTCTGTCATGACGCAGCCGTCACTCAGTCTTCACTCAGTCTCCACTCAGTCTTCACTCAGTCATCACTCTGTCACCACTCAGCCGTCACTCAGCCATCACTCAGTCATCACTCAGTCTTCACTCAGTCATCACTCTGTCACCACTCAGTCTTCAATCTGTCCCCACTCAGTCTTCACTCAGTCTTCACTCAGTCGTTACTCTGTCACCATTCAGTCTTCACTCACCCTTCACTCAGTCATCACTCTGTCGTCAGTCAGCTGTCACTCAGTCTTCACTCAGTCTTCACTCAGTCATCACTCTGTCACCACTCAGTCTTCACTCAGTCTTCAATCTGTCACCAATCAGTCTTCACTCAGTCTTCACTCAGTCATCACTCTGTCACCACTCAGTCTTCACTCAGTCTTCAATCTGTCACCACTCAGTCTTCACTCAGTCTTCACTCAGTCATCACTCTGTCACCACTCAGTCTTCACTCAGTCTTCACCCAGTCATCACTCTGTCACCACTCAGGCTTGACTCAGACTTCACTCTGTCACCACTCAGTCTTCACTCAATCGTCACCCACTCATCACTCTGTCACCACTCAGTCTTCACTCAGTCTTCACTCTCTCACCACTCATTCTTCACTCAGTCTTCACCCAGTCATCACTCTGTCACCACTCAGTTTTCACTCTGTCACCACTCAGTCTTCACTCAGTCTTCACTCAGTCATCACTCTGTCACCACTCAGTCTTAACTCACTCATCACTCAGTCATCACTCTGTCACCACTCAGTTTTCACTCAGTCTTCACTCTGTCACCACTCAGTCTTCACTCAGTCTTCACTCAGTCTTCACTCTGTCACCACACAGTCTTCAATCAGTCTTCACTCAGTCATCACTCTGTCACCACTCAGTCTTCACTCAGTCTTCACTCAGTCTTCACTCTGTCACCACTCAGTCTTCACTCAGTTTTCACTCAGTCATCACTCTGTCACCACTCAGTCTTCACTCAGTCTTCACTCAGTCTTCACTCTGTCACCACTCTGTCTTCACTCAGTCTTCACTCAGTCATCACTCTGTCACCACTCAGTCTTCACTCAGTCTTCACTCGGTCTTCACTCAGTCATCACTCTGTCACCACTCAGTCTTCACTCTGTCACCACTAGGTCTTCACTCAGTCATCACTCTGTCACCACTCAGTCTTCACTCAGTCTTCACCCAGTCATTACTCTGTCACCACTCAGTCTTCACTCTGTCACCACTCAGTCTTCACTCAGTCCTCACTCAGTCATCACTCTGTCACCACTCAGTCTTAACTCAGTCATCACTCAGTCATCACTTTGTCACCACTCAGTCTTCACTCAGTCTTCACTCGGTCTTCACTCAGTCATCACTCTGTCACCACTCAGTCTTCACTCAGTCTTCACTCAGTCTTCACTCAGTCATCACTCTGTCACCATTCAGCCTTCACTCAGTCTTAACTCAGTCTTAACTTTGTCACCACTCAGTCTTCACTCAGTCTTCACTCAGTCTTCACTCTGTCACCACTCTGTCTTCACTCAGTCTTCACTCAGTCATCACTCTGTCACCACTCAGTCTTCACTCAGTCTTCACTCGGTCTTCACTCAGTCATCACTCTGTCACCACTCAGTCTTCACTCTGTCACCACTAGGTCTTCACTCAGTCATCACTCTGTCACCACTCAGTCTTCACTCAGTCTTCACCCAGTCATTACTCTGTCACCACTCAGTCTTCACTCTGTCACCACTCAGTCTTCACTCAGTCTTCACTCAGTCATCACTCTGTCACCACTCAGTCTTAACTCAGTCATCACTCAGTCATCACTTTGTCACCACTCAGTCTTCACTCAGTCTTCACTCGGTCTTCACTCAGTCATCACTCTGTCACCACTCAGTCTTCACTCAGTCTTCACTCAGTCTTCACTCAGTCATCACTCTGTCACCATTCAGCCTTCACTCAGTCTTAACTCAGTCTTAACTTTGTCACCACTCAGTCTTCACTCAGTCTTCACTCAGTCATCACTCTGTCACCATTCAGTCGTCACTCAGTCTTAACTCAGTAATCACTCTGTCACCACTCAGTCTTCACTCAGTCTTCACTCAGTCGTTACTCTGTCACCATTCAGTCTTCACTCACCCTTCACTCAGTCATCACTCTGTCGTCAGTCAGCTGTCACTCAGTCTTCACTCAGTCATCACTCTGTCACCACTCAGTCTTCACTCAGGCTTCAATCTGTCACCAATCAGTCTTCACTCAGTCTTCACTCAGTCATCACTCTGTCACCACTCAGTCTTCACTCAATCTTCACCCACTCATCACTCTGTCACCACTCAGTCTTCACTCAGTCTTCACTCTCTCACCACTCATTCTTCACTCAGTCTTCACCCAGTCATCACTCTGTCACCACTCAGTTTTCACTCTGTCACCACTCAGTCTTCACTCAGTCTTCACTCAGTCATCACTCAGTCATCACTCTGTCACCACTCAGTTTTCACTCAGTCTTCACTCTGTCACCACTCAGTCTTCACTCAGTCTTCACTCAGTCTTCACTCTGTCACCACACAGTCTTCAATCAGTCTTCACTCAGTCATCACTCTGTCACCACTCAGTCTTCACTCAGTCTTCACTCAGTCTTCACTCTGTCACCACTCAGTCTTCACTCAGTTTTCACTCAGTCATCACTCTGTCACCACTCAGTCTTCACTCAGTCTTCACTCAGTCTTCACTCTGTCACCACTCTGTCTTCACTCAGTCTTCACCCAGTCATCACTCTGTCACCACTCAGGCTTGACTCAGACTTCACTCTGTCACCACTCAGTCTTCACTCAATCTTCACCCACTCATCACTCTGTCACCACTCAGTCTTCACTCAGTCTTCACTCTCTCACCACTCATTCTTCACTCAGTCTTCACCCAGTCATCACTCTGTCACCACTCAGTTTTCACTCTGTCACCACTCAGTCTTCACTCAGTCTTCACTCAGTCATCACTCAGTCATCACTCTGTCACCACTCAGTTTTCACTCAGTCTTCACTCTGTCACCACTCAGTCTTCACTCAGTCTTCACTCAGTCTTCACTCTGTCACCACACAGTCTTCAATCAGTCTTCACTCAGTCATCACTCTGTCACCACTCAGTCTTCACTCAGTCTTCACTCAGTCTTCACTCTGTCACCACTCAGTCTTCACTCAGTTTTCACTCAGTCATCACTCTGTCACCACTCAGTCTTCACTCAGTCTTCACTCAGTCTTCACTCTGTCACCACTCTGTCTTCACTCAGTCTTCACTCAGTCATCACTCTGTCACCACTCAGTCTTCACTCAGTCTTCACTCGGTCTTCACTCAGTCATCACTCTGTCACCACTCAGTCTTCACTCTGTCACCACTAGGTCTTCACTCAGTCATCACTCTGTCACCACTCAGTCTTCACTCAGTCTTCACCCAGTCATTACTCTGTCACCACTCAGTCTTCACTCTGTCACCACTCAGTCTTCACTCAGTCCTCACTCAGTCATCACTCTGTCACCACTCAGTCTTAACTCAGTCATCACTCAGTCATCACTTTGTCACCACTCAGTCTTCACTCAGTCTTCACTCGGTCTTCACTCAGTCATCACTCTGTCACCACTCAGTCTTCACTCAGTCTTCACTCAGTCTTCACTCAGTCATCACTCTGTCACCATTCAGCCTTCACTCAGTCTTAACTCAGTCTTAACTTTGTCACCACTCAGTCTTAACTCAGTCTTCACTCAGTGATCACTCTGTCACCACTCAGTCTTCACTCAGTCTTCACTCTGTCACCACTCAGTCTTCACTCAGTCATCACTCTGTCACCACTCAGTCTTCACTCAGTCTTCACTCGGTCTTCACTCAGTCATCACTCTGTCACCACTCAGTCTTCACTCAGTCTTCACTCTGTCACCACTCAGTCTTCACTCAGTCTTCACTCAGTCATCACTCTGTCACCATTCAGCCTTCACTCAGTCTTAACTCAGTCTTAACTTTGTCACCACTCAGTCTTCACTCAGTCTTCACTCAGTCATCACTCTGTCACCACTCAGTCTTCACTCTTTCACCACTCAGTCTTCACTCTGTCACCACTCAGTCTTCACTCTGTCACCACTCAGTCTTCACTCAATCTTCACTCTGTCACCACTCAGCTGTCACTCAGCCATCACTCAGTCATCACTCTGTCATGACGCAGCCGTCACTCAGTCTTCACTCAGTCTCCACTCAGTCTTCACTCAGTCATCACTCTGTCACCACTCAGCCGTCACTCAGCCATCACTCAGTCATCACTCAGTCTTCACTCAGTCATCACTCTGTCACCACTCAGTCTTCAATCTGTCCCCACTCAGTCTTCACTCAGTCTTCACTCAGTCGTTACTCTGTCACCATTCAGTCTTCACTCACCCTTCACTCAGTCATCACTCTGTCGTCAGTCAGCTGTCACTCAGTCTTCACTCAGTCTTCACTCAGTCATCACTCTGTCACCACTCAGTCTTCACTCAGTCTTCAATCTGTCACCAATCAGTCTTCACTCAGTCTTCACTCAGTCATCACTCTGTCACCACTCAGTCTTCACTCAGTCTTCAATCTGTCACCACTCAGTCTTCACTCAGTCTTCACTCAGTCATCACTCTGTCACCACTCAGTCTTCACTCAGTCTTCACCCAGTCATCACTCTGTCACCACTCAGGCTTGACTCAGACTTCACTCTGTCACCACTCAGTCTTCACTCAATCGTCACCCACTCATCACTCTGTCACCACTCAGTCTTCACTCAGTCTTCACTCTCTCACCACTCATTCTTCACTCAGTCTTCACCCAGTCATCACTCTGTCACCACTCAGTTTTCACTCTGTCACCACTCAGTCTTCACTCAGTCTTCACTCAGTCATCACTCTGTCACCACTCAGTCTTAACTCACTCATCACTCAGTCATCACTCTGTCACCACTCAGTTTTCACTCAGTCTTCACTCTGTCACCACTCAGTCTTCACTCAGTCTTCACTCAGTCTTCACTCTGTCACCACACAGTCTTCAATCAGTCTTCACTCAGTCATCACTCTGTCACCACTCAGTCTTCACTCAGTCTTCACTCAGTCTTCACTCTGTCACCACTCAGTCTTCACTCAGTTTTCACTCAGTCATCACTCTGTCACCACTCAGTCTTCACTCAGTCTTCACTCAGTCTTCACTCTGTCACCACTCTGTCTTCACTCAGTCTTCACTCAGTCATCACTCTGTCACCACTCAGTCTTCACTCAGTCTTCACTCGGTCTTCACTCAGTCATCACTCTGTCACCACTCAGTCTTCACTCTGTCACCACTAGGTCTTCACTCAGTCATCACTCTGTCACCACTCAGTCTTCACTCAGTCTTCACCCAGTCATTACTCTGTCACCACTCAGTCTTCACTCTGTCACCACTCAGTCTTCACTCAGTCCTCACTCAGTCATCACTCTGTCACCACTCAGTCTTAACTCAGTCATCACTCAGTCATCACTTTGTCACCACTCAGTCTTCACTCAGTCTTCACTCGGTCTTCACTCAGTCATCACTCTGTCACCACTCAGTCTTCACTCAGTCTTCACTCAGTCTTCACTCAGTCATCACTCTGTCACCATTCAGCCTTCACTCAGTCTTAACTCAGTCTTAACTTTGTCACCACTCAGTCTTCACTCAGTCTTCACTCAGTCTTCACTCTGTCACCACTCTGTCTTCACTCAGTCTTCACTCAGTCATCACTCTGTCACCACTCAGTCTTCACTCAGTCTTCACTCGGTCTTCACTCAGTCATCACTCTGTCACCACTCAGTCTTCACTCTGTCACCACTAGGTCTTCACTCAGTCATCACTCTGTCACCACTCAGTCTTCACTCAGTCTTCACCCAGTCATTACTCTGTCACCACTCAGTCTTCACTCTGTCACCACTCAGTCTTCACTCAGTCTTCACTCAGTCATCACTCTGTCACCACTCAGTCTTAACTCAGTCATCACTCAGTCATCACTTTGTCACCACTCAGTCTTCACTCAGTCTTCACTCGGTCTTCACTCAGTCATCACTCTGTCACCACTCAGTCTTCACTCAGTCTTCACTCAGTCTTCACTCAGTCATCACTCTGTCACCATTCAGCCTTCACTCAGTCTTAACTCAGTCTTAACTTTGTCACCACTCAGTCTTCACTCAGTCTTCACTCAGTCATCACTCTGTCACCATTCAGTCGTCACTCAGTCTTAACTCAGTAATCACTCTGTCACCACTCAGTCTTCACTCAGTCTTCACTCAGTCGTTACTCTGTCACCATTCAGTCTTCACTCACCCTTCACTCAGTCATCACTCTGTCGTCAGTCAGCTGTCACTCAGTCTTCACTCAGTCATCACTCTGTCACCACTCAGTCTTCACTCAGGCTTCAATCTGTCACCAATCAGTCACCACTCAGTCTTCAATCTGTCCCCACTCAGTCTTCACTCAGTCTTCACTCAGTCGTTACTCTGTCACCATTCAGTCTTCACTCACCCTTCACTCAGTCATCACTCTGTCGTCAGTCAGCTGTCACTCAGTCTTCACTCAGTCATCACTCTGTCACCACTCAGTCTTCACTCAGTCTTCAATCTGTCACCAATCAGTCTTCACTCAGTCTTCACTCAGTCATCACTCTGTCACCACTCAGTCTTCACTCAGTCTTCAATCTGTCACCACTCAGTCTTCACTCAGTCTTCACTCAGTCATCACTCTGTCACCACTCAGTCTTCACTCAGTCTTCACCCAGTCATCACTCTGTCACCACTCAGGCTTGACTCAGACTTCACTCTGTCACCACTCAGTCTTCACTCAATCGTCACCCACTCATCACTCTGTCACCACTCAGTCTTCACTCAGTCTTCACTCTCTCACCACTCATTCTTCACTCAGTCTTCACCCAGTCATCACTCTGTCACCACTCAGTTTTCACTCTGTCACCACTCAGTCTTCACTCAGTCTTCACTCAGTCATCACTCTGTCACCACTCAGTCTTAACTCACTCATCACTCAGTCATCACTCTGTCACCACTCAGTCTTCACTCAGTCATCACTCTGTCACCATTCAGTCTTCACCCAGTCTTAACTCAGTAATCACTCTGTCACCACTCAGTCTTCACTCAGTCTTCACTCAGTCATCACTCTGTCACCACTCAGTCTTCACTCAGTCTTCACCCAGTCATCACTCTGTCACCACTCAGGCTTCACTCAGACTTCACTCTGTCACCACTCAGTCTGCACTCAATCTTCACCCAGTCATCACTCTGTCACCACTCAGTCATCACTCTGTCGTCACTCAGCCGTCACTCAGTCTTCACTCAGTCTTCACTCAGTGATCACTCTGTCACCACTCAGTCTTCACTCAGTCTTCACTCTGTCACCACTCAGTCTTCACTCAGTCATCACTCTGTCACCACTCAGTCTTCACTCAGTCTTCACTCGGTCTTCACTCAGTCATCACTCTGTCACCACTCAGTCTTCACTCAGTCTTCACTCTGTCACCACTCAGTCTTCACTCAGTCTTCACTCAGTCATCACTCTGTCACCATTCAGCCTTCACTCAGTCTTAACTCAGTCTTAACTTTGTCACCACTCAGTCTTCACTCAGTCTTCACTCAGTCATCACTCTGTCACCACTCAGTCTTCACTCTTTCACCACTCAGTCTTCACTCTGTCACCACTCAGTCTTCACTCTGTCACCACTCAGTCTTCACTCAATCTTCACTCTGTCACCACTCAGCTGTCACTCAGCCATCACTCAGTCATCACTCTGTCATGACGCAGCCGTCACTCAGTCTTCACTCAGTCTCCACTCAGTCTTCACTCAGTCATCACTCTGTCACCACTCAGCCGTCACTCAGCCATCACTCAGTCATCACTCAGTCTTCACTCAGTCATCACTCTGTCACCACTCAGTCTTCAATCTGTCCCCACTCAGTCTTCACTCAGTCTTCACTCAGTCGTTACTCTGTCACCATTCAGTCTTCACTCACCCTTCACTCAGTCATCACTCTGTCGTCAGTCAGCTGTCACTCAGTCTTCACTCAGTCTTCACTCAGTCATCACTCTGTCACCACTCAGTCTTCACTCAGTCTTCAATCTGTCACCAATCAGTCTTCACTCAGTCTTCACTCAGTCATCACTCTGTCACCACTCAGTCTTCACTCAGTCTTCAATCTGTCACCACTCAGTCTTCACTCAGTCTTCACTCAGTCATCACTCTGTCACCACTCAGTCTTCACTCAGTCTTCACCCAGTCATCACTCTGTCACCACTCAGGCTTGACTCAGACTTCACTCTGTCACCACTCAGTCTTCACTCAATCGTCACCCACTCATCACTCTGTCACCACTCAGTCTTCACTCAGTCTTCACTCTCTCACCACTCATTCTTCACTCAGTCTTCACCCAGTCATCACTCTGTCACCACTCAGTTTTCACTCTGTCACCACTCAGTCTTCACTCAGTCTTCACTCAGTCATCACTCTGTCACCACTCAGTCTTAACTCACTCATCACTCAGTCATCACTCTGTCACCACTCAGTTTTCACTCAGTCTTCACTCTGTCACCACTCAGTCTTCACTCAGTCTTCACTCAGTCTTCACTCTGTCACCACACAGTCTTCAATCAGTCTTCACTCAGTCATCACTCTGTCACCACTCAGTCTTCACTCAGTCTTCACTCAGTCTTCACTCTGTCACCACTCAGTCTTCACTCAGTTTTCACTCAGTCATCACTCTGTCACCACTCAGTCTTCACTCAGTCTTCACTCAGTCTTCACTCTGTCACCACTCTGTCTTCACTCAGTCTTCACTCAGTCATCACTCTGTCACCACTCAGTCTTCACTCAGTCTTCACTCGGTCTTCACTCAGTCATCACTCTGTCACCACTCAGTCTTCACTCTGTCACCACTAGGTCTTCACTCAGTCATCACTCTGTCACCACTCAGTCTTCACTCAGTCTTCACCCAGTCATTACTCTGTCACCACTCAGTCTTCACTCTGTCACCACTCAGTCTTCACTCAGTCCTCACTCAGTCATCACTCTGTCACCACTCAGTCTTAACTCAGTCATCACTCAGTCATCACTTTGTCACCACTCAGTCTTCACTCAGTCTTCACTCGGTCTTCACTCAGTCATCACTCTGTCACCACTCAGTCTTCACTCAGTCTTCACTCAGTCTTCACTCAGTCATCACTCTGTCACCATTCAGCCTTCACTCAGTCTTAACTCAGTCTTAACTTTGTCACCACTCAGTCTTCACTCAGTCTTCACTCAGTCTTCACTCTGTCACCACTCTGTCTTCACTCAGTCTTCACTCAGTCATCACTCTGTCACCACTCAGTCTTCACTCAGTCTTCACTCGGTCTTCACTCAGTCATCACTCTGTCACCACTCAGTCTTCACTCTGTCACCACTAGGTCTTCACTCAGTCATCACTCTGTCACCACTCAGTCTTCACTCAGTCTTCACCCAGTCATTACTCTGTCACCACTCAGTCTTCACTCTGTCACCACTCAGTCTTCACTCAGTCTTCACTCAGTCATCACTCTGTCACCACTCAGTCTTAACTCAGTCATCACTCAGTCATCACTTTGTCACCACTCAGTCTTCACTCAGTCTTCACTCGGTCTTCACTCAGTCATCACTCTGTCACCACTCAGTCTTCACTCAGTCTTCACTCAGTCTTCACTCAGTCATCACTCTGTCACCATTCAGCCTTCACTCAGTCTTAACTCAGTCTTAACTTTGTCACCACTCAGTCTTCACTCAGTCTTCACTCAGTCATCACTCTGTCACCATTCAGTCGTCACTCAGTCTTAACTCAGTAATCACTCTGTCACCACTCAGTCTTCACTCAGTCTTCACTCAGTCGTTACTCTGTCACCATTCAGTCTTCACTCACCCTTCACTCAGTCATCACTCTGTCGTCAGTCAGCTGTCACTCAGTCTTCACTCAGTCATCACTCTGTCACCACTCAGTCTTCACTCAGGCTTCAATCTGTCACCAATCAGTCTTCACTCAGTCTTCACTCAGTCATCACTCTGTCACCACTCAGTCTTCACTCAATCTTCACCCACTCATCACTCTGTCACCACTCAGTCTTCACTCAGTCTTCACTCTCTCACCACTCATTCTTCACTCAGTCTTCACCCAGTCATCACTCTGTCACCACTCAGTTTTCACTCTGTCACCACTCAGTCTTCACTCAGTCTTCACTCAGTCATCACTCAGTCATCACTCTGTCACCACTCAGTTTTCACTCAGTCTTCACTCTGTCACCACTCAGTCTTCACTCAGTCTTCACTCAGTCTTCACTCTGTCACCACACAGTCTTCAATCAGTCTTCACTCAGTCATCACTCTGTCACCACTCAGTCTTCACTCAGTCTTCACTCAGTCTTCACTCTGTCACCACTCAGTCTTCACTCAGTTTTCACTCAGTCATCACTCTGTCACCACTCAGTCTTCACTCAGTCTTCACTCAGTCTTCACTCTGTCACCACTCTGTCTTCACTCAGTCTTCACCCAGTCATCACTCTGTCACCACTCAGGCTTGACTCAGACTTCACTCTGTCACCACTCAGTCTTCACTCAATCTTCACCCACTCATCACTCTGTCACCACTCAGTCTTCACTCAGTCTTCACTCTCTCACCACTCATTCTTCACTCAGTCTTCACCCAGTCATCACTCTGTCACCACTCAGTTTTCACTCTGTCACCACTCAGTCTTCACTCAGTCTTCACTCAGTCATCACTCAGTCATCACTCTGTCACCACTCAGTTTTCACTCAGTCTTCACTCTGTCACCACTCAGTCTTCACTCAGTCTTCACTCAGTCTTCACTCTGTCACCACACAGTCTTCAATCAGTCTTCACTCAGTCATCACTCTGTCACCACTCAGTCTTCACTCAGTCTTCACTCAGTCTTCACTCTGTCACCACTCAGTCTTCACTCAGTTTTCACTCAGTCATCACTCTGTCACCACTCAGTCTTCACTCAGTCTTCACTCAGTCTTCACTCTGTCACCACTCTGTCTTCACTCAGTCTTCACTCAGTCATCACTCTGTCACCACTCAGTCTTCACTCAGTCTTCACTCGGTCTTCACTCAGTCATCACTCTGTCACCACTCAGTCTTCACTCTGTCACCACTAGGTCTTCACTCAGTCATCACTCTGTCACCACTCAGTCTTCACTCAGTCTTCACCCAGTCATTACTCTGTCACCACTCAGTCTTCACTCTGTCACCACTCAGTCTTCACTCAGTCCTCACTCAGTCATCACTCTGTCACCACTCAGTCTTAACTCAGTCATCACTCAGTCATCACTTTGTCACCACTCAGTCTTCACTCAGTCTTCACTCGGTCTTCACTCAGTCATCACTCTGTCACCACTCAGTCTTCACTCAGTCTTCACTCAGTCTTCACTCAGTCATCACTCTGTCACCATTCAGCCTTCACTCAGTCTTAACTCAGTCTTAACTTTGTCACCACTCAGTCTTCACTCAGTCTTCACTCAGTCTTCACTCAGTCTTCACTCTGTCACCACTCTGTCTTCACTCAGTCTTCACTCAGTCATCACTCTGTCACCACTCAGTCTTCACTCAGTCTTCACTCGGTCTTCACTCAGTCATCACTCTGTCACCACTCAGTCTTCACTCTGTCACCAATAGGTCTTCACTCAGTCATCACTCTGTCACCACTCAGTCTTCACTCAGTCTTCACCCAGTCATTACTCTGTCACCACTCAGTCTTCACTCTGTCACCACTCAGTCTTCACTCAGTCTTCACTCAGTCATCACTCTGTCACCACTCAGTCTTAACTCAGTCATCACTCAGTCATCACTTTGTCACCACTCAGTCTTCACTCAGTCTTCACTCGGTCTTCACTCAGTCATCACTCTGTAACCACTCAGTCTTCACTCAGTCTTCACTCAGTCTTCACTCAGTCATCACTCTGTCACCATTCAGCCTTCACTCAGTCTTAACTCAGTCTTAACTTTGTCACCACTCAGTCTTCACTCAGTCTTCACTCAGTCATCACTCTGTCACCATTCAGTCGTCACTCAGTCTTAACTCAGTAATCACTCTGTCACCACTCAGTCTTCACTCTGTCACCACTCAGTCTTCACTCAATCTTCACTCTGTCACCACTCAGCTGTCACTCAGCCATCACTCAGTCATCACTCTGTCATCACGCAGCCGTCACTCAGTCTTCACTCAGTCTTCACTCAGTCTTCACTCAGTCATCACTCTGTCACCATTCAGCCGTCACTCAGCCATCACTCAGTCATCACTCTGTCATCACTCAGTCTTCACTCAGTCTTCACTCGGTCTTCACTCAGTGATCACTCTGTCACCACTCAGGCTTCACTCAGACTTCACTCTGTCACCACTCAGTCTTCACTCAATCTTCACCCAGTCATCACTCTGTCACCACTCAGTCTTCACTCAGTCTTCAATCTGTCCCCACTCAGTCTTCACTCAGTCTTCACCCAGTCATCACTCTGTCACCACTCAGACTTCAGTCAGACTTCACTCTGTCACCACTCAGTCTTCACTCAATCTTCACCCAGTCATCACTCTGTCACCACTCTGTCTTCACTCAGTCTTCATCCAGTCATCACTCTGTCACCACTCAGTTTTCACTCTGTCACCACTCAGTCTTCACTCAGTCTTCACTCAGTCATCACTCTGTCACCACTCAGTTTTCACTCAGTCATCACTCTGTCACCACTCAGTCTTCACTCAGTCTTATCTCAGTCTTCACTCTGTCACCACTCAGTCTTCACTCAGTCTTCACTCAGTCATCACTCTGTCACCACTTAGTCTTCACTCAGTCTTCACTCGGTCTTCACTCAGTCATCACTCTGTCACCACTCAGTCTTCACTCTGTCACCACTAGGTCTTCACTCAGTCATCACTCTGTCACCACTCAGTCTTCACTCTGTCACCACTAGGTCTTCACTCAGTCATCACTCTGTCACCACTCAGTCTTCACTCAGTCTTCACTCAGTCATCACTCTGTCACCAATCAGTCTTCACTCTGTCACCACTCAGTCTTCACTCAGTCTTCACTCAGTCATCACTCTGTCACTACTCAGTCTTAACTCAGTCATCACTCAGTCATCACTCTGTCACCACTCAGTCTTCACTCAGTCATCACTCTGTCACCACTCAGTCTTCACTCAGTCTTCACTCGGTCTTCACTCAGTCATCACTCTGTCACCACTCAGTCTTCACTCAGTCTTTATTCTGTCACCACTCAGTCTTCACTCAGTCTTCACTCAGTCATCACTCTGTCACCATTCAGCCTTCACTCAGTCTTAACTCAGTCTTAACTTTGTCACCACTCAGTCTTCACTCAGTCTTCACTCAGTCATCACTCTGCCACCATTCAGTCTTCACTCAGTCTTAACTCAGTAATCACTCTGTCACCACTCAGTCTTCACTCAGTCTTCACTCAGTCATCACTCTGTCATCACTCAGTCTTCACTCAGTCTTCACACAGTCATCACTCTGTCACCACTCAGACTTAACTCACTCAACACTCAGTCATCACTGTGTCACCACTCAGTCTTCACTCAGTCTTCACTCGGTCTTCACTCAGTCATCACTCTGTCACCACTCAGTCTTCACTCTGTCACCACTAGGTCTTCACTCAGTCATCACTCTGTCACCACTCAGTCTTCACTCTGTCACCACTAGGTCTTCACTCAGTCATCACTCTGTCACCACTCAGTCTTCACTCAGTCTTCACCCAGTCATCACTCTGTCACCAATCAGTCTTCACTCTGTCACCACTCAGTCTTCACTTAGTCTTCACTCAGTCATCACTCTGTCACCACTCAGTCTTAACTCAGTCATCACTCAGTCATCACTCTGTCACCACTCAGTCTTCACTCAGTCATCACTCTGTCACCACTCAGTCTTCACTCAGTCTTCACTCGGTCTTCACTCAGTCATCACTCTGTCACCACTCAGTCTTCACTCAGTCTTTACTCTGTCACCACTCAGTCTTCACTCAGTCTTCACTCAGTCATCACTTTGTCACCATTCAGCCTTCACTCAGTCTTAACTAGGTCCTAACTTTGTCACCACTCAGTCTTCACTCAGTCTTCACTCAGTCATCACTCTGTCACCATTCAGTCTTCACCCAGTCTTAACTCAGTAATCACTCTGTCACCACTCAGTCTTCACTCAGTCTTCACTCAGTCATCACTCTGTCACCACTCAGTCTTCACTCAGTCTTCACCCAGTCATCACTCTGTCACCACTCAGGCTTCACTCAGACTTCACTCTGTCACCACTCAGTCTGCACTCAATCTTCACCCAGTCATCACTCTGTCACCACTCAGTCATCACTCTGTCGTCACTCAGCCGTCACTCAGTCTTCACTCAGTCTTCACTCAGTGATCACTCTGTCACCACTCAGTCTTCACTCAGTCTTCACTCTGTCACCACTCAGTCTTCACTCAGTCATCACTCTGTCACCACTCAGTCTTCACTCAGTCTTCACTCGGTCTTCACTCAGTCATCACTCTGTCACCACTCAGTCTTCACTCAGTCTTCACTCTGTCACCACTCAGTCTTCACTCAGTCTTCACTCAGTCATCACTCTGTCACCATTCATCCTTCACTCAGTCTTCACTCAGTCTTCACTCTGTCACCACTCAGTCTTCACTCAGTCATCACTCTGTCACCACTCAGTCTTCACTCAGTCTTCACTCGGTCTTCACTCAGTCTTCACTCAGTCATCACTCTGTCACCACTCAGTCTTCACTCTTTCACCACTCAGTCTTCACTCTGTCACCACTCAGTCTTCACTCTGTCACCATTCAGTCTTCACTCAATCTTCACTCTGTCACCACTCAGCTGTCACTCAGCCATCACTCAGTCATCACTCTGTCATGACGCAGCCGTCACTCAGTCTTCACTCAGTCTCCACTCAGTCTTCACTCAGTCATCACTCTGTCACCACTCAGCCGTCACTCAGCCATCACTCAGTCATCACTCAGTCTTCACTCAGTCATCACTCTGTCACCACTCAGTCTTCAATCTGTCCCCACTCAGTCTTCACTCAGTCTTCACTCAGTCGTTACTCTGTCACCATTCAGTCTTCACTCACCCTTCACTCAGTCATCACTCTGTCGTCAGTCAGCTGTCACTCAGTCTTCACTCAGTCATCACTCTGTCACCACTCAGTCTTCACTCAGTCTTCAATCTGTCACCAATCAGTCTTCACTCAGTCTTCACTCAGTCATCATTCTGTCACCACTCAGTCTTCACTCAGTCTTCAATCTGTCACCACTCAGTCTTCACTCAGTCTTCACTCAGTCATCACTCTGTCACCACTCAGTCTTCACTCAGTCTTCACCCAGTCATCACTCTGTCACCACTCAGTCTTCACTCAGACTTCACTCTGTCACCACTCAGTCTTCACTCAATCTTCACCCACTCATCACTCTGTCACCACTCAGTCTTCACTCAGTCTTCACTCTCTCACCACTCATTCTTCACTCAGTCTTCACCCAGTCATCACTCTGTCACCACTCAGTTTTCACTCTGTCACCACTCAGTCTTCACTCAGTCTTCACTCAGTCATCACTCTGTCACCACTCAGTCTTAACTCACTCATCACTCAGTCATCACTCTGTCACCACTCAGTTTTCACTCAGTCTTCACTCTGTCACCACTCAGTCTTCACTCAGTCTTCACTCAGTCTTCACTCTGTCACCACACAGTCTTCAATCAGTCTTCACTCAGTCATCACTCTGTCACCACTCAGTCTTCACTCAGTCTTCACTCAGTCTTCACTCTGTCACCACTCAGTCTTCACTCAGTTTTCACTCAGTCATCACTCTGTCACCACTCAGTCTTCACTCAGTCTTCACTCAGTCTTCACTCTGTCACCACTCTGTCTTCACTCAGTCTTCAATCTGTCCCCACTCAGTCTTCACTCAGTCTTCACTCAGTCATCACTCTGTCACCACTCAGTCTTCACTCAGTCTTCACCCAGTCATCACTCTGTCACCACTCAGACTTCAGTCAGACTTCACTCTGTCACCACTCAGTCTTCACTCAATCTTCACCCAGTCATCACTCTGTCACCACTCTGTCTTCACTCAGTCTTCATCCAGTCATCACTCTGTCACCACTCAGTTTTCACTCTGTCACCACTCAGTCTTCACTCAGTCATCACTCTGTCACCACTCAGTTTTCACTCAGTCATCACTCTGTCACCACTCAGTCTTCACTCAGTCTTATCTCAGTCTTCACTCTGTCACCACTCAGTCTTCACTCAGTC
This sequence comes from Lampris megalopsis, assembly GCA_022114975.2. Classification (NCBI taxonomy): domain Eukaryota; kingdom Metazoa; phylum Chordata; class Actinopteri; order Lampriformes; family Lampridae; genus Lampris; species Lampris megalopsis. Next base: position 16,307,890 of record JAJHIY020000425.1, on the reverse strand, counting down.
TTCACTCAGTCATCACTCTGTCACCACTTAGTCTTCACTCAGTCTTCACTCGGTCTTCACTCAGTCATCACTCTGTCACCACTCAGTCTTCACTCTGTCACCACTAGGTCTTCACTCAGTCATCACTCTGTCACCACTCAGTCTTCACTCTGTCACCACTAGGTCTTCACTCAGTCATCACTCTGTCACCACTCAGTCTTCACTCAGTCTTCACTCAGTCATCACTCTGTCACCAATCAGTCTTCACTCTGTCACCACTCAGTCTTCACTCAGTCTTCACTCAGTCATCACTCTGTCACTACTCAGTCTTAACTCAGTCATCACTCAGTCATCACTCTGTCACCACTCAGTCTTCACTCAGTCATCACTCTGTCACCACTCAGTCTTCACTCAGTCTTCACTCGGTCTTCACTCAGTCATCACTCTGTCACCACTCAGTCTTCACTCAGTCTTTATTCTGTCACCACTCAGTCTTCACTCAGTCTTCACTCAGTCATCACTCTGTCACCATTCAGCCTTCACTCAGTCTTAACTCAGTCTTAACTTTGTCACCACTCAGTCTTCACACAGTCTTCACTCAGTCATCACTCTGCCACCATTCAGTCTTCACTCAGTCTTAACTCAGTAATCACTCTGTCACCACTCAGTCTTCACTCAGTCTTCACTCAGTCATCACTCTGTCATCACTCAGTCTTCACTCAGTCTTCACACAGTCATCACTCTGTCACGACTCAGACTTAACTCACTCAACACTCAGTCATCACTGTGTCACCACTCAGTCTTCACTCAGTCTTCACTCGGTCTTCACTCAGTCATCACTCTGTCACCACTCAGTCTTCACTCTGTCACCACTAGGTCTTCACTCAGTCATCACTCTGTCACCACTCAGTCTTCACTCAGTCTTCACCCAGTCATCACTCTGTCACCAATCAGTCTTCACTCTGTCACCACTCAGTCTTCACTTAGTCTTCACTCAGTCATCACTCTGTCACCACTCAGTCTTAACTCAGTCATCACTCAGTCATCACTCTGTCACCACTCAGTCTTCACTCAGTCATCACTCTGTCACCACTCAGTCTTCACTCAGTCTTCACTCGGTCTTCACTCAGTCATCACTCTGTCACCACTCAGTCTTCACTCAGTCTTTACTCTGTCACCACTCAGTCTTCACTCAGTCTTCACTCAGTCATCACTTTGTCACCATTCAGCCTTCACTCAGTCTTAACTAGGTCCTAACTTTGTCACCACTCAGTCTTCACTCAGTCTTCACTCAGTCATCACTCTGTCACCATTCAGTCTTCACCCAGTCTTAACTCAGTAATCACTCTGTCACCACTCAGTCTTCACTCAGTCTTCACTCAGTCATCACTCTGTCACCACTCAGTCTTCACTCAGTCTTCACCCAGTCATCACTCTGTCACCACTCAGGCTTCACTCAGACTTCACTCTGTCACCACTCAGTCTGCACTCAATCTTCACCCAGTCATCACTCTGTCACCACTCAGTCATCACTCTGTCGTCACTCAGCCGTCACTCAGTCTTCACTCAGTCTTCACTCAGTGATCACTCTGTCACCACTCAGTCTTCACTCAGTCTTCACTCTGTCACCACTCAGTCTTCACTCAGTCATCACTCTGTCACCACTCAGTCTTCACTCAGTCTTCACTCGGTCTTCACTCAGTCATCACTCTGTCACCACTCAGTCTTCACTCAGTCTTCACTCTGTCACCACTCAGTCTTCACTCAGTCTTCACTCAGTCATCACTCTGTCACCATTCATCCTTCACTCAGTCTTAACTCAGTCTTAACTTTGTCACCACTCAGTCTTCACTCAGTCTTCACTCAGTCATCACTCTGTCACCACTCAGTCTTCACTCTTTCACCACTCAGTCTTCACTCTGTCACCACTCAGTCTTCACTCTGTCACCATTCAGTCTTCACTCAATCTTCACTCTGTCACCACTCAGCTGTCACTCAGCCATCACTCAGTCATCACTCTGTCATGACGCAGCCGTCACTCAGTCTTCACTCAGTCTCCACTCAGTCTTCACTCAGTCATCACTCTGTCACCACTCAGCCGTCACTCAGCCATCACTCAGTCATCACTCAGTCTTCACTCAATCTTCACCCAGTCATCACTCTGTCACCACTCAGTCTTCACTCAGTCTTCACCCAGTCATCACTCTGTCACCACTCAGGCTTCACTCAGACTTCACTCTGTCACCACTCAGTCTTCACTCAATCTTCACCCAGTCATCACTCTGTCACCACTCAGTCTTCACTCAGTCTTCAATCTGTCCCCACTCAGTCTTCACTCAGTCTTCACCCAGTCATCACTCTGTCACCACTCAGACTTCAGTCAGACTTCACTCTGTCACCACTCAGTCTTCACTCAATCTTCACCCAGTCATCACTCTGTCACCACTCTGTCTTCACTCAGTCTTCATCCAGTCATCACTCTGTCACCACTCAGTTTTCACTCTGTCACCACTCAGTCTTCACTCAGTCTTCACTCAGTCATCACTCTGTCACCACTCAGTTTTCACTCAGTCATCACTCTGTCACCACTCAGTCTTCACTCAGTCTTATCTCAGTCTTCACTCTGTCACCACTCAGTCTTCACTCAGTCTTCACTCAGTCATCACTCTGTCACCACTTAGTCTTCACTCAGTCTTCACTCGGTCTTCACTCAGTCATCACTCTGTCACCACTCAGTCTTCACTCTGTCACCACTAGGTCTTCACTCAGTCATCACTCTGTCACCACTCAGTCTTCACTCTGTCACCACTAGGTCTTCACTCAGTCATCACTCTGTCACCACTCAGTCTTCACTCAGTCTTCACTCAGTCATCACTCTGTCACCAATCAGTCTTCACTCTGTCACCACTCAGTCTTCACTCAGTCTTCACTCAGTCATCACTCTGTCACTACTCAGTCTTAACTCAGTCATCACTCAGTCATCACTCTGTCACCACTCAGTCTTCACTCAGTCATCACTCTGTCACCACTCAGTCTTCACTCAGTCTTCACTCGGTCTTCACTCAGTCATCACTCTGTCACCACTCAGTCTTCACTCAGTCTTTATTCTGTCACCACTCAGTCTTCACTCAGTCTTCACTCAGTCATCACTCTGTCACCATTCAGCCTTCACTCAGTCTTAACTCAGTCTTAACTTTGTCACCACTCAGTCTTCACTCAGTCTTCACTCAGTCATCACTCTGCCACCATTCAGTCTTCACTCAGTCTTAACTCAGTAATCACTCTGTCACCACTCAGTCTTCACTCAGTCTTCACTCAGTCATCACTCTGTCATCACTCAGTCTTCACTCAGTCTTCACACAGTCATCACTCTGTCACCACTCAGACTTAACTCACTCAACACTCAGTCATCACTGTGTCACCACTCAGTCTTCACTCAGTCTTCACTCGGTCTTCACTCAGTCATCACTCTGTCACCACTCAGTCTTCACTCTGTCACCACTAGGTCTTCACTCAGTCATCACTCTGTCACCACTCAGTCTTCACTCTGTCACCACTAGGTCTTCACTCAGTCATCACTCTGTCACCACTCAGTCTTCACTCAGTCTTCACCCAGTCATCACTCTGTCACCAATCAGTCTTCACTCTGTCACCACTCAGTCTTCACTTAGTCTTCACTCAGTCATCACTCTGTCACCACTCAGTCTTAACTCAGTCATCACTCAGTCATCACTCTGTCACCACTCAGTCTTCACTCAGTCATCACTCTGTCACCACTCAGTCTTCACTCAGTCTTCACTCGGTCTTCACTCAGTCATCACTCTGTCACCACTCAGTCTTCACTCAGTCTTTACTCTGTCACCACTCAGTCTTCACTCAGTCTTCACTCAGTCATCACTTTGTCACCATTCAGCCTTCACTCAGTCTTAACTAGGTCCTAACTTTGTCACCACTCAGTCTTCACTCAGTCTTCACTCAGTCATCACTCTGTCACCATTCAGTCTTCACCCAGTCTTAACTCAGTAATCACTCTGTCACCACTCAGTCTTCACTCAGTCTTCACTCAGTCATCACTCTGTCACCACTCAGTCTTCACTCAGTCTTCACCCAGTCATCACTCTGTCACCACTCAGGCTTCACTCAGACTTCACTCTGTCACCACTCAGTCTGCACTCAATCTTCACCCAGTCATCACTCTGTCACCACTCAGTCATCACTCTGTCGTCACTCAGCCGTCACTCAGTCTTCACTCAGTCTTCACTCAGTGATCACTCTGTCACCACTCAGTCTTCACTCAGTCTTCACTCTGTCACCACTCAGTCTTCACTCAGTCATCACTCTGTCACCACTCAGTCTTCACTCAGTCTTCACTCGGTCTTCACTCAGTCATCACTCTGTCACCACTCAGTCTTCACTCAGTCTTCACTCTGTCACCACTCAGTCTTCACTCAGTCTTCACTCAGTCATCACTCTGTCACCATTCATCCTTCACTCAGTCTTAACTCAGTCTTAACTTTGTCACCACTCAGTCTTCACTCAGTCTTCACTCAGTCATCACTCTGTCACCACTCAGTCTTCACTCTTTCACCACTCAGTCTTCACTCTGTCACCACTCAGTCTTCACTCTGTCACCATTCAGTCTTCACTCAATCTTCACTCTGTCACCACTCAGCTGTCACTCAGCCATCACTCAGTCATCACTCTGTCATGACGCAGCCGTCACTCAGTCTTCACTCAGTCTCCACTCAGTCTTCACTCAGTCATCACTCTGTCACCACTCAGCCGTCACTCAGCCATCACTCAGTCATCACTCAGTCTTCACTCAGTCATCACTCTGTCACCACTCAGTCTTCAATCTGTCCCCACTCAGTCTTCACTCAGTCTTCACTCAGTCGTTACTCTGTCACCATTCAGTCTTCACTCACCCTTCACTCAGTCATCACTCTGTCGTCAGTCAGTTGTCACTCAGTCTTCACTCAGTCATCACTCTGTCACCACTCAGTCTTCACTCAGTCTTCAATCTGTCACCAATCAGTCTTCACTCAGTCTTCACTCAGTCATCATTCTGTCACCACTCAGTCTTCACTCAGTCTTCAATCTGTCACCACTCAGTCTTCACTCAGTCTTCACTCAGTCATCACTCTGTCACCACTCAGTCTTCACTCAGTCTTCACCCAGTCATCACTCTGTCACCACTCAGTCTTCACTCAGACTTCACTCTGTCACCACTCAGTCTTCACTCAATCTTCACCCACTCATCACTCTGTCACCACTCAGTCTTCACTCAGTCTTCACTCTCTCACCACTCATTCTTCACTCAGTCTTCACCCAGTCATCACTCTGTCACCACTCAGTTTTCACTCTGTCACCACTCAGTCTTCACTCAGTCTTCACTCAGTCATCACTCTGTCACCACTCAGTCTTAACTCACTCATCACTCAGTCATCACTCTGTCACCACTCAGTTTTCACTCAGTCTTCACTCTGTCACCACTCAGTCTTCACTCAGTCTTCACTCAGTCTTCACTCTGTCACCACACAGTCTTCAATCAGTCTTCACTCAGTCATCACTCTGTCACCACTCAGTCTTCACTCAGTCTTCACTCAGTCTTCACTCTGTCACCACTCAGTCTTCACTCAGTTTTCACTCAGTCATCACTCTGTCACCACTCAGTCTTCACTCAGTCTTCACTCAGTCTTCACTCTGTCACCACTCTGTCTTCACTCAGTCTTCAATCTGTCCCCACTCAGTCTTCACTCAGTCTTCACTCAGTCATCACTCTGTCACCACTCAGTCTTCACTCAGTCTTCACCCAGTCATCACTCTGTCACCACTCAGACTTCAGTCAGACTTCACTCTGTCACCACTCAGTCTTCACTCAATCTTCACCCAGTCATCACTCTGTCACCACTCTGTCTTCACTCAGTCTTCATCCAGTCATCACTCTGTCACCACTCAGTTTTCACTCTGTCACCACTCAGTCTTCACTCAGTCATCACTCTGTCACCACTCAGTTTTCACTCAGTCATCACTCTGTCACCACTCAGTCTTCACTCAGTCTTATCTCAGTCTTCACTCTGTCACCACTCAGTCTTCACTCAGTCTTCACTCAGTCATCACTCTGTCACCACTTAGTCTTCACTCAGTCTTCACTCGGTCTTCACTCAGTCATCACTCTGTCACCACTCAGTCTTCACTCTGTCACCACTAGGTCTTCACTCAGTCATCACTCTGTCACCACTCAGTCTTCACTCTGTCACCACTAGGTCTTCACTCAGTCATCACTCTGTCACCACTCAGTCTTCACTCAGTCTTCACTCAGTCATCACTCTGTCACCAATCAGTCTTCACTCTGTCACCACTCAGTCTTCACTCAGTCTTCACTCAGTCATCACTCTGTCACTACTCAGTCTTAACTCAGTCATCACTCAGTCATCACTCTGTCACCACTCAGTCTTCACTCAGTCATCACTCTGTCACCACTCAGTCTTCACTCAGTCTTCACTCGGTCTTCACTCAGTCATCACTCTGTCACCACTCAGTCTTCACTCAGTCTTTATTCTGTCACCACTCAGTCTTCACTCAGTCTTCACTCAGTCATCACTCTGTCACCATTCAGCCTTCACTCAGTCTTAACTCAGTCTTAACTTTGTCACCACTCAGTCTTCACACAGTCTTCACTCAGTCATCACTCTGCCACCATTCAGTCTTCACTCAGTCTTAACTCAGTAATCACTCTGTCACCACTCAGTCTTCACTCAGTCTTCACTCAGTCATCACTCTGTCATCACTCAGTCTTCACTCAGTCTTCACACAGTCATCACTCTGTCACGACTCAGACTTAACTCACTCAACACTCAGTCATCACTGTGTCACCACTCAGTCTTCACTCAGTCTTCACTCGGTCTTCACTCAGTCATCACTCTGTCACCACTCAGTCTTCACTCTGTCACCACTAGGTCTTCACTCAGTCATCACTCTGTCACCACTCAGTCTTCACTCAGTCTTCACCCAGTCATCACTCTGTCACCAATCAGTCTTCACTCTGTCACCACTCAGTCTTCACTTAGTCTTCACTCAGTCATCACTCTGTCACCACTCAGTCTTAACTCAGTCATCACTCAGTCATCACTCTGTCACCACTCAGTCTTCACTCAGTCATCACTCTGTCACCACTCAGTCTTCACTCAGTCTTCACTCGGTCTTCACTCAGTCATCACTCTGTCACCACTCAGTCTTCACTCAGTCTTTACTCTGTCACCACTCAGTCTTCACTCAGTCTTCACTCAGTCATCACTTTGTCACCATTCAGCCTTCACTCAGTCTTAACTAGGTCCTAACTTTGTCACCACTCAGTCTTCACTCAGTCTTCACTCAGTCATCACTCTGTCACCATTCAGTCTTCACCCAGTCTTAACTCAGTAATCACTCTGTCACCACTCAGTCTTCACTCAGTCTTCACTCAGTCATCACTCTGTCACCACTCAGTCTTCACTCAGTCTTCACCCAGTCATCACTCTGTCACCACTCAGGCTTCACTCAGACTTCACTCTGTCACCACTCAGTCTGCACTCAATCTTCACCCAGTCATCACTCTGTCACCACTCAGTCATCACTCTGTCGTCACTCAGCCGTCACTCAGTCTTCACTCAGTCTTCACTCAGTGATCACTCTGTCACCACTCAGTCTTCACTCAGTCTTCACTCTGTCACCACTCAGTCTTCACTCAGTCATCACTCTGTCACCACTCAGTCTTCACTCAGTCTTCACTCGGTCTTCACTCAGTCATCACTCTGTCACCACTCAGTCTTCACTCAGTCTTCACTCTGTCACCACTCAGTCTTCACTCAGTCTTCACTCAGTCATCACTCTGTCACCATTCATCCTTCACTCAGTCTTAACTCAGTCTTAACTTTGTCACCACTCAGTCTTCACTCAGTCTTCACTCAGTCATCACTCTGTCACCACTCAGTCTTCACTCTTTCACCACTCAGTCTTCACTCTGTCACCACTCAGTCTTCACTCTGTCACCATTCAGTCTTCACTCAATCTTCACTCTGTCACCACTCAGCTGTCACTCAGCCATCACTCAGTCATCACTCTGTCATGACGCAGCCGTCACTCAGTCTTCACTCAGTCTCCACTCAGTCTTCACTCAGTCATCACTCTGTCACCACTCAGCCGTCACTCAGCCATCACTCAGTCATCACTCAGTCTTCACTCAGTCATCACTCTGTCACCACTCAGTCTTCAATCTGTCCCCACTCAGTCTTCACTCAGTCTTCACTCAGTCGTTACTCTGTCACCATTCAGTCTTCACTCACCCTTCACTCAGTCATCACTCTGTCGTCAGTCAGCTGTCACTCAGTCTTCACTCAGTCATCACTCTGTCACCACTCAGTCTTCACTCAGTCTTCAATCTGTCACCAATCAGTCTTCACTCAGTCTTCACTCAGTCATCATTCTGTCACCACTCAGTCTTCACTCAGTTTTCAATCTGTCACCACTCAGTGTTCACTCAGTCTTCACTCAGTCATCACTCTGTCACCACTCAGTCTTCACTCAGTCTTCACCCAGTCATCACTCTGTCACCACTCAGTCTTCACTCAGACTTCACTCTGTCACCACTCAGTCTTCACTCAATCTTCACCCACTCATCACTCTGTCACCACTCAGTCTTCACTCAGTCTTCACTCTCTCACCACTCATTCTTCACTCAGTCTTCACCCAGTCATCACTCTGTCACCACTCAGTTTTCACTCTGTCACCACTCAGTCTTCACTCAGTCTTCACTCAGTCATCACTCTGTCACCACTCAGTCTTAACTCACTCATCACTCAGTCATCACTCTGTCACAACTCAGTTTTCACTCAGTCTTCACTCTGTCACCACTCAGTCTTAACTCACTCATCACTCAGTCATCACTCTGTCACAACTCAGTTTTCACTCAGTCATCACTCTGTCACCACTCAGTCTTCACTCAGTCTTCACTCAGTCTTCACTCTGTCACCACTCTGTCTTCACTCAGTCTTCACTCAGTCATCACTCTGTCACCACTCAGTCTTCACTCAGTCTTCACTCGGTCTTCACTCAGTCATCACTCTGTCACCACTCAGTCTTCACTCTGTCACCACTAGGTCTTCACTCAGTCATCACTCTGTCACCACTCAGTCTTCACTCAGTCTTCACCCAGTCATTACTCTGTCACCACTCAGTCTTCACTCTGTCACCACTCAGTCTTCACTCAGTCTTCACTCAGTCATCACTCTGTCACCACTCAGTCTTAACTCAGTCATCACTCAGTCATCACTTTGTCACCACTCAGTCTTCACTCAGTCTTCACTCGGTCTTCACTCAGTCATCACTCTGTCACCACTCAGTCTTCACTCAGTCTTCACTCAGTCTTCACTCAGTCATCACTCTGTCACCATTCAGCCTTCACTCAGTCTTAACTCAGTCTTAACTTTGTCACCACTCAGTCTTCACTCAGTCTTCACTCAGTCTTCACTCAGTCTTCACTCTGTCACCACTCTGTCTTCACTCAGTCTTCACTCAGTCATCACTCTGTCACCACTCAGTCTTCACTCAGTCTTCACTCGGTCTTCACTCAGTCATCACTCTGTCACCACTCAGTCTTCACTCTGTCACCACTAGGTCTTCACTCAGTCATCACTCTGTCACCACTCAGTCTTCACTCAGTCTTCACCCAGTCATTACTCTGTCACCACTCAGTCTTCACTCTGTCACCACTCAGTCTTCACTCAGTCTTCACTCAGTCATCACTCTGTCACCACTCAGTCTTAACTCAGTCATCACTCAGTCATCACTTTGTCACCACTCAGTCTTCACTCTGTCACCACTAGGTCTTCACTCAGTCATCACTCTGTCACCACTCAGTCTTCACTCTGTCACCACTAGGTCTTCACTCAGTCATCACTCTGTCACCACTCAGTCTTCACTCAGTCTTCACTCAGTCATCACTCTGTCACCAATCAGTCTTCACTCTGTCACCACTCAGTCTTCACTCAGTCTTCACTCAGTCATCACTCTGTCACTACTCAGTCTTAACTCAGTCATCACTCAGTCATCACTCTGTCACCACTCAGTCTTCACTCAGTCATCACTCTGTCACCACTCAGTCTTCACTCAGTCTTCACTCGGTCTTCACTCAGTCATCACTCTGTCACCACTCAGTCTTCACTCAGTCTTTATTCTGTCACCACTCAGTCTTCACTAAATCTTCACTCAGTCATCACTCTGTCACCATTCAGCCTTCACTCAGTCTTAACTCAGTCTTAACTTTGTCACCACTCAGTCTTCACTCAGTCTTCACTCAGTCATCACTCTGCCACCATTCAGTCTTCACTCAGTCTTAACTCAGTAATCACTCTGTCACCACTCAGTCTTCACTCAGTCTTCACTCAGTCATCACTCTGTCATCACTCAGTCTTCACTCATTCTTCACCCAGTCATCACTCTGTCACCACTCAGACTTAACTCACTCAACACTCAGTCATCACTGTGTCACCACTCAGTCTTCACTCAGTCTTCACTCGGTCTTCACTCAGTCATCACTCTGTCACCACTCAGTCTTCAATCTGTCCCCACTCAGTCTTCACTCAGTCTTCACTCAGTCGTTACTCTGTCACCATTCAGTCTTCACTCACCCTTCACTCAGTCATCACTCTGTCGTCAGTCAGCTGTCACTCAGTCTTCACTCAGTCATCACTCTGTCACCACTCAGTCTTCACTCAGTCTTCAATCTGTCACCAATCAGTCTTCACTCAGTCTTCACTCAGTCATCATTCTGTCACCACTCAGTCTTCACTCAGTCTTCAATCTGTCACCACTCAGTCTTCACTCAGTCTTCACTCAGTCATCACTCTGTCACCACTCAGTCTTCACTCAGTCTTCACCCAGTCATCACTCTGTCACCACTCAGTCTTCACTCAATCTTCACCCACTCATCACTCTGTCACCACTCAGTCTTCACTCAGTCTTCACTCTCTCACCACTCATTCTTCACTCAGTCTTCACCCAGTCATCACTCTGTCACCACTCAGTTTTCACTCTGTCACCACTCAGTCTTCACTCAGTCTTCACTCAGTCATCACTCTGTCACCACTCAGTCTTAACTCACTCATCACTCAGTCATCACTCTGTCACCACTCAGTTTTCACTCAGTCTTCACTCTGTCACCACTCAGTCTTCACTCAGTCTTCACTCAGTCTTCACTCTGTCACCACACAGTCTTCAATCAGTCTTCACTCAGTCATCACTCTGTCACCACTCAGTCTTCACTCAGTCTTCACTCAGTCTTCACTCTGTCACCACTCAGTCTTCACTCAGTTTTCACTCAGTCATCACTCTGTCACCACTCAGTCTTCACTCAGTCTTCACTCAGTCTTCACTCTGTCACCACTCTGTCTTCACTCAGTCTTCAATCTGTCCCCACTCAGTCTTCACTCAGTCTTCACTCAGTCATCACTCTGTCACCACTCAGTCTTCACTCAGTCTTCACCCAGTCATCACTCTGTCACCACTCAGACTTCAGTCAGACTTCACTCTGTCACCACTCAGTCTTCACTCAATCTTCACCCAGTCATCACTCTGTCACCACTCTGTCTTCACTCAGTCTTCATCCAGTCATCACTCTGTCACCACTCAGTTTTCACTCTGTCACCACTCAGTCTTCACTCAGTCATCACTCTGTCACCACTCAGTTTTCACTCAGTCATCACTCTGTCACCACTCAGTCTTCACTCAGTCTTATCTCAGTCTTCACTCTGTCACCACTCAGTCTTCACTCAGTCTTCACTCAGTCATCACTCTGTCACCACTTAGTCTTCACTCAGTCTTCACTCGGTCTTCACTCAGTCATCACTCTGTCACCACTCAGTCTTCACTCTGTCACCACTAGGTCTTCACTCAGTCATCACTCTGTCACCACTCAGTCTTCACTCTGTCACCACTAGGTCTTCACTCAGTCATCACTCTGTCACCACTCAGTCTTCACTCAGTCTTCACTCAGTCATCACTCTGTCACCAATCAGTCTTCACTCTGTCACCACTCAGTCTTCACTCAGTCTTCACTCAGTCATCACTCTGTCACTACTCAGTCTTAACTCAGTCATCACTCAGTCATCACTCTGTCACCACTCAGTCTTCACTCAGTCATCACTCTGTCACCACTCAGTCTTCACTCAGTCTTCACTCGGTCTTCACTCAGTCATCACTCTGTCACCACTCAGTCTTCACTCAGTCTTTATTCTGTCACCACTCAGTCTTCACTCAGTCTTCACTCAGTCATCACTCTGTCACCATTCAGCCTTCACTCAGTCTTAACTCAGTCTTAACTTTGTCACCACTCAGTCTTCACACAGTCTTCACTCAGTCATCACTCTGCCACCATTCAGTCTTCACTCAGTCTTAACTCAGTAATCACTCTGTCACCACTCAGTCTTCACTCAGTCTTCACTCAGTCATCACTCTGTCATCACTCAGTCTTCACTCAGTCTTCACACAGTCATCACTCTGTCACGACTCAGACTTAACTCACTCAACACTCAGTCATCACTGTGTCACCACTCAGTCTTCACTCAGTCTTCACTCGGTCTTCACTCAGTCATCACTCTGTCACCACTCAGTCTTCACTCTGTCACCACTAGGTCTTCACTCAGTCATCACTCTGTCACCACTCAGTCTTCACTCAGTCTTCACCCAGTCATCACTCTGTCACCAATCAGTCTTCACTCTGTCACCACTCAGTCTTCACTTAGTCTTCACTCAGTCATCACTCTGTCACCACTCAGTCTTAACTCAGTCATCACTCAGTCATCACTCTGTCACCACTCAGTCTTCACTCAGTCATCACTCTGTCACCACTCAGTCTTCACTCAGTCTTCACTCGGTCTTCACTCAGTCATCACTCTGTCACCACTCAGTCTTCACTCAGTCTTTACTCTGTCACCACTCAGTCTTCACTCAGTCTTCACTCAGTCATCACTTTGTCACCATTCAGCCTTCACTCAGTCTTAACTAGGTCCTAACTTTGTCACCACTCAGTCTTCACTCAGTCTTCACTCAGTCATCACTCTGTCACCATTCAGTCTTCACCCAGTCTTAACTCAGTAATCACTCTGTCACCACTCAGTCTTCACTCAGTCTTCACTCAGTCATCACTCTGTCACCACTCAGTCTTCACTCAGTCTTCACCCAGTCATCACTCTGTCACCACTCAGGCTTCACTCAGACTTCACTCTGTCACCACTCAGTCTGCACTCAATCTTCACCCAGTCATCACTCTGTCACCACTCAGTCATCACTCTGTCGTCACTCAGCCGTCACTCAGTCTTCACTCAGTCTTCACTCAGTGATCACTCTGTCACCACTCAGTCTTCACTCAGTCTTCACTCTGTCACCACTCAGTCTTCACTCAGTCATCACTCTGTCACCACTCAGTCTTCACTCAGTCTTCACTCGGTCTTCACTCAGTCATCACTCTGTCACCACTCAGTCTTCACTCAGTCTTCACTCTGTCACCACTCAGTCTTCACTCAGTCTTCACTCAGTCATCACTCTGTCACCATTCATCCTTCACTCAGTCTTAACTCAGTCTTAACTTTGTCACCACTCAGTCTTCACTCAGTCTTCACTCAGTCATCACTCTGTCACCACTCAGTCTTCACTCTTTCACCACTCAGTCTTCACTCTGTCACCACTCAGTCTTCACTCTGTCACCATTCAGTCTTCACTCAATCTTCACTCTGTCACCACTCAGCTGTCACTCAGCCATCACTCAGTCATCACTCTGTCATGACGCAGCCGTCACTCAGTCTTCACTCAGTCTCCACTCAGTCTTCACTCAGTCATCACTCTGTCACCACTCAGCCGTCACTCAGCCATCACTCAGTCATCACTCAGTCTTCACTCAGTCATCACTCTGTCACCACTCAGTCTTCAATCTGTCCCCACTCAGTCTTCACTCAGTCTTCACTCAGTCGTTACTCTGTCACCATTCAGTCTTCACTCACCCTTCACTCAGTCATCACTCTGTCGTCAGTCAGCTGTCACTCAGTCTTCACTCAGTCATCACTCTGTCACCACTCAGTCTTCACTCAGTCTTCAATCTGTCACCAATCAGTCTTCACTCAGTCTTCACTCAGTCATCATTCTGTCACCACTCAGTCTTCACTCAGTCTTCAATCTGTCACCACTCAGTGTTCACTCAGTCTTCACTCAGTCATCACTCTGTCACCACTCAGTCTTCACTCAGTCTTCACCCAGTCATCACTCTGTCACCACTCAGTCTTCACTCAGACTTCACTCTGTCACCACTCAGTCTTCACTCAATCTTCACCCACTCATCACTCTGTCACCACTCAGTCTTCACTCAGTCTTCACTCTCTCACCACTCATTCTTCACTCAGTCTTCACCCAGTCATCACTCTGTCACCACTCAGTTTTCACTCTGTCACCACTCAGTCTTCACTCAGTCTTCACTCAGTCATCACTCTGTCACCACTCAGTCTTAACTCACTCATCACTCAGTCATCACTCTGTCACCACTCAGTTTTCACTCAGTCTTCACTCTGTCACCACTCAGTCTTCACTCAGTCTTCACTCAGTCTTCACTCTGTCACAACTCAGTTTTCACTCAGTCATCACTCTGTCACCACTCAGTCTTCACTCAGTCTTCACTCAGTCTTCACTCTGTCACCACTCTGTCTTCACTCAGTCTTCACTCAGTCATCACTCTGTCACCACTCAGTCTTCACTCAGTCTTCACTCGGTCTTCACTCAGTCATCACTCTGTCACCACTCAGTCTTCACTCTGTCACCACTAGGTCTTCACTCAGTCATCACTCTGTCACCACTCAGTCTTCACTCAGTCTTCACCCAGTCATTACTCTGTCACCACTCAGTCTTCACTCTGTCACCACTCAGTCTTCACTCAGTCTTCACTCAGTCATCACTCTGTCACCACTCAGTCTTAACTCAGTCATCACTCAGTCATCACTTTGTCACCACTCAGTCTTCACTCAGTCTTCACTCGGTCTTCACTCAGTCATCACTCTGTCACCACTCAGTCTTCACTCAGTCTTCACTCAGTCTTCACTCAGTCATCACTCTGTCACCATTCAGCCTTCACTCAGTCTTAACTCAGTCTTAACTTTGTCACCACTCAGTCTTCACTCAGTCTTCACTCAGTCTTCACTCAGTCTTCACTCTGTCACCACTCTGTCTTCACTCAGTCTTCACTCAGTCATCACTCTGTCACCACTCAGTCTTCACTCAGTCTTCACTCGGTCTTCACTCAGTCATCACTCTGTCACCACTCAGTCTTCACTCTGTCACCACTAGGTCTTCACTCAGTCATCACTCTGTCACCACTCAGTCTTCACTCAGTCTTCACCCAGTCATTACTCTGTCACCACTCAGTCTTCACTCTGTCACCACTCAGTCTTCACTCAGTCTTCACTCAGTCATCACTCTGTCACCACTCAGTCTTAACTCAGTCATCACTCAGTCATCACTTTGTCACCACTCAGTCTTCACTCTGTCACCACTAGGTCTTCACTCAGTCATCACTCTGTCACCACTCAGTCTTCACTCTGTCACCACTAGGTCTTCACTCAGTCATCACTCTGTCACCACTCAGTCTTCACTCAGTCTTCACTCAGTCATCACTCTGTCACCAATCAGTCTTCACTCTGTCACCACTCAGTCTTCACTCAGTCTTCACTCAGTCATCACTCTGTCACTACTCAGTCTTAACTCAGTCATCACTCAGTCATCACTCTGTCACCACTCAGTCTTCACTCAGTCATCACTCTGTCACCACTCAGTCTTCACTCAGTCTTCACTCGGTCTTCACTCAGTCATCACTCTGTCACCACTCAGTCTTCACTCAGTCTTTATTCTGTCACCACTCAGTCTTCACTAAATCTTCACTCAGTCATCACTCTGTCACCATTCAGCCTTCACTCAGTCTTAACTCAGTCTTAACTTTGTCACCACTCAGTCTTCACTCAGTCTTCACTCAGTCATCACTCTGCCACCATTCAGTCTTCACTCAGTCTTAACTCAGTAATCACTCTGTCACCACTCAGTCTTCACTCAGTCTTCACTCAGTCATCACTCTGTCATCACTCAGTCTTCACTCATTCTTCACCCAGTCATCACTCTGTCACCACTCAGACTTAACTCACTCAACACTCAGTCATCACTGTGTCACCACTCAGTCTTCACTCAGTCTTCACTCGGTCTTCACTCAGTCATCACTCTGTCACCACTCAGTCTTCAATCTGTCCCCACTCAGTCTTCACTCAGTCTTCACTCAGTCGTTACTCTGTCACCATTCAGTCTTCACTCACCCTTCACTCAGTCATCACTCTGTCGTCAGTCAGCTGTCACTCAGTCTTCACTCAGTCATCACTCTGTCACCACTCAGTCTTCACTCAGTCTTCAATCTGTCACCAATCAGTCTTCACTCAGTCTTCACTCAGTCATCATTCTGTCACCACTCAGTCTTCACTCAGTCTTCAATCTGTCACCACTCAGTCTTCACTCAGTCTTCACTCAGTCATCACTCTGTCACCACTCAGTCTTCACTCAGTCTTCACCCAGTCATCACTCTGTCACCACTCAGTCTTCACTCAATCTTCACCCACTCATCACTCTGTCACCACTCAGTCTTCACTCAGTCTTCACTCTCTCACCACTCATTCTTCACTCAGTCTTCACCCAGTCATCACTCTGTCACCACTCAGTTTTCACTCTGTCACCACTCAGTCTTCACTCAGTCTTCACTCAGTCATCACTCTGTCACCACTCAGTCTTAACTCACTCATCACTCAGTCATCACTCTGTCACCACTCAGTTTTCACTCAGTCT
The DNA here is from genome assembly GCA_022114975.2 of Lampris megalopsis. Lineage (NCBI taxonomy): Eukaryota > Metazoa > Chordata > Actinopteri > Lampriformes > Lampridae > Lampris > Lampris megalopsis. The sequence continues at coordinate 16,291,015 of JAJHIY020000425.1, read as the reverse complement.
TCACTCTGTCACCACTCAGTCTTCACTCAGTCTTCACTCAGTCTTCACTCTGTCACCACACAGTCTTCAATCAGTCTTCACTCAGTCATCACTCTGTCACCACTCAGTCTTCACTCAGTCTTCACTCAGTCTTCACTCTGTCACCACTCAGTCTTCACTCAGTTTTCACTCAGTCATCACTCTGTCACCACTCAGTCTTCACTCAGTCTTCACTCAGTCTTCACTCTGTCACCACTCTGTCTTCACTCAGTCTTCACTCAGTCATCACTCTGTCACCACTCAGTCTTCACTCAGTCTTCACTCGGTCTTCACTCAGTCATCACTCTGTCACCACTCAGTCTTCACTCTGTCACCACTAGGTCTTCACTCAGTCATCACTCTGTCACCACTCAGTCTTCACTCAGTCTTCACCCAGTCATTACTCTGTCACCACTCAGTCTTCACTCTGTCACCACTCAGTCTTCACTCAGTCTTCACTCAGTCATCACTCTGTCACCACTCAGTCTTAACTCAGTCATCACTCAGTCATCACTTTGTCACCACTCAGTCTTCACTCAGTCTTCACTCGGTCTTCACTCAGTCATCACTCTGTCACCACTCAGTCTTCACTCAGTCTTCACTCAGTCTTCACTCAGTCATCACTCTGTCACCATTCAGCCTTCACTCAGTCTTAACTCAGTCTTAACTTTGTCACCACTCAGTCTTCACTCAGTCTTCACTCAGTCTTCACTCAGTCTTCACTCTGTCACCACTCTGTCTTCACTCAGTCTTCACTCAGTCATCACTCTGTCACCACTCAGTCTTCACTCAGTCTTCACTCGGTCTTCACTCAGTCATCACTCTGTCACCACTCAGTCTTCACTCTGTCACCACTAGGTCTTCACTCAGTCATCACTCTGTCACCACTCAGTCTTCACTCAGTCTTCACCCAGTCATTACTCTGTCACCACTCAGTCTTCACTCTGTCACCACTCAGTCTTCACTCAGTCTTCACTCAGTCATCACTCTGTCACCACTCAGTCTTAACTCAGTCATCACTCAGTCATCACTTTGTCACCACTCAGTCTTCACTCTGTCACCACTAGGTCTTCACTCAGTCATCACTCTGTCACCACTCAGTCTTCACTCTGTCACCACTAGGTCTTCACTCAGTCATCACTCTGTCACCACTCAGTCTTCACTCAGTCTTCACTCAGTCATCACTCTGTCACCAATCAGTCTTCACTCTGTCACCACTCAGTCTTCACTCAGTCTTCACTCAGTCATCACTCTGTCACTACTCAGTCTTAACTCAGTCATCACTCAGTCATCACTCTGTCACCACTCAGTCTTCACTCAGTCATCACTCTGTCACCACTCAGTCTTCACTCAGTCTTCACTCGGTCTTCACTCAGTCATCACTCTGTCACCACTCAGTCTTCACTCAGTCTTTATTCTGTCACCACTCAGTCTTCACTAAGTCTTCACTCAGTCATCACTCTGTCACCATTCAGCCTTCACTCAGTCTTAACTCAGTCTTAACTTTGTCACCACTCAGTCTTCACTCAGTCTTCACTCAGTCATCACTCTGCCACCATTCAGTCTTCACTCAGTCTTAACTCAGTAATCACTCTGTCACCACTCAGTCTTCACTCAGTCTTCACTCAGTCATCACTCTGTCATCACTCAGTCTTCACTCAGTCTTCACCCAGTCATCACTCTGTCACCACTCAGACTTAACTCACTCAACACTCAGTCATCACTGTGTCACCACTCAGTCTTCACTCAGTCTTCACTCGGTCTTCACTCAGTCATCACTCTGTCACCACTCAGTCTTCACTCTGTCACCACTAGGTCTTCACTCAGTCATCACTCTGTCACCACTCAGTCTTCACTCTGTCACCACTAGGTCTTCACTCAGTCATCACTCTGTCACCACTCAGTCTTCACCCAGTCATCACTCTGTCACCAATCAGTCTTCACTCTGTCACCACTCAGTCTTCACTCAGTCTTCACTCAGTCATCACTCTGTCACCACTCAGTCTTAACTCAGTCATCACTCAGTCATCATTCTGTCACCACTCAGTCTTCACTCAGTCATCACTCTGTCACCACTCAGTCTTCACTCAGTCTTCACTCGGTCTTCACTCTGTCACCATTCATCCTTCACTCAGTCTTAACTCAGTCTTAACTTTGTCACCACTCAGTCTTCACTCAGTCTTCACTCAGTCATCACTCTGTCACCACTCAGTCTTCACTCTTTCACCACTCAGTCTTCACTCTGTCACCACTCAGTCTTCACTCTGTCACCATTCAGTCTTCACTCAATCTTCACTCTGTCACCACTCAGCTGTCACTCAGCCATCACTCAGTCATCACTCTGTCATGACGCAGCCGTCACTCAGTCTTCACTCAGTCTCCACTCAGTCTTCACTCAGTCATCACTCTGTCACCACTCAGCCGTCACTCAGCCATCACTCAGTCATCACTCAGTCTTCACTCAGTCATCACTCTGTCACCACTCAGTCTTCAATCTGTCCCCACTCAGTCTTCACTCAGTCTTCACTCAGTCGTTACTCTGTCACCATTCAGTCTTCACTCACCCTTCACTCAGTCATCACTCTGTCGTCAGTCAGCTGTCACTCAGTCTTCACTCAGTCATCACTCTGTCACCACTCAGTCTTCACTCAGTCTTCAATCTGTCACCAATCAGTCTTCACTCAGTCTTCACTCAGTCATCATTCTGTCACCACTCAGTCTTCACTCAGTCTTCAATCTGTCACCACTCAGTCTTCACTCAGTCTTCACTCAGTCATCACTCTGTCACCACTCAGTCTTCACTCAGTCTTCACCCAGTCATCACTCTGTCACCACTCAGTCTTCACTCAGACTTCACTCTGTCACCACTCAGTCTTCACTCAATCTTCACCCACTCATCACTCTGTCACCACTCAGTCTTCACTCAGTCTTCACTCTCTCACCACTCATTCTTCACTCAGTCTTCACCCAGTCATCACTCTGTCACCACTCAGTTTTCACTCTGTCACCACTCAGTCTTCACTCAGTCTTCACTCAGTCATCACTCTGTCACCACTCAGTCTTAACTCACTCATCACTCAGTCATCACTCTGTCACCACTCAGTTTTCACTCAGTCTTCACTCTGTCACCACTCAGTCTTCACTCAGTCTTCACTCAGTCTTCACTCAGTCTTCACTCTGTCACCACACAGTCTTCAATCAGTCTTCACTCAGTCATCACTCTGTCACCACTCAGTCTTCACTCAGTCTTCACTCAGTCTTCACTCTGTCACCACTCAGTCTTCACTCAGTTTTCACTCAGTCATCACTCTGTCACCACTCAGTCTTCACTCAGTCTTCACTCGGTCTTCACTCTGTCACCACTCTGTCTTCACTCAGTCTTCACTCAGTCATCACTCTGTCACCACTCAGTCTTCACTCAGTCTTCACTCGGTCTTCACTCAGTCATCACTCTGTCACCACTCAGTCTTCACTCTGTCACCACTAGGTCTTCACTCAGTCATCACTCTGTCACCACTCAGTCTTCACTCAGTCTTCACCCAGTCATTACTCTGTCACCACTCAGTCTTCACTCTGTCACCACTCTGTCTTCACTCAGTCTTCACTCAGTCATCACTCTGTCACCACTCAGTCTTCACTCAGTCATCACTCTGTCACCACTCAGTCTTCACGCAGTCTTCACTCGGTCTTCACTCAGTCATCACTCTGTCACCACTCAGTCTTCACTCAGTCTTTACTCTGTCACCACTCAGTCTTCACTCAGTCTTCACTCAGTCATCACTTTGTCACCATTCAGCCTTCACTCAGTCTTAACTAGGTCCTAACTTTGTCACCACTCAGTCTTCACTCAGTCTTCACTCAGTCATCACTCTGTCACCACTCAGTCTTCACTCAGTCTTCACCCAGTCATCACTCTGTCACCACTCAGGCTTCACTCAGACTTCACTCTGTCACCACTCAGTCTGCACTCAATCTTCACCCAGTCATCACTCTGTCACCACTCAGTCATCACTCTGTCGTCACTCAGCCGTCACTCAGTCTTCACTCAGTCTTCACTCAGTGATCACTCTGTCACCACTCAGTCTTCACTCAGTCTTCACTCTGTCACCACTCAGTCTTCACTCAGTCATCACTCTGTCACCACTCAGTCTTCACTCAGTCTTCACTCGGTCTTCACTCAGTCATCACTCTGTCACCACTCAGTCTTCACTCAGTCTTCACTCTGTCACCACTCAGTCTTCACTCAGTCTTCACTCAGTCATCACTCTGTCACCATTCATCCTTCACTCAGTCTTAACTCAGTCTTAACTTTGTCACCACTCAGTCTTCACTCAGTCTTCACTCAGTCATCACTCTGTCACCACTCAGTCTTCACTCTTTCACCACTCAGTCTTCACTCTGTCACCACTCAGTCTTCACTCTGTCACCATTCAGTCTTCACTCAATCTTCACTCTGTCACCACTCAGCTGTCACTCAGCCATCACTCAGTCATCACTCTGTCATGACGCAGCCGTCACTCAGTCTTCACTCAGTCTCCACTCAGTCTTCACTCAGTCATCACTCTGTCACCACTCAGCCGTCACTCAGCCATCACTCAGTCATCACTCAGTCTTCACTCAGTCATCACTCTGTCACCACTCAGTCTTCAATCTGTCCCCACTCAGTCTTCACTCAGTCTTCACTCAGTCGTTACTCTGTCACCATTCAGTCTTCACTCACCCTTCACTCAGTCATCACTCTGTCGTCAGTCAGCTGTCACTCAGTCTTCACTCAGTCATCACTCTGTCACCACTCAGTCTTCACTCAGTCTTCAATCTGTCACCAATCAGTCTTCACTCAGTCTTCACTCAGTCATCATTCTGTCACCACTCAGTCTTCACTCAGTCTTCAATCTGTCACCACTCAGTCTTCACTCAGTCTTCACTCAGTCATCACTCTGTCACCACTCAGTCTTCACTCAGTCTTCACCCAGTCATCACTCTGTCACCACTCAGTCTTCACTCAGACTTCACTCTGTCACCACTCAGTCTTCACTCAATCTTCACCCACTCATCACTCTGTCACCACTCAGTCTTCACTCAGTCTTCACTCTCTCACCACTCATTCTTCACTCAGTCTTCACCCAGTCATCACTCTGTCACCACTCAGTTTTCACTCTGTCACCACTCAGTCTTCACTCAGTCTTCACTCAGTCATCACTCTGTCACCACTCAGTCTTAACTCACTCATCACTCAGTCATCACTCTGTCACCACTCAGTTTTCACTCAGTCTTCACTCTGTCACCACTCAGTCTTCACTCAGTCTTCACTCAGTCTTCACTCTGTCACCACACAGTCTTCAATCAGTCTTCACTCAGTCATCACTCTGTCACCACTCAGTCTTCACTCAGTCTTCACTCAGTCTTCACTCTGTCACCACTCAGTCTTCACTCAGTTTTCACTCAGTCATCACTCTGTCACCACTCAGTCTTCACTCAGTCTTCACTCAGTCTTCACTCTGTCACCACTCTGTCTTCACTCAGTCTTCACTCAGTCATCACTCTGTCACCACTCAGTCTTCACTCAGTCTTCACTCGGTCTTCACTCAGTCATCACTCTGTCACCACTCAGTCTTCACTCTGTCACCACTAGGTCTTCACTCAGTCATCACTCTGTCACCACTCAGTCTTCACTCAGTCTCCACCCAGTCATTACTCTGTCACCACTCAGTCTTCACTCTGTCACCACTCAGTCTTCACTCAGTCTTCACTCAGTCATCACTCTGTCACCACTCAGTCTTAACTCAGTCATCACTCAGTCATCACTTTGTCACCACTCAGTCTTCACTCAGTCTTCACTCGGTCTTCACTCAGTCATCACTCTGTCACCACTCAGTCTTCACTCAGTCTTCACTCAGTCTTCACTCAGTCATCACTCTGTCACCATTCAGCCTTCACTCAGTCTTAACTCAGTCTTAACTTTGTCACCACTCAGTCTTCACTCAGTCTTCACTCAGTCTTCACTCAGTCTTCACTCTGTCACCACTCTGTCTTCACTCAGTCTTCACTCAGTCATCACTCTGTCACCACTCAGTCTTCACTCAGTCTTCACTCGGTCTTCACTCAGTCATCACTCTGTCACCACTCAGTCTTCACTCTGTCACCACTAGGTCTTCACTCAGTCATCACTCTGTCACCACTCAGTCTTCACTCAGTCTTCACCCAGTCATTACTCTGTCACCACTCAGTCTTCACTCTGTCACCACTCAGTCTTCACTCAGTCTTCACTCAGTCATCACTCTGTCACCACTCAGTCTTAACTCAGTCATCACTCAGTCATCACTTTGTCACCACTCAGTCTTCACTCTGTCACCACTAGGTCTTCACTCAGTCATCACTCTGTCACCACTCAGTCTTCACTCTGTCACCACTAGGTCTTCACTCAGTCATCACTCTGTCACCACTCAGTCTTCACTCAGTCTTCACTCAGTCATCACTCTGTCACCAATCAGTCTTCACTCTGTCACCACTCAGTCTTCACTCAGTCTTCACTCAGTCATCACTCTGTCACTACTCAGTCTTAACTCAGTCATCACTCAGTCATCACTCTGTCACCACTCAGTCTTCACTCAGTCATCACTCTGTCACCACTCAGTCTTCACTCAGTCTTCACTCGGTCTTCACTCAGTCATCACTCTGTCACCACTCAGTCTTCACTCAGTCTTTATTCTGTCACCACTCAGTCTTCACTAAGTCTTCACTCAGTCATCACTCTGTCACCATTCAGCCTTCACTCAGTCTTAACTCAGTCTTAACTTTGTCACCACTCAGTCTTCACTCAGTCTTCACTCAGTCATCACTCTGCCACCATTCAGTCTTCACTCAGTCTTAACTCAGTAATCACTCTGTCACCACTCAGTCTTCACTCAGTCTTCACTCAGTCATCACTCTGTCATCACTCAGTCTTCACTCAGTCTTCACCCAGTCATCACTCTGTCACCACTCAGACTTAACTCACTCAACACTCAGTCATCACTGTGTCACCACTCAGTCTTCACTCAGTCTTCACTCGGTCTTCACTCAGTCATCACTCTGTCACCACTCAGTCTTCACTCTGTCACCACTAGGTCTTCACTCAGTCATCACTCTGTCACCACTCAGTCTTCACTCTGTCACCACTAGGTCTTCACTCAGTCATCACTCTGTCACCACTCAGTCTTCACCCAGTCATCACTCTGTCACCAATCAGTCTTCACTCTGTCACCACTCAGTCTTCACTCAGTCTTCACTCAGTCATCACTCTGTCACCACTCAGTCTTAACTCAGTCATCACTCAGTCATCATTCTGTCACCACTCAGTCTTCACTCAGTCATCACTCTGTCACCACTCAGTCTTCACTCAGTCTTCACTCGGTCTTCACTCTGTCACCATTCATCCTTCACTCAGTCTTAACTCAGTCTTAACTTTGTCACCACTCAGTCTTCACTCAGTCTTCACTCAGTCATCACTCTGTCACCACTCAGTCTTCACTCTTTCACCACTCAGTCTTCACTCTGTCACCACTCAGTCTTCACTCTGTCACCATTCAGTCTTCACTCAATCTTCACTCTGTCACCACTCAGCTGTCACTCAGCCATCACTCAGTCATCACTCTGTCATGACGCAGCCGTCACTCAGTCTTCACTCAGTCTCCACTCAGTCTTCACTCAGTCATCACTCTGTCACCACTCAGCCGTCACTCAGCCATCACTCAGTCATCACTCAGTCTTCACTCAGTCATCACTCTGTCACCACTCAGTCTTCAATCTGTCCCCACTCAGTCTTCACTCAGTCTTCACTCAGTCGTTACTCTGTCACCATTCAGTCTTCACTCACCCTTCACTCAGTCATCACTCTGTCGTCAGTCAGCTGTCACTCAGTCTTCACTCAGTCATCACTCTGTCACCACTCAGTCTTCACTCAGTCTTCAATCTGTCACCAATCAGTCTTCACTCAGTCTTCACTCAGTCATCATTCTGTCACCACTCAGTCTTCACTCAGTCTTCAATCTGTCACCACTCAGTCTTCACTCAGTCTTCACTCAGTCATCACTCTGTCACCACTCAGTCTTCACTCAGTCTTCACCCAGTCATCACTCTGTCACCACTCAGTCTTCACTCAGACTTCACTCTGTCACCACTCAGTCTTCACTCAATCTTCACCCACTCATCACTCTGTCACCACTCAGTCTTCACTCAGTCTTCACTCTCTCACCACTCATTCTTCACTCAGTCTTCACCCAGTCATCACTCTGTCACCACTCAGTTTTCACTCTGTCACCACTCAGTCTTCACTCAGTCTTCACTCAGTCTTCACTCTGTCACCACTCAGTCTTCACTCAGTTTTCACTCAGTCATCACTCTGTCACCACTCAGTCTTCACTCAGTCTTCACTCGGTCTTCACTCTGTCACCACTCTGTCTTCACTCAGTCTTCACTCAGTCATCACTCTGTCACCACTCAGTCTTCACTCAGTCTTCACTCGGTCTTCACTCAGTCATCACTCTGTCACCACTCAGTCTTCACTCTGTCACCACTAGGTCTTCACTCAGTCATCACTCTGTCACCACTCAGTCTTCACTCAGTCTTCACCCAGTCATTACTCTGTCACCACTCAGTCTTCACTCTGTCACCACTCAGTCTTCACTCAGTCTTCACTCAGTCATCACTCTGTCACCACTCAGTCTTAACTCAGTCATCACTCAGTCATCACTTTGTCACCACTCAGTCTTCACTCAGTCTTCACTCGGTCTTCACTCAGTCATCACTCTGTCACCACTCAGTCTTCACTCAGTCTTCACTCAGTCTTCACTCAGTCATCACTCTGTCACCATTCAGCCTTCACTCAGTCTTAACTCAGTCTTAACTTTGTCACCACTCAGTCTTCACTCAGTCTTCACTCAGTCTTCACTCAGTCTTCACTCTGTCACCACTCTGTCTTCACTCAGTCTTCACTCAGTCATCACTCTGTCACCACTCAGTCTTCACTCAGTCTTCACTCGGTCTTCACTCAGTCATCACTCTGTCACCACTCAGTCTTCACTCTGTCACCACTAGGTCTTCACTCAGTCATCACTCTGTCACCACTCAGTCTTCACTCAGTCTTCACCCAGTCATTACTCTGTCACCACTCAGTCTTCACTCTGTCACCACTCAGTCTTCACTCAGTCTTCACTCAGTCATCACTCTGTCACCACTCAGTCTTAACTCAGTCATCACTCAGTCATCACTTTGTCACCACTCAGTCTTCACTCTGTCACCACTAGGTCTTCACTCAGTCATCACTCTGTCACCACTCAGTCTTCACTCTGTCACCACTAGGTCTTCACTCAGTCATCACTCTGTCACCACTCAGTCTTCACTCAGTCTTCACTCAGTCATCACTCTGTCACCAATCAGTCTTCACTCTGTCACCACTCAGTCTTCACTCAGTCTTCACTCAGTCATCACTCTGTCACTACTCAGTCTTAACTCAGTCATCACTCAGTCATCACTCTGTCACCACTCAGTCTTCACTCAGTCATCACTCTGTCACCACTCAGTCTTCACTCAGTCTTCACTCGGTCTTCACTCAGTCATCACTCTGTCACCACTCAGTCTTCACTCAGTCTTTATTCTGTCACCACTCAGTCTTCACTCAGTCTTCACTCAGTCATCACTCTGTCACCATTCAGCCTTCACTCAGTCTTAACTCAGTCTTAACTTTGTCACCACTCAGTCTTCACTCAGTCTTCACTCAGTCATCACTCTGCCACCATTCAGTCTTCACTCAGTCTTAACTCAGTAATCACTCTGTCACCACTCAGTCTTCACTCAGTCTTCACTCAGTCATCATTCTGTCATCACTCAGTCTTCACTCAGTCTTCACCCAGTCATCACTCTGTCACCACTCAGACTTAACTCACTCAACACTCAGTCATCACTGTGTCACCACTCAGTCTTCACTCAGTCTTCACTCGGTCTTCACTCAGTCATCACTCTGTCACCACTCAGTCTTCACTCTGTCACCACTAGGTCTTCACTCAGTCATCACTCTGTCACCACTCAGTCTTCACTCTGTCACCACTAGGTCTTCACTCAGTCATCACTCTGTCACCACTCAGTCTTCACTCAGTCTTCACTCAGTCATCACTCTGTCACCACTCAGTCTTAACTCAGTCATCACTCAGTCATCACTCTGTCACCACTCAGTCTTCACTCAGTCATCACTCTGTCACCACTCAGTCTTCACTCAGTCTTCACCCAGTCATTACTCTGTCACCACTCAGTCTTCACTCTGTCACCACTCAGTCTTCACTCAGTCTTCACTCAGTCATCACTCTGTCACCACTCAGTCTTAACTCAGTCATCACTCAGTCATCACTTTGTCACCACTCAGTCTTCACTCAGTCTTCACTCGGTCTTCACTCAGTCATCACTCTGTCACCACTCAGTCTTCACTCAGTCTTCACTCAGTCTTCACTCAGTCATCACTCTGTCACCATTCAGCCTTCACTCAGTCTTAACTCAGTCTTAACTTTGTCACCACTCAGTCTTCACTCAGTCTTCACTCAGTCTTCACTCAGTCTTCACTCTGTCACCACTCTGTCTTCACTCAGTCTTCACTCAGTCATCACTCTGTCACCACTCAGTCTTCACTCAGTCTTCACTCGGTCTTCACTCAGTCATCACTCTGTCACCACTCAGTCTTCACTCTGTCACCACTAGGTCTTCACTCAGTCATCACTCTGTCACCACTCAGTCTTCACTCAGTCTTCACCCAGTCATTACTCTGTCACCACTCAGTCTTCACTCTGTCACCACTCAGTCTTCACTCAGTCTTCACTCAGTCATCACTCTGTCACCACTCAGTCTTAACTCAGTCATCACTCAGTCATCACTTTGTCACCACTCAGTCTTCACTCTGTCACCACTAGGTCTTCACTCAGTCATCACTCTGTCACCACTCAGTCTTCACTCTGTCACCACTAGGTCTTCACTCAGTCATCACTCTGTCACCACTCAGTCTTCACTCAGTCTTCACTCAGTCATCACTCTGTCACCAATCAGTCTTCACTCTGTCACCACTCAGTCTTCACTCAGTCTTCACTCAGTCATCACTCTGTCACTACTCAGTCTTAACTCAGTCATCACTCAGTCATCACTCTGTCACCACTCAGTCTTCACTCAGTCATCACTCTGTCACCACTCAGTCTTCACTCAGTCTTCACTCGGTCTTCACTCAGTCATCACTCTGTCACCACTCAGTCTTCACTCAGTCTTTATTCTGTCACCACTCAGTCTTCACTAAGTCTTCACTCAGTCATCACTCTGTCACCATTCAGCCTTCACTCAGTCTTAACTCAGTCTTAACTTTGTCACCACTCAGTCTTCACTCAGTCTTCACTCAGTCATCACTCTGCCACCATTCAGTCTTCACTCAGTCTTAACTCAGTAATCACTCTGTCACCACTCAGTCTTCACTCAGTCTTCAATCTGTCACCAATCAGTCTTCACTCAGTCTTCACTCAGTCATCATTCTGTCACCACTCAGTCTTCACTCAGTCTTCAATCTGTCACCACTCAGTCTTCACTCAGTCTTCACTCAGTCATCACTCTGTCACCACTCAGTCTTCACTCAGTCTTCACCCAGTCATCACTCTGTCACCACTCAGTCTTCACTCAGACTTCACTCTGTCACCACTCAGTCTTCACTCAATCTTCACCCACTCATCACTCTGTCACCACTCAGTCTTCACTCAGTCTTCACTCTCTCACCACTCATTCTTCACTCAGTCTTCACCCAGTCATCACTCTGTCACCACTCAGTTTTCACTCTGTCACCACTCAGTCTTCACTCAGTCTTCACTCAGTCTTCACTCTGTCACCACTCAGTCTTCACTCAGTTTTCACTCAGTCATCACTCTGTCACCACTCAGTCTTCACTCAGTCTTCACTCGGTCTTCACTCTGTCACCACTCTGTCTTCACTCAGTCTTCACTCAGTCATCACTCTGTCACCACTCAGTCTTCACTCAGTCTTCACTCGGTCTTCACTCAGTCATCACTCTGTCACCACTCAGTCTTCACTCTGTCACCACTAGGTCTTCACTCAGTCATCACTCTGTCACCACTCAGTCTTCACTCAGTCTTCACCCAGTCATTACTCTGTCACCACTCAGTCTTCACTCTGTCACCACTCAGTCTTCACTCAGTCTTCACTCAGTCATCACTCTGTCACCACTCAGTCTTAACTCAGTCATCACTCAGTCATCACTTTGTCACCACTCAGTCTTCACTCAGTCTTCACTCGGTCTTCACTCAGTCATCACTCTGTCACCACTCAGTCTTCACTCAGTCTTCACTCAGTCTTCACTCAGTCATCACTCTGTCACCATTCAGCCTTCACTCAGTCTTAACTCAGTCTTAACTTTGTCACCACTCAGTCTTCACTCAGTCTTCACTCAGTCTTCACTCAGTCTTCACTCTGTCACCACTCTGTCTTCACTCAGTCTTCACTCAGTCATCACTCTGTCACCACTCAGTCTTCACTCAGTCTTCACTCGGTCTTCACTCAGTCATCACTCTGTCACCACTCAGTCTTCACTCTGTCACCACTAGGTCTTCACTCAGTCATCACTCTGTCACCACTCAGTCTTCACTCAGTCTTCACCCAGTCATTACTCTGTCACCACTCAGTCTTCACTCTGTCACCACTCAGTCTTCACTCAGTCTTCACTCAGTCATCACTCTGTCACCACTCAGTCTTAACTCAGTCATCACTCAGTCATCACTTTGTCACCACTCAGTCTTCACTCTGTCACCACTAGGTCTTCACTCAGTCATCACTCTGTCACCACTCAGTCTTCACTCTGTCACCACTAGGTCTTCACTCAGTCATCACTCTGTCACCACTCAGTCTTCACTCAGTCTTCACTCAGTCATCACTCTGTCACCAATCAGTCTTCACTCTGTCACCACTCAGTCTTCACTCAGTCTTCACTCAGTCATCACTCTGTCACTACTCAGTCTTAACTCAGTCATCACTCAGTCATCACTCTGTCACCACTCAGTCTTCACTCAGTCATCACTCTGTCACCACTCAGTCTTCACTCAGTCTTCACTCGGTCTTCACTCAGTCATCACTCTGTCACCACTCAGTCTTCACTCAGTCTTTATTCTGTCACCACTCAGTCTTCACTCAGTCTTCACTCAGTCATCACTCTGTCACCATTCAGCCTTCACTCAGTCTTAACTCAGTCTTAACTTTGTCACCACTCAGTCTTCACTCAGTCTTCACTCAGTCATCACTCTGCCACCATTCAGTCTTCACTCAGTCTTAACTCAGTAATCACTCTGTCACCACTCAGTCTTCACTCAGTCTTCACTCAGTCATCATTCTGTCATCACTCAGTCTTCACTCAGTCTTCACCCAGTCATCACTCTGTCACCACTCAGACTTAACTCACTCAACACTCAGTCATCACTGTGTCACCACTCAGTCTTCACTCAGTCTTCACTCGGTCTTCACTCAGTCATCACTCTGTCACCACTCAGTCTTCACTCTGTCACCACTAGGTCTTCACTCAGTCATCACTCTGTCACCACTCAGTCTTCACTCTGTCACCACTAGGTCTTCACTCAGTCATCACTCTGTCACCACTCAGTCTTCACTCAGTCTTCACTCAGTCATCACTCTGTCACCACTCAGTCTTAACTCAGTCATCACTCAGTCATCACTCTGTCACCACTCAGTCTTCACTCAGTCATCACTCTGTCACCACTCAGTCTTCACTCAGTCTTCACCCAGTCATTACTCTGTCACCACTCAGTCTTCACTCTGTCACCACTCAGTCTTCACTCAGTCTTCACTCAGTCATCACTCTGTCACCACTCAGTCTTAACTCAGTCATCACTCAGTCATCACTTTGTCACCACTCAGTCTTCACTCAGTCTTCACTCGGTCTTCACTCAGTCATCACTCTGTCACCACTCAGTCTTCACTCAGTCTTCACTCAGTCTTCACTCAGTCATCACTCTGTCACCATTCAGCCTTCACTCAGTCTTAACTCAGTCTTAACTTTGTCACCACTCAGTCTTCACTCAGTCTTCACTCAGTCTTCACTCAGTCTTCACTCTGTCACCACTCTGTCTTCACTCAGTCTTCACTCAGTCATCACTCTGTCACCACTCAGTCTTCACTCAGTCTTCACTCGGTCTTCACTCAGTCATCACTCTGTCACCACTCAGTCTTCACTCTGTCACCACTAGGTCTTCACTCAGTCATCACTCTGTCACCACTCAGTCTTCACTCAGTCTTCACCCAGTCATTACTCTGTCACCACTCAGTCTTCACTCTGTCACCACTCAGTCTTCACTCAGTCTTCACTCAGTCATCACTCTGTCACCACTCAGTCTTAACTCAGTCATCACTCAGTCATCACTTTGTCACCACTCAGTCTTCACTCTGTCACCACTAGGTCTTCACTCAGTCATCACTCTGTCACCACTCAGTCTTCACTCTGTCACCACTAGGTCTTCACTCAGTCATCACTCTGTCACCACTCAGTCTTCACTCAGTCTTCACTCAGTCATCACTCTGTCACCAATCAGTCTTCACTCTGTCACCACTCAGTCTTCACTCAGTCTTCACTCAGTCATCACTCTGTCACTACTCAGTCTTAACTCAGTCATCACTCAGTCATCACTCTGTCACCACTCAGTCTTCACTCAGCCATCACTCTGTCACCACTCAGTCTTCACTCAGTCTTCACTCGGTCTTCACTCAGTCATCACTCTGTCACCACTCAGTCTTCACTCAGTCTTTATTCTGTCACCACTCAGTCTTCACTAAGTCTTCACTCAGTCATCACTCTGTCACCATTCAGCCTTCACTCAGTCTTAACTCAGTTTTAACTTTGTCACCACTCAGTCTTCACTCAGTCTTCACTCAGTCATCACTCTGCCACCATTCAGTCTTCACTCAGTCTTAACTCAGTAATCACTCTGTCACCACTCAGTCTTCACTCAGTCTTCACTCAGTCATCACTCTGTCATCACTCAGTCTTCACTCAGTCTTCACCCAGTCATCACTCTGTCACCACTCAGACTTAACTCACTCAACACTCAGTCATCACTGTGTCACCACTCAGTCTTCACTCAGTCTTCACTCGGTCTTCACTCAGTCATCACTCTGTCACCACTCAGTCTTCACTCTGTCACCACTAGGTCTTCACTCAGTCATCACTCTGTCACCACTCAGTCTTCACTCTGTCACCACTAGGTCTTCACTCAGTCATCACTCTGTCACCACTCAGTCTTCACCCAGTCATCACTCTGTCACCAATCAGTCTTCACTCTGTCACCACTCAGTCTTCACTCAGTCTTCACTCAGTCATCACTCTGTCACCACTCAGTCTTAACTCAGTCATCACTCAGTCATCATTCTGTCACCACTCAGTCTTCACTCAGTCATCACTCTGTCACCACTCAGTCTTCACTCAGTCTTCACTCGGTCTTCACTCTGTCACCATTCATCCTTCACTCAGTCTTAACTCAGTCTTAACTTTGTCACCACTCAGTCTTCACTCAGTCTTCACTCAGTCATCACTCTGTCACCACTCAGTCTTCACTCTTTCACCACTCAGTCTTCACTCTGTCACCACTCAGTCTTCACTCTGTCACCATTCAGTCTTCACTCAATCTTCACTCTGTCACCACTCAGCTGTCACTCAGCCATCACTCAGTCATCACTCTGTCATGACGCAGCCGTCACTCAGTCTTCACTCAGTCTCCACTCAGTCTTCACTCAGTCATCACTCTGTCACCACTCAGCCGTCACTCAGCCATCACTCAGTCATCACTCAGTCTTCACTCAGTCATCACTCTGTCACCACTCAGTCTTCAATCTGTCCCCACTCAGTCTTCACTCAGTCTTCACTCAGTCGTTACTCTGTCACCATTCAGTCTTCACTCACCCTTCACTCAGTCATCACTCTGTCGTCAGTCAGCTGTCACTCAGTCTTCACTCAGTCATCACTCTGTCACCACTCAGTCTTCACTCAGTCTTCAATCTGTCACCAATCAGTCTTCACTCAGTCTTCACTCAGTCATCATTCTGTCACCACTCAGTCTTCACTCAGTCTTCAATCTGTCACCACTCAGTCTTCACTCAGTCTTCACTCAGTCATCACTCTGTCACCACTCAGTCTTCACTCAGTCTTCACCCAGTCATCACTCTGTCACCACTCAGTCTTCACTCAGACTTCACTCTGTCACCACTCAGTCTTCACTCAATCTTCACCCACTCATCACTCTGTCACCACTCAGTCTTCACTCAGTCTTCACTCTCTCACCACTCATTCTTCACTCAGTCTTCACCCAGTCATCACTCTGTCATCACTCAGTCTTCACTCAGTCTTCACTCAGTCATCACTCTGTCACCACTCAGTCTTCACTCAGTCATCACTCTGTCACCACTCAGTCTTCACTCAGTCTTCACCCAGTCATTACTCTGTCACCACTCAGTCTTCACTCTGTCACCACTCAGTCTTCACTCAGTCTTCACTCAGTCATCACTCTGTCACCACTCAGTCTTAACTCAGTCATCACTCAGTCATCACTTTGTCACCACTCAGTCTTCACTCTGTCACCACTAGGTCTTCACTCAGTCATCACTCTGTCACCACTCAGTCTTCACTCTGTCACCACTAGGTCTTCACTCAGTCATCACTCTGTCACCACTCAGTCTTCACTCAGTCTTCACTCAGTCATCACTCTGTCACCAATCAGTCTTCACTCTGTCACCACTCAGTCTTCACTCAGTCTTCACTCAGTCATCACTCTGTCACTACTCAGTCTTAACTCAGTCATCACTCAGTCATCACTCTGTCACCACTCAGTCTTCACTCAGCCATCACTCTGTCACCACTCAGTCTTCACTCAGTCTTCACTCGGTCTTCACTCAGTCATCACTCTGTCACCACTCAGTCTTCACTCAGTCTTTATTCTGTCACCACTCAGTCTTCACTAAGTCTTCACTCAGTCATCACTCTGTCACCATTCAGCCTTCACTCAGTCTTAACTCAGTTTTAACTTTGTCACCACTCAGTCTTCACTCAGTCTTCACTCAGTCATCACTCTGCCACCATTCAGTCTTCACTCAGTCTTAACTCAGTAATCACTCTGTCACCACTCAGTCTTCACTCAGTCTTCACTCAGTCATCACTCTGTCATCACTCAGTCTTCACTCAGTCTTCACCCAGTCATCACTCTGTCACCACTCAGACTTAACTCACTCAACACTCAGTCATCACTGTGTCACCACTCAGTCTTCACTCAGTCTTCACTCGGTCTTCACTCAGTCATCACTCTGTCACCACTCAGTCTTCACTCTGTCACCACTAGGTCTTCACTCAGTCATCACTCTGTCACCACTCAGTCTTCACTCTGTCACCACTAGGTCTTCACTCAGTCATCACTCTGTCACCACTCAGTCTTCACCCAGTCATCACTCTGTCACCAATCAGTCTTCACTCTGTCACCACTCAGTCTTCACTCAGTCTTCACTCAGTCATCACTCTGTCACCACTCAGTCTTAACTCAGTCATCACTCAGTCATCATTCTGTCACCACTCAGTCTTCACTCAGTCATCACTCTGTCACCACTCAGTCTTCACTCAGTCTTCACTCGGTCTTCACTCTGTCACCATTCATCCTTCACTCAGTCTTAACTCAGTCTTAACTTTGTCACCACTCAGTCTTCACTCAGTCTTCACTCAGTCATCACTCTGTCACCACTCAGTCTTCACTCTTTCACCACTCAGTCTTCACTCTGTCACCACTCAGTCTTCACTCTGTCACCATTCAGTCTTCACTCAATCTTCACTCTGTCACCACTCAGCTGTCACTCAGCCATCACTCAGTCATCACTCTGTCATGACGCAGCCGTCACTCAGTCTTCACTCAGTCTCCACTCAGTCTTCACTCAGTCATCACTCTGTCACCACTCAGCCGTCACTCAGCCATCACTCAGTCATCACTCAGTCTTCACTCAGTCATCACTCTGTCACCACTCAGTCTTCAATCTGTCCCCACTCAGTCTTCACTCAGTCTTCACTCAGTCGTTACTCTGTCACCATTCAGTCTTCACTCACCCTTCACTCAGTCATCACTCTGTCGTCAGTCAGCTGTCACTCAGTCTTCACTCAGTCATCACTCTGTCACCACTCAGTCTTCACTCAGTCTTCAATCTGTCACCAATCAGTCTTCACTCAGTCTTCACTCAGTCATCATTCTGTCACCACTCAGTCTTCACTCAGTCTTCAATCTGTCACCACTCAGTCTTCACTCAGTCTTCACTCAGTCATCACTCTGTCACCACTCAGTCTTCACTCAGTCTTCACCCAGTCATCACTCTGTCACCACTCAGTCTTCACTCAGACTTCACTCTGTCACCACTCAGTCTTCACTCAATCTTCACCCACTCATCACTCTGTCACCACTCAGTCTTCACTCAGTCTTCACTCTCTCACCACTCATTCTTCACTCAGTCTTCACCCAGTCATCACTCTGTCACCACTCAGTTTTCACTCTGTCACCACTCAGTCTTCACTCAGTCTTCACTCAGTCATCACTCTGTCACCACTCAGTCTTAACTCACTCATCACTCATTCATCACTCTGTCACCACTCAGTTTTCACTCAGTCTTCACTCTGTCACCACTCAGTCTTCACTCAGTCTTCACTCAGTCTTCACTCTGTCACCACACAGTCTTCAATCAGTCTTCACTCAGTCATCACTCTGTCACCACTCAGTCTTCACTCAGTCTTCACTCAGTCTTCACTCTGTCACCACTCAGTCTTCACTCAGTTTTCACTCAGTCATCACTCTGTCACCACTCAGTCTTCACTCAGTCTTCACTCGGTCTTCACTCTGTCACCACTCTGTCTTCACTCAGTCTTCATTCAGTCATCACTCTGTCACCACTCAGTCTTCACTCAGTCTTCACTCGGTCTTCACTCAGTCATCACTCTGTCACCACTCAGTCTTCACTCTGTCACCACTAGGTCTTCACTCAGTCATCACTCTGTCACCACTCAGTCTTCACTCAGTCTTCACCCAGTCATTACTCTGTCACCACTCAGTCTTCACTCTGTCACCACTCTGTCTTCACTCAGTCTTCACTCAGTCATCACTCTGTCACCACTCAGTCTTCACTCAGTCATCACTCTGTCACCACTCAGTCTTCACGCAGTCTTCACTCGGTCTTCACTCAGTCATCACTCTGTCACCACTCAGTCTTCACTCAGTCTTTACTCTGTCACCACTCAGTCTTCACTCAGTCTTCACTCAGTCATCACTTTGTCACCATTCAGCCTTCACTCAGTCTTAACTAGGTCCTAACTTTGTCACCACTCAGTCTTCACTCAGTCTTCACTCAGTCATCACTCTGTCACCACTCAGTCTTCACTCAGTCTTCACCCAGTCATCACTCTGTCACCACTCAGGCTTCACTCAGACTTCACTCTGTCACCACTCAGTCTGCACTCAATCTTCACCCAGTCATCACTCTGTCACCACTCAGTCATCACTCTGTCGTCACTCAGCCGTCACTCAGTCTTCACTCAGTCTTCACTCAGTGATCACTCTGTCACCACTCAGTCTTCACTCAGTCTTCACTCTGTCACCACTCAGTCTTCACTCAGTCATCACTCTGTCACCACTCAGTCTTCACTCAGTCTTCACTCGGTCTTCACTCAGTCATCACTCTGTCACCACTCAGTCTTCACTCAGTCTTCACTCTGTCACCACTCAGTCTTCACTCAGTCTTCACTCAGTCATCACTCTGTCACCATTCATCCTTCACTCAGTCTTAACTCAGTCTTAACTTTGTCACCACTCAGTCTTCACTCAGTCTTCACTCAGTCATCACTCTGTCACCACTCAGTCTTCACTCTTTCACCACTCAGTCTTCACTCTGTCACCACTCAGTCTTCACTCTGTCACCATTCAGTCTTCACTCAATCTTCACTCTGTCACCACTCAGCTGTCACTCAGCCATCACTCAGTCATCACTCTGTCATGACGCAGCCGTCACTCAGTCTTCACTCAGTCTCCACTCAGTCTTCACTCAGTCATCACTCTGTCACCACTCAGCCGTCACTCAGCCATCACTCAGTCATCACTCAGTCTTCACTCAGTCATCACTCTGTCACCACTCAGTCTTCAATCTGTCCCCACTCAGTCTTCACTCAGTCTTCACTCAGTCGTTACTCTGTCACCATTCAGTCTTCACTCACCCTTCACTCAGTCATCACTCTGTCGTCAGTCAGCTGTCACTCAGTCTTCACTCAGTCATCACTCTGTCACCACTCAGTCTTCACTCAGTCTTCAATCTGTCACCAATCAGTCTTCACTCAGTCTTCACTCAGTCATCATTCTGTCACCACTCAGTCTTCACTCAGTCTTCAATCTGTCACCACTCAGTCTTCACTCAGTCTTCACTCAGTCATCACTCTGTCACCACTCAGTCTTCACTCAGTCTTCACCCAGTCATCACTCTGTCACCACTCAGTCTTCACTCAGACTTCACTCTGTCACCACTCAGTCTTCACTCAATCTTCACCCACTCATCACTCTGTCACCACTCAGTCTTCACTCAGTCTTCACTCTCTCACCACTCATTCTTCACTCAGTCTTCACCCAGTCATCACTCTGTCACCACTCAGTTTTCACTCTGTCACCACTCAGTCTTCACTCAGTCTTCACTCAGTCATCACTCTGTCACCACTCAGTCTTAACTCACTCATCACTCAGTCATCACTCTGTCACCACTCAGTTTTCACTCAGTCTTCACTCTGTCACCACTCAGTCTTCACTCAGTCTTCACTCAGTCTTCACTCTGTCACCACACAGTCTTCAATCAGTCTTCACTCAGTCATCACTCTGTCACCACTCAGTCTTCACTCAGTCTTCACTCAGTCTTCACTCTGTCACCACTCAGTCTTCACTCAGTTTTCACTCAGTCATCACTCTGTCACCACTCAGTCTTCACTCAGTCTTCACTCAGTCTTCACTCTGTCACCACTCTGTCTTCACTCAGTCTTCACTCAGTCATCACTCTGTCACCACTCAGTCTTCACTCAGTCTTCACTCGGTCTTCACTCAGTCATCACTCTGTCACCACTCAGTCTTCACTCTGTCACCACTAGGTCTTCACTCAGTCATCACTCTGTCACCACTCAGTCTTCACTCAGTCTTCACCCAGTCATTACTCTGTCACCACTCAGTCTTCACTCTGTCACCACTCAGTCTTCACTCAGTCTTCACTCAGTCATCACTCTGTCACCACTCAGTCTTAACTCAGTCATCACTCAGTCATCACTTTGTCACCACTCAGTCTTCACTCGGTCTTCACTCAGTCATCACTCTGTCACCACTCAGTCTTCACTCAGTCTTCACTCAGTCTTCACTCAGTCATCACTCTGTCACCATTCAGCCTTCACTCAGTCTTAACTCAGTCTTAACTTTGTCACCACTCAGTCTTCACTCTGTCTTCACTCAGTCTTCACTCAGTCATCACTCTGTCACCACTCAGTCTTCACTCAGTCTTCACTCGGTCTTCACTCAGTCATCACTCTGTCACCACTCAGTCTTCACTCTGTCACCACTAGGTCTTCACTCAGTCATCACTCTGTCACCACTCAGTCTTCACTCAGTCTTCACCCAGTCATTACTCTGTCACCACTCAGTCTTCACTCTGTCACCACTCAGTCTTCACTCAGTCTTCACTCAGTCATCACTCTGTCACCACTCAGTCTTAACTCAGTCATCACTCAGTCATCACTTTGTCACCACTCAGTCTTCACTCTGTCACCACTAGGTCTTCACTCAGTCATCACTCTGTCACCACTCAGTCTTCACTCTGTCACCACTAGGTCTTCACTCAGTCATCACTCTGTCACCACTCAGTCTTCACTCAGTTTTCACTCAGTCATCACTCTGTCACCAATCAGTCTTCACTCTGTCACCACTCAGTCTTCACTCAGTCTTCACTCAGTCATCACTCTGTCACTACTCAGTCTTAACTCAGTCATCACTCAGTCATCACTCTGTCACCACTCAGTCTTCACTCAGTCATCACTCTGTCACCACTCAGTCTTCACTCAGTCTTCACTCGGTCTTCACTCAGTCATCACTCTGTCACCACTCAGTCTTCACTCAGTCTTTATTCTGTCACCACTCAGTCTTCACTAAGTCTTCACTCAGTCATCACTCTGTCACCATTCAGCCTTCACTCAGTCTTAACTCAGTCTTAACTTTGTCACCACTCAGTCTTCACTCAGTCTTCACTCAGTCATCACTCTGCCACCATTCAGTCTTCACTCAGTCTTAACTCAGTAATCACTCTGTCACCACTCAGTCTTCACTCAGTCTTCACTCAGTCATCACTCTGTCATCACTCAGTCTTCACTCAGTCTTCACCCAGTCATCACTCTGTCACCACTCAGACTTAACTCACTCAACACTCAGTCATCACTGTGTCACCACTCAGTCTTCACTCAGTCTTCACTCGGTCTTCACTCAGTCATCACTCTGTCACCACTCAGTCTTCACTCTGTCACCACTAGGTCTTCACTCAGTCATCACTCTGTCACCACTCAGTCTTCACTCTGTCACCACTAGGTCTTCACTCAGTCATCACTCTGTCACCACTCAGTCTTCACCCAGTCATCACTCTGTCACCAATCAGTCTTCACTCTGTCACCACTCAGTCTTCACTCAGTCTTCACTCAGTCATCACTCTGTCACCACTCAGTCTTAACTCAGTCATCACTCAGTCATCATTCTGTCACCACTCAGTCTTCACTCAGTCATCACTCTGTCACCACTCAGTCTTCACTCAGTCTTCACTCGGTCTTCACTCTGTCACCATTCATCCTTCACTCAGTCTTAACTCAGTCTTAACTTTGTCACCACTCAGTCTTCACTCAGTCTTCACTCAGTCATCACTCTGTCACCACTCAGTCTTCACTCTTTCACCACTCAGTCTTCACTCTGTCACCACTCAGTCTTCACTCTGTCACCATTCAGTCTTCACTCAATCTTCACTCTGTCACCACTCAGCTGTCACTCAGCCATCACTCAGTAATCACTCTGTCATGACGCAGCCGTCACTCAGTCTTCACTCAGTCTCCACTCAGTCTTCACTCAGTCATCACTTTGTCACCACTCAGCCGTCACTCAGCCATCACTCAGTCATCACTCAGTCTTCACTCAGTCATCACTCTGTCACCACTCAGTCTTCAATCTGTCCCCACTCAGTCTTCACTCAGTCTTCACTCAGTCGTTACTCTGTCACCATTCAGTCTTCACTCACCCTTCACTCAGTCATCACTCTGTCGTCAGTCAGCTGTCACTCAGTCTTCACTCAGTCATCACTCTGTCACCACTCAGTCTTCACTCAGTCTTCAATCTGTCACCAATCAGTCTTCACTCAGTCTTCACTCAGTCATCATTCTGTCACCACTCAGTCTTCACTCAGTCTTCAATCTGTCACCACTCAGTCTTCACTCAGTCTTCACTCAGTCATCACTCTGTCACCACTCAGTCTTCACTCAGTCTTCACCCAGTCATCACTCTGTCACCACTCAGTCTTCACTCAGACTTCACTCTGTCACCACTCAGTCTTCACTCAATCTTCACCCACTCATCACTCTGTCACCACTCAGTCTTCACTCAGTCTTCACTCTCTCACCACTCATTCTTCACTCAGTCTTCACCCAGTCATCACTCTGTCACCACTCAGACTTAACTCACTCAACACTCAGTCATCACTGTGTCACCACTCAGTCTTCACTCAGTCTTCACTCGGTCTTCACTCAGTCATCACTCTGTCACCACTCAGTCTTCACTCTGTCACCACTAGGTCTTCACTCAGTCATCACTCTGTCACCACTCAGTCTTCACTCTGTCACCACTAGGTCTTCACTCAGTCATCACTCTGTCACCACTCAGTCTTCACCCAGTCATCACTCTGTCACCAATCAGTCTTCACTCTGTCACCACTCAGTCTTCACTCAGTCTTCACTCAGTCATCACTCTGTCACCACTCAGTCTTAACTCAGTCATCACTCAGTCATCATTCTGTCACCACTCAGTCTTCACTCAGTCATCACTCTGTCACCACTCAGTCTTCACTCAGTCTTCACTCGGTCTTCACTCTGTCACCATTCATCCTTCACTCAGTCTTAACTCAGTCTTAACTTTGTCACCACTCAGTCTTCACTCAGTCTTCACTCAGTCATCACTCTGTCACCACTCAGTCTTCACTCTTTCACCACTCAGTCTTCACTCTGTCACCACTCAGTCTTCACTCTGTCACCATTCAGTCTTCACTCAATCTTCACTCTGTCACCACTCAGCTGTCACTCAGCCATCACTCAGTAATCACTCTGTCATGACGCAGCCGTCACTCAGTCTTCACTCAGTCTCCACTCAGTCTTCACTCAGTCATCACTTTGTCACCACTCAGCCGTCACTCAGCCATCACTCAGTCATCACTCAGTCTTCACTCAGTCATCACTCTGTCACCACTCAGTCTTCAATCTGTCCCCACTCAGTCTTCACTCAGTCTTCACTCAGTCGTTACTCTGTCACCATTCAGTCTTCACTCACCCTTCACTCAGTCATCACTCTGTCGTCAGTCAGCTGTCACTCAGTCTTCACTCAGTCATCACTCTGTCACCACTCAGTCTTCACTCAGTCTTCAATCTGTCACCAATCAGTCTTCACTCAGTCTTCACTCAGTCATCATTCTGTCACCACTCAGTCTTCACTCAGTCTTCAATCTGTCACCACTCAGTCTTCACTCAGTCTTCACTCAGTCATCACTCTGTCACCACTCAGTCTTCACTCAGTCTTCACCCAGTCATCACTCTGTCACCACTCAGTCTTCACTCAGACTTCACTCTGTCACCACTCAGTCTTCACTCAATCTTCACCCACTCATCACTCTGTCACCACTCAGTCTTCACTCAGTCTTCACTCTCTCACCACTCATTCTTCACTCAGTCTTCACCCAGTCATCACTCTGTCACCACTCAGTTTTCACTCTGTCACCACTCAGTCTTCACTCAGTCTTCACTCAGTCATCACTCTGTCACCACTCAGTCTTAACTCACTCATCACTCAGTCATCACTCTGTCACCACTCAGTTTTCACTCAGTCTTCACTCTGTCACCACTCAGTCTTCACTCAGTCTTCACTCAGTCTTCACTCAGTCTTCACTCTGTCACCACACAGTCTTCAATCAGTCTTCACTCAGTCATCACTCTGTCACCACTCAGTCTTCACTCAGTCTTCACTCAGTCTTCACTCTGTCACCACTCAGTCTTCACTCAGTTTTCACTCAGTCATCACTCTGTCACCACTCAGTCTTCACTCAGTCTTCACTCGGTCTTCACTCTGTCACCACTCTGTCTTCACTCAGTCTTCACTCAGTCATCACTCTGTCACCACTCAGTCTTCACTCAGTCTTCACTCGGTCTTCACTCAGTCATCACTCTGTCACCACTCAGTCTTCACTCTGTCACCACTAGGTCTTCACTCAGTCATCACTCTGTCACCACTCAGTCTTCACTCAGTCTTCACCCAGTCATTACTCTGTCACCACTCAGTCTTCACTCTGTCACCACTCAGTCTTCACTCAGTCTTCACTCAGTCATCACTCTGTCACCACTCAGTCTTAACTCAGTCATCACTCAGTCATCACTTTGTCACCACTCAGTCTTCACTCAGTCTTCACTCGGTCTTCACTCAGTCATCACTCTGTCACCACTCAGTCTTCACTCAGTCTTCACTCAGTCTTCACTCAGTCATCACTCTGTCACCATTCAGCCTTCACTCAGTCTTAACTCAGTCTTAACTTTGTCACCACTCAGTCTTCACTCAGTCTTCACTCAGTCTTCACTCAGTCTTCACTCTGTCACCACTCTGTCTTCACTCAGTCTTCACTCAGTCATCACTCTGTCACCACTCAGTCTTCACTCAGTCTTCACTCGGTCTTCACTCAGTCATCACTCTGTCACCACTCAGTCTTCACTCTGTCACCACTAGGTCTTCACTCAGTCATCACTCTGTCACCACTCAGTCTTCACTCAGTCTTCACCCAGTCATTACTCTGTCACCACTCATTCTTCACTCTGTCACCACTCAGTCTTCACTCAGTCTTCACTCAGTCATCACTCTGTCACCACTCAGTCTTAACTCAGTCATCACTCAGTCATCACTTTGTCACCACTCAGTCTTCACTCTGTCACCACTAGGTCTTCACTCAGTCATCACTCTGTCACCACTCAGTCTTCACTCTGTCACCACTAGGTCTTCACTCAGTCATCACTCTGTCACCACTCAGTCTTCACTCAGTCTTCACTCAGTCATCACTCTGTCACCAATCAGTCTTCACTCTGTCACCTCTCAGTCTTCACTCAGTCTTCACTCAGTCATCACTCTGTCACTACTCAGTCTTAACTCAGTCATCACTCAGTCATCACTCTGTCACCACTCAGTCTTCACTCAGTCATCACTCTGTCACCACTCAGTCTTCACTCAGTCTTCACTCGGTCTTCACTCAGTCATCACTCTGTCACCACTCAGTCTTCACTCAGTCTTTATTCTGTCACCACTCAGTCTTCACTCAGTCTTCACTCAGTCATCACTCTGTCACCATTCAGCCTTCACTCAGTCTTAACTCAGTCTTAACTTTGTCACCACTCAGTCTTCACTCAGTCTTCACTCAGTCATCACTCTGCCACCATTCAGTCTTCACTCAGTCTTAACTCAGTAATCACTCTGTCACCACTCAGTCTTCACTCAGTCTTCACTCAGTCATCATTCTGTCATCACTCAGTCTTCACTCAGTCTTCACCCAGTCATCACTCTGTCACCACTCAGACTTAACTCACTCAACACTCAGTCATCACTGTGTCACCACTCAGTCTTCACTCAGTCTTCACTCGGTCTTCACTCAGTCATCACTCTGTCACCACTCAGTCTTCACTCTGTCACCACTAGGTCTTCACTCAGTCATCACTCTGTCACCACTCAGTCTTCACTCTGTCACCACTAGGTCTTCACTCAGTCAACACTCTGTCACCACTCAGTCTTCACTCAGTCTTCACTCAGTCATCACTCTGTCACCACTCAGTCTTAACTCAGTCATCACTCAGTCATCACTCTGTCACCACTCAGTCTTCACTCAGTCATCACTCTGTCACCACTCAGTCTTCACGCAGTCTTCACTCGGTCTTCACTCAGTCATCACTCTGTCACCACTCAGTCTTCACTCAGTCTTTACTCTGTCACCACTCAGTCTTCACTCAGTCTTCACTCAGTCATCACTTTGTCACCATTCAGCCTTCACTCAGTCTTAACTAGGTCCTAACTTTGTCACCACTCAGTCTTCACTCAGTCTTCACTCAGTCATCACTCTGTCACCACTCAGTCTTCACTCAGTCTTCACCCAGTCATCACTCTGTCACCACTCAGGCTTCACTCAGACTTCACTCTGTCACCACTCAGTCTGCACTCAATCTTCACCCAGTCATCACTCTGTCACCACTCAGTCATCACTCTGTCGTCACTCAGCCGTCACTCAGTCTTCACTCAGTCTTCACTCAGTGATCACTCTGTCACCACTCAGTCTTCACTCAGTCTTCACTCTGTCACCACTCAGTCTTCACTCAGTCATCACTCTGTCACCACTCAGTCTTCACTCAGTCTTCACTCGGTCTTCACTCAGTCATCACTCTGTCACCACTCAGTCTTCACTCAGTCTTCACTCTGTCACCACTCAGTCTTCACTCAGTCTTCACTCAGTCATCACTCTGTCACCATTCATCCTTCACTCAGTCTTAACTCAGTCTTAACTTTGTCACCACTCAGTCTTCACTCAGTCTTCACTCAGTCATCACTCTGTCACCACTCAGTCTCTACTCTTTCACCACTCAGTCTTCACTCTGTCACCACTCAGTCTTCACTCTGTCACCATTCAGTCTTCACTCAATCTTCACTCTGTCACCACTCAGCTGTCACTCAGCCATCACTCAGTCATCACTCTGTCATGACGCAGCCGTCACTCAGTCTTCACTCAGTCTCCACTCAGTCTTCACTCAGTCATCACTCTGTCACCACTCAGCCGTCACTCAGCCATCACTCAGTCATCACTCAGTCTTCACTCAGTCATCACTCTGTCACCACTCAGTCTTCAATCTGTCCCCACTCAGTCTTCACTCAGTCTTCACTCAGTCGTTACTCTGTCACCATTCAGTCTTCACTCACCCTTCACTCAGTCATCACTCTGTCGTCAGTCAGCTGTCACTCAGTCTTCACTCAGTCATCACTCTGTCACCACTCAGTCTTCACTCAGTCTTCAATCTGTCACCAATCAGTCTTCACTCAGTCTTCACTCAGTCATCACTCTGTCACCACTCAGTCTTCACTCAGTCTTCAATCTGTCACCACTCAGTCTTCACTCAGTCTTCACTCAGTCATCACTCTGTCACCACTCAGTCTTCACTCAGTCTTCACCCAGTCATCACTCTGTCACCACTCAGTCTTCACTCAGACTTCACTCTGTCACCACTCAGTCTTCACTCAATCTTCACCCACTCATCACTCTGTCACCACTCAGTCTTCACTCAGTCTTCACTCTCTCACCACTCATTCTTCACTCAGTCTTCACCCAGTCATCACTCTGTCACCACTCAGTTTTCACTCTGTCACCACTCAGTCTTCACTCAGTCTTCACTCAGTCATCACTCTGTCACCACTCAGTCTTAACTCACTCATCACTCAGTCATCACTCTGTCACCACTCAGTTTTCACTCAGTCTTCACTCTGTCACCACTCAGTCTTCACTCAGTCTTCACTCAGTCTTCACTCAGTCTTCACTCTGTCACCACACAGTCTTCAATCAGTCTTCACTCAGTCATCACTCTGTCACCACTCAGTCTTCACTCAGTCTTCACTCAGTCTTCACTCTGTCACCACTCAGTCTTCACTCAGTTTTCACTCAGTCATCACTCTGTCACCACTCAGTCTTCACTCAGTCTTCACTCAGTCTTCACTCTGTCACCACTCTGTCTTCACTCAGTCTTCACTCAGTCATCACTCTGTCACCACTCAGTCTTCACTCAGTCTTCACTCGGTCTTCACTCAGTCATCACTCTGTCACCACTCAGTCTTCACTCTGTCACCACTAGGTCTTCACTCAGTCATCACTCTGTCACCACTCAGTCTTCACTCAGTCTTCACCCAGTCATTACTCTGTCACCACTCAGTCTTCACTCTGTCACCACTCAGTCTTCACTCAGTCTTCACTCAGTCATCACTCTGTCACCACTCAGTCTTAACTCAGTCATCACTCAGTCATCACTTTGTCACCACTCAGTCTTCACTCAGTCTTCACTCGGTCTTCACTCAGTCATCACTCTGTCACCACTCAGTCTTCACTCAGTCTTCACTCAGTCTTCACTCAGTCATCACTCTGTCACCATTCAGCCTTCACTCAGTCTTAACTCAGTCTTAACTTTGTCACCACTCAGTCTTCACTCAGTCTTCACTCAGTCTTCACTCAGTCTTCACTCTGTCACCACTCTGTCTTCACTCAGTCTTCACTCAGTCATCACTCTGTCACCACTCAGTCTTCACTCAGTCTTCACTCGGTCTTCACTCAGTCATCACTCTGTCACCACTCAGTCTTCACTCTGTCACCACTAGGTCTTCACTCAGTCATCACTCTGTCACCACTCAGTCTTCACTCAGTCTTCACCCAGTCATTACTCTGTCACCACTCAGTCTTCACTCTGTCACCACTCAGTCTTCACTCAGTCTTCACTCAGTCATCACTCTGTCACCACTCAGTCTTCACTCTGTCACCACTCAGTCTTCACTCAGTCTTCACTCAGTCATCACTCTGTCACCACTCAGTCTTAACTCAGTCATCACTCAGTCATCACTTTGTCACCACTCAGTCTTCACTCTGTCACCACTAGGTCTTCACTCAGTCATCACTCTGTCACCACTCAGTCTTCACTCTGTCACCACTAGGTCTTCACTCAGTCATCACTCTGTCACCACTCAGTCTTCACTCAGTCTTCACTCAGTCATCACTCTGTCACCAATCAGTCTTCACTCTGTCACCACTCAGTCTTCACTCAGTCTTCACTCAGTCATCACTCTGTCACTACTCAGTCTTAACTCAGTCATCACTCAGTCATCACTCTGTCACCACTCAGTCTTCACTCAGTCATCACTCTGTCACCACTCAGTCTTCACTCAGTCTTCACTCGGTCTTCACTCAGTCATCCATCTGTCACCACTCAGTCTTCACTCAGTCTTTATTCTGTCACCACTCAGTCTTCACTCAGTCTTCACTCAGTCATCACTCTGTCACCATTCAGCCTTCACTCAGTCTTAACTCAGTCTTAACTTTGTCACCACTCAGTCTTCACTCAGTCTTCACTCAGTCATCACTCTGCCACCATTCAGTCTTCACTCAGTCTTAACTCAGTAATCACTCTGTCACCACTCAGTCTTCACTCAGTCTTCACTCAGTCATCACTCTGTCATCACTCAGTCTTCACTCAGTCTTCACCCAGTCATCACTCTGTCACCACTCAGACTTAACTCACTCAACACTCAGTCATCACTGTGTCACCACTCAGTCTTCACTCAGTCTTCACTCGGTCTTCACTCAGTCATCACTCTGTCACCACTCAGTCTTCACTCTGTCACCACTAGGTCTTCACTCAGTCATCACTCTGTCACCACTCAGTCTTCACTCTGTCACCACTAGGTCTTCACTCAGTCATCACTCTGTCACCACTCAGTCTTCACTCAGTCTTCACCCAGTCATCACTCTGTCACCAATCAGTCTTCACTCTGTCACCACTCAGTCTTCACTCAGTCTTCACTCAGTCATCACTCTGTCACCACTCAGTCTTAACTCAGTCATCACTCAGTCATCACTCTGTCACCACTCAGTCTTCACTCAGTCATCACTCTGTCACCACTCAGTCTTCACTCAGTCTTCACTCGGTCTTCACTCAGTCATCACTCTGTCACCACTCAGTCTTCACTCAGTCTTTACTCTGTCACCACTCAGTCTTCACTCAGTCTTCACTCAGTCATCACTTTGTCACCATTCAGCCTTCACTCAGTCTTAACTAGGTCCTAACTTTGTCACCACTCAGTCTTCACTCAGTCTTCACTCTGTCATCACTCTGTCACCATTCAGTCTTCACCCAGTCTTAACTCAGTAATCACTCTGTCACCACTCAGTCTTCACTCAGTCTTCACTCAGTCATCACTCTGTCACCACTCAGTCTTCACTCAGTCTTCACCCAGTCATCACTCTGTCACCACTCAGGCTTCACTCAGACTTCACTCTGTCACCACTCAGTCTGCACTCAATCTTCACCCAGTCATCACTCTGTCACCACTCAGTCATCACTCTGTCGTCACTCAGCCGTCACTCAGTCTTCACTCAGTCTTCACTCAGTGATCACTCTGTCACCACTCAGTCTTCACTCAGTCTTCACTCTGTCACCACTCAGTCTTCACTCAGTCATCACTCTGTCACCACTCAGTCTTCACTCAGTCTTCACTCGGTCTTCACTCAGTCATCACTCTGTCACCACTCAGTCTTCACTCAGTCTTCACTCTGTCACCACTCAGTCTTCACTCAGTCTTCACTCAGTCATCACTCTGTCACCATTCATCCTTCACTCAGTCTTAACTCAGTCTTAACTTTGTCACCACTCAGTCTTCACTCAGTCTTCACTCAGTCATCACTCTGTCACCACTCAGTCTTCACTCTTTCACCACTCAGTCTTCACTCTGTCACCACTCAGTCTTCACTCTGTCACCATTCAGTCTTCACTCAATATTCACTCTGTCACCACTCAGCTGTCACTCAGCCATCACTCAGTCATCACTCTGTCATGACGCAGCCGTCACTCAGTCTTCACTCAGTCTCCATTCAGTCTTCACTCAGTCATCACTCTGTCACCACTCAGCCGTCACTCAGCCATCACTCAGTCATCACTCAGTCTTCACTCAGTCATCACTCTGTCACCACTCAGTCTTCAATCTGTCCCCACTCAGTCTTCACTCAGTCTTCACTCAGTCGTTACTCTGTCACCATTCAGTCTTCACTCACCCTTCACTCAGTCATCACTCTGTCGTCAGTCAGCTGTCACTCAGTCTTCACTCAGTCATCACTCTGTCACCACTCAGTCTTAACTCAGTCATCACTCAGTCATCACTCTGTCACCACTCAGTCTTCACTCAGTCATCACTCTGTCACCACTCAGTCTTCACTCAGTCTTCACTCGGTCTTCACTCAGTCATCACTCTGTCACCACTCAGTCTTCACTCAGTCTTTACTCTGTCACCACTCAGTCTTCACTCAGTCTTCACTCAGTCATCACTTTGTCACCATTCAGCCTTCACTCAGTCTTAACTAGGTCCTAACTTTGTCACCACTCAGTCTTCACTCAGTCTTCACTCAGTCATCACTCTGTCACCATTCAGTCTTCACCCAGTCTTAACTCAGTAATCACTCTGTCACCACTCAGTCTTCACTCAGTCTTCACTCAGTCATCACTCTGTCACCACTCAGTCTTCACTCAGTCTTCACCCAGTCATCACTCTGTCACCACTCAGGCTTCACTCAGACTTCACTCTGTCACCACTCAGTCTGCACTCAATCTTCACCCAGTCATCACTCTGTCACCACTCAGTCATCACTCTGTCGTCACTCAGCCGTCACTCAGTCTTCACTCAGTCTTCACTCAGTGATCACTCTGTCACCACTCAGTCTTCACTCAGTCTTCACTCTGTCACCACTCAGTCTTCACTCAGTCATCACTCTGTCACCACTCAGTCTTCACTCAGTCTTCACTCGGTCTTCACTCAGTCATCACTCTGTCACCACTCAGTCTTCACTCAGTCTTCACTCTGTCACCACTCAGTCTTCACTCAGTCTTCACTCAGTCATCACTCTGTCACCATTCATCCTTCACTCAGTCTTAACTCAGTCTTAACTTTGTCACCACTCAGTCTTCACTCAGTCTTCACTCAGTCATCACTCTGTCACCACTCAGTCTTCACTCTGTCACCATTCAGTCTTCACTCAATCTTCACTCTGTCACCACTCAGCTGTCACTCAGCCATCACTCAGTCATCACTCTGTCATGACGCAGCCGTCACTCAGTCTTCACTCAGTCTCCACTCAGTCTTCACTCAGTCATCACTCTGTCACCACTCAGTCTTCACTCAGTCTTCACCCAGTCATTACTCTGTCACCACTCAGTCTTCACTCTGTCACCACTCAGTCTTCACTCAGTCTTCACTCAGTCATCACTCTGTCACCACTCAGTCTTAACTCAGTCATCACTCAGTCATTACTTTGTCACCACTCAGTCTTCACTCAGTCTTCACTCGGTCTTCACTCAGTCATCACTCTGTCACCACTCAGTCTTCACTCAGTCTTCACTCAGTCTTCACTCAGTCATCACTCTGTCACCATTCAGCCTTCACTCAGTCTTAACTCAGTCTTAACTTTGTCACCACTCAGTCTTCACTCAGTCTTCACTCAGTCTTCACTCAGTCATCACTCTGTCACCATTCAGTCTTCACTCAGTCTTAACTCAGTAATCACTCTGTCACCACTCAGTCTTCACTCTGTCACCACTCAGTCTTCACTCAATCTTCACTCTGTCACCACTCAGCTGTCACTCAGCCATCACTCAGTCATCACTCTGTCATCACGCAGCCGTCACTCAGTCTTCACTCAGTCTTCACTCAGTCTTCACTCAGTCATCACTCTGTCACCATTCAGCCGTCATTCAGCCATCACTCAGTGATCACTCTGTCACCACTCAGGCTTCACTCAGACTTCACTCTGTCACCACTCAGTCTTCACTCAATCTTCACCCAGTCATCACTCTGTCACCACTCAGTCTTCACTCAGTCTTCAATCTGTCCCCACTCAGTCTTCACTCAGTCTTCACTCAGTCATCACTCTGTCACCACTCAGTCTTCACTCAGTCTTCACCCAGTCATCACTCTGTCACCACTCAGACTTCAGTCAGACTTCACTCTGTCACCACTCAGTCTTCACTCAATCTTCACCCAGTCATCACTCTGTCACCACTCAATTTTCACTCAGTCTTCACTCACTCACCACTCAGTCTTCACTCAGTCTTCATCCAGTCATCACTCTGTCACCACTCAGTTTTCACTCTGTCACCACTCAGTCTTCACTCAGTCTTCACTCAGTCATCACTCTGTCACCACTCAGTTTTCACTCAGTCATCACTCTGTCACCACTCAGTCTTCACTCAGTCTTCACTCAGTCTTCACTCTGTCACCACTCAGTCTTCACTCAGTCTTCACTCAGTCATCACTCTGTCACCACTTAGTCTTCACTCAGTCTTCACTCGGTCTTCACTCAGTCATCACTCTGTCACCACTCAGTCTTCACTCTGTCACCACTAGGTCTTCACTCAGTCATCACTCTGTCACCACTCAGTCTTCACTCTGTCACCACTAGGTCTCCACTCAGTCATCACTCTGTCACCACTCAGTCTTCACTCAGTCTTCACTCAGTCATCACTCTGTCACCAATCAGTCTTCACTCTGTCACCACTCAGTCTTCACTCAGTCTTCACTCAGTCATCACTCTGTCACCACTCAGTCTTAACTCAGTCATCACTCAGTCATCACTCTGTCACCACTCAGTCTTCACTCAGTCATCACTCTGTCACCACTCAGTCTTCACTCAGTCTTCACTCGGTCTTCACTCAGTCATCACTCTGTCACCACTCAGTCTTCACTCAGTCTTTATTCTGTCACCACTCAGTCTTCACTCAGTCTTCACTCAGTCATCACTCTGTCACCATTCAGCCTTCACTCAGTCTTAACTCAGTCTTAACTTTGTCACCACTCAGTCTTCACTCAGTCTTCACTCAGTCATCACTCTGCCACCATTCAGTCTTCACTCAGTCTTAACTCAGTAATCACTCTGTCACCACTCAGTCTTCACTCAGTCTTCACTCAGTCATCACTCTGTCATCACTCAGTCTTCACTCAGTCTTCACCCAGTCATCACTCTGTCACCACTCAGACTTAACTCACTCAACACTCAGTCATCACTGTGTCACCACTCAGTTTTCACTCAGTCATCACTCTGTCAACACTCAGTCTTCACTCAGTCTTCACTCAATCTTCACTCTGTCACCACTCAGTCTTCACTCAGTCTTCACTCAGTCATCACTCTGTCACCACTCAGTCTTCACTCAGTCTTCACTCGGTCTTCACTCAGTCATCACTCTGTCACCACTCAGTCTTCACTCTGTCACCACTCAGTCTTCACTCTGTCACCACTAGGTCTTCACTCAGTCATCACTCTGTCACCACTCAGTCTTCACTCAGTCTTCACCCAGTCATCACTCTGTCACCAATCAGTCTTCACTCTGTCACCACTCAGTCTTCACTCAGTCTTCACTCAGTCATCACTCTGTCACCACTCAGTCTTATCTCAGTCATCACTCAGTCATCACTCTGTCACCACTCAGTCTTCACTCAGTCATCACTCTGTCACCACTCAGTCTTCACTCAGTCTTCACTCGGTCTTCACTCAGTCATCACTCTGTCACCACTCAGTCTTCACTCAGTCTTTACTCTGTCACCACTCAGTCTTCACTCAGTCTTCACTCAGTCATCACTTTGTCACCATTCAGCCTTCACTCAGTCTTCACTCAGTCTTCACTCAGTCATCACTCTGTCACCACTCAGTCTTCACTCAGTCTTCACCCAGTCATCACTCTGTCACCACTCAGACTTCAGTCAGACTTCACTCTGTCACCACTCAGTCTTCACTCAATCTTCACCCAGTCATCACTCTGTCACCACTCAATTTTCACTCAGTCTTCACTCACTCACCACTCAGTCTTCACTCAGTCTTCATCCAGTCATCACTCTGTCACCACTCAGTTTTCACTCTGTCACCACTCAGTCTTCACTCAGTCTTCACTCAGTCATCACTCTGTCACCACTCAGTTTTCACTCAGTCATCACTCTGTCACCACTCAGTCTTCACTCAGTCTTCACTCAGTCTTCACTCTGTCACCACTCAGTCTTCACTCAGTCTTCACTCAGTCATCACTCTGTCACCACTTAGTCTTCACTCAGTCTTCACTCGGTCTTCACTCAGTCATCACTCTGTCACCACTCAGTCTTCACTCTGTCACCACTAGGTCTTCACTCAGTCATCACTCTGTCACCACTCAGTCTTCACTCTGTCACCACTAGGTCTCCACTCAGTCATCACTCTGTCACCACTCAGTCTTCACTCAGTCTTCACTCAGTCATCACTCTGTCACCAATCAGTCTTCACTCTGTCACCACTCAGTCTTCACTCAGTCTTCACTCAGTCATCACTCTGTCACCACTCAGTCTTAACTCAGTCATCACTCAGTCATCACTCTGTCACCACTCAGTCTTCACTCAGTCATCACTCTGTCACCACTCAGTCTTCACTCAGTCTTCACTCGGTCTTCACTCAGTCATCACTCTGTCACCACTCAGTCTTCACTCAGTCTTTATTCTGTCACCACTCAGTCTTCACTCAGTCTTCACTCAGTCATCACTCTGTCACCATTCAGCCTTCACTCAGTCTTAACTCAGTCTTAACTTTGTCACCACTCAGTCTTCACTCAGTCTTCACTCAGTCATCACTCTGCCACCATTCAGTCTTCACTCAGTCTTAACTCAGTAATCACTCTGTCACCACTCAGTCTTCACTCAGTCTTCACTCAGTCATCACTCTGTCATCACTCAGTCTTCACTCAGTCTTCACCCAGTCATCACTCTGTCACCACTCAGACTTAACTCACTCAACACTCAGTCATCACTGTGTCACCACTCAGTTTTCACTCAGTCATCACTCTGTCAACACTCAGTCTTCACTCAGTCTTCACTCAATCTTCACTCTGTCACCACTCAGTCTTCACTCAGTCTTCACTCAGTCATCACTCTGTCACCACTCAGTCTTCACTCAGTCTTCACTCGGTCTTCACTCAGTCATCACTCTGTCACCACTCAGTCTTCACTCTGTCACCACTCAGTCTTCACTCTGTCACCACTAGGTCTTCACTCAGTCATCACTCTGTCACCACTCAGTCTTCACTCAGTCTTCACCCAGTCATCACTCTGTCACCAATCAGTCTTCACTCTGTCACCACTCAGTCTTCACTCAGTCTTCACTCAGTCATCACTCTGTCACCACTCAGTCTTATCTCAGTCATCACTCAGTCATCACTCTGTCACCACTCAGTCTTCACTCAGTCATCACTCTGTCACCACTCAGTCTTCACTCAGTCTTCACTCGGTCTTCACTCAGTCATCACTCTGTCACCACTCAGTCTTCACTCAGTCTTTACTCTGTCACCACTCAGTCTTCACTCAGTCTTCACTCAGTCATCACTTTGTCACCATTCAGCCTTCACTCAGTCTTAACTCAGTCCTAACTTTGTCACCACTCAGTCTTCACTCAGTCTTCACTCAGTCATCACTCTGTCACCATTCAGTCTTCACTCAGTCTTAACTCAGTAATCACTCTGTCACCACTCAGTCTTCACTCAGTCTTCACTCAGTCATCACTCTGTCACCACTCAGTCTTCACTCAGTCTTCACCCAGTCATCACTCTGTCACCACTCAGGCTTCACTCAGACTTCACTCTGTCACCACTCAGTCAGCACTCAATCTTCACCCAGTCATCACTCTGTCACCACTCAGTCATCACTCTGTCGTCACTCAGCCGTCACTCAGTCTTCACTCAGTCTTCACTCAGTGATCACTCTGTCACCACTCAGTCTTCACTCAGTCTTCACTCTGTCACCACTCAGTCTTCACTCAGTCATCACTCTGTCACCACTCAGTCTTCACTCAGTCTTCACTCGGTCTTCACTCAGTCATAACTCTGTCACCACTCAGTCTTCACTCAGTCTTCATTCTATCACCACTCAGTCTTCACTCAGTCTTCACTCAGTCATCACTCTGTCACCATTCAGCCTTCACTCAGTCTTAACTCAGTCTTAACTTTGTCACCACTCAGTCTTCACTCAGTCTTCACTCAGTCATCACTCTGTCACCACTCAGTCTTCACTCTGTCACCACTCAGTCTTCACTCTGTCACCACTCAGTTTTCACTCTGTCACCACTCAGTCTTCACTCAATCTTCACTCTGTCACCACTCAGCTGTCACTCAGCCATCACTCAGTCATCACTCTGTCATGACGCAGCCGTCACTCAGTCTTCACTCAGTCTCCACTCAGTCTTCACTCAGTCATCACTCTGTCACCATTCAGCCGTCACTCAGCCATCACTCAGTCATCACTCTGTCATCACTCAGTCTTCACTCAGTCTTCACTCGGTCTTCACTCAGTGATCACTCTGTCACCACTCAGTCTTCACTCAGTCTTCACTCTGTCACCACTCAGTCTTCACTCAGTCTTCACTCAGTCGTTACTCTGTCACCTCTCAGTCTTCACTCAATCTTCACCCAGTCATCACTCTGACAACACTCAGTCTTCACTCAGTCTTCAATCTGTCCCCGGTCAGTCTTCACTCAGTCTTCACTCAGTCGTTACTCTGTCACCATTCAATCTTCACTCACCCTTCACTCAGTCATCACTCTGTCGTCAGTCAGCTGTCACTCAGTCTTCACTCAGTCATCACTCTGTCACCACTCAGTCTTCACTCAGTCTTCAATCTGTCACCAATCAGTCTTCACTCAGTCTTCACTCAGTCATCACTCTGTCACCACTCAGTCTTCACTCAGTCTTCAATCTGTCACCACTCAGTCTTCACTCAGTCTTCACTCAGTCATCACTCTGTCACCACTCAGTCTTCACTCAGTCTTCACCCAGTCATCACTCTGTCACCACTCAGGCTTCAATCAGTCTTCACTCTGTCACCACTCAGTCTTCACTCAATCTTCACCCAGTCATCACTCTGTCACCACTCAGTTTTCACTCAGTCTTCACTCTGTCACCACTCAGTCTTCACTCAGTCTTCACCCAGTCATCACTCTGTCACCACTCAGTTTTCACTCTGTCACCACTCAGTCTTCACTCAGTCTTCACTCAGTCATCACTCTGTCACCACTCAGTCTTAACTCACTCATCACTCAGTCATCACTCTGTCACCACTCAGTTTTCACTCAGTCTTCACTCTGTCACCACTCAGTCTTCACACAATCTTCACTCAGTCTTCACTCTGTCACCACACAGTCTTCAATCAGTCTTCACTCAGTCATCACTCTGTCACAACTCAGTCTTCACTCAGTCTTCACTCAGTCTTCACTCTGTCACCACTCAGTCTTCACTCAGTTTTCACTCAGTCATCACTCTGTCACCACTCAGTCTTCACTCAGTCTTCACTCAGTCTTCACTCTGTCACCACTCAGTCTTCACTCAGTCTTCACTCAGTCATCACTCTGTCACTACTCAGTCTTCACTCAGTCTTCTCTCGGTCTTGACTCAGTCATCACTCTGTCACCACTCAGTCTTCACTCTGTCACCACTAGGTCTTCACTCAGTCATCACTCTGTCACCACTCAGTCTTCACTCAGTCTTCACCCAGTCATTACTCTGTCACCACTCAGTCTTCACTCTGTCACCACTCAGTCTTCACTCAGTCATCACTCTGTCACCACTCAGTCTTAACTCAGTCATCACTCAGTCATCACTTTGTCACCACTCAGTCTTCACTCAGTCTTCACTCGGTCTTCACTCAGTCATCACTCTGTCACCACTCAGTCTTCAATCAGTCTTCACTCAGTCTTCACTCAGTCATCACTCTGTCACCATTCAGCCTTCACTCAGTCTTAACTCAGTCTTAACTTTGTCACCACTCAGTCTTCACTCAGTCTTCACTCAGTCATCACTCTGTCACCATTCAGTCTTCACTCAGTCTTAACTCAGTAATCACCCTGTCACCACTCAGTCTTCACTCTGTCACCACTCAGTCTTCACTCAATCTTCACTCTGTCACCACTCAGCTGTCACTCAGCCATCACTCAGTCATCATTCTGTCATCACGCAGCCGTCACTCAGTCTTCACTCAGTCTTCACTCAGTCTTCACTCTGTCACCACTCAGTCACCACTCAGCCGTCACTCAGCCATCACTCAGTCATCACTCTGTCATCACTCAGTCATCACTCAGTCTTCACTCGGTCTTCACTCAGTGATCACTCTGTCACCACTCAGGCTTCACTCAGACTTCACTCTGTCACCACTCAGTCTTCACTCAATCTTCACCCAGTCATCACTCTGTCACCACTCAGTCATCACTCTGTTGTCACTCAGCCGTCACTCAGTCTTCACTCAGTCTTCACTCAGTCGTTACTCTGTCACCACTCAGTCTTCACTCAATCTTCACCCAGTCATCACTCTGTCACCACTCAGTCTTCACTCAGTCTTCAATCTGTCCCCACTCAGTCTTCACTCAGTCTTCACTCAGTCATCACTCTGTCACCACTCAGTCTTCACTCAGTCTTCACCCAGTCGTTACTCTGTCACCATTCAGTCTTCACTCATCCTTCACTCAGTCATCACTCTTTCGTCACTCAGCCGTCACTCAGTCTTCACTCAGTCATCACTCTGTCACCACTCAGTCTTCACTCAGTCATCACTCTGTCACCACTCAGTCTTCACTCAGTCTTCACTCGGTCTTCACTCAGTCATCACTCTGTCACCACTCAGTCTTCACTCAGTCTTTATTCTGTCACCACTCAGTCTTCACTCAGTCTTCACTCAGTCATCACTCTGTCACCATTCAGCCTTCACTCAGTCTTAACTCAGTCTTAACTTTGTCACCACTCAGTCTTCACTCAGTCTTCACTCAGTCATCACTCTGCCACCATTCAGTCTTCACTCAGTCTTAACTCAGTAATCACTCTGTCACCACTCAGTCTTCACTCAGTCTTCACTCAGTCATCACTCTGTCATCACTCAGTCTTCACTCAGTCTTCACCCAGTCATCACTCTGTCACCACTCAGACTTAACTCACTCAACACTCAGTCATCACTGTGTCACCACTCAG
Source organism: Lampris megalopsis (assembly GCA_022114975.2). Classification (NCBI taxonomy): domain Eukaryota; kingdom Metazoa; phylum Chordata; class Actinopteri; order Lampriformes; family Lampridae; genus Lampris; species Lampris megalopsis. The sequence continues at coordinate 16,249,823 of JAJHIY020000425.1, read as the reverse complement.
TTTTCACTCAGTCATCACTCTGTCAACACTCAGTCTTCACTCAGTCTTCACTCAATCTTCACTCTGTCACCACTCAGTCTTCACTCAGTCTTCACTCAGTCATCACTCTGTCACCACTCAGTCTTCACTCAGTCTTCACTCGGTCTTCACTCAGTCATCACTCTGTCACCACTCAGTCTTCACTCTGTCACCACTAGGTCTTCACTCAGTCATCACTCTGTCACCACTCAGTCTTCACTCTGTCACCACTAGGTCTTCACTCAGTCATCACTCTGTCACCACTCAGTCTTCACTCAGTCTTCACCCAGTCATCACTCTGTCACCAATCAGTCTTCACTCTGTCACCACTCAGTCTTCACTCAGTCTTCACTCAGTCATCACTCTGTCACCACTCAGTCTTATCTCAGTCATCACTCAGTCATCACTCTGTCACCACTCAGTCTTCACTCAGTCATCACTCTGTCACCACTCAGTCTTCACTCAGTCTTCACTCGGTCTTCACTCAGTCATCACTCTGTCACCACTCAGTCTTCACTCAGTCTTTACTCTGTCACCACTCAGTCTTCACTCAGTCTTCACTCAGTCATCACTTTGTCACCATTCAGCCTTCACTCAGTCTTAACTCAGTCCTAACTTTGTCACCACTCAGTCTTCACTCAGTCTTCACTCAGTCATCACTCTGTCACCATTCAGTCTTCACTCAGTCTTAACTCAGTAATCACTCTGTCACCACTCAGTCTTCACTCAGTCTTCACTCAGTCATCACTCTGTCACCACTCAGTCTTCACTCAGTCTTCACCCAGTCATCACTCTGTCACCACTCAGGCTTCACTCAGACTTCACTCTGTCACCACTCAGTCTGCACTCAATCTTCACCCAGTCATCACTCTGTCACCACTCAGTCATCACTCTGTCGTCACTCAGCCGTCACTCAGTCTTCACTCAGTCTTCACTCAGTGATCACTCTGTCACCACTCAGTCTTCACTCAGTCTTCACTCTGTCACCACTCAGTCTTCACTCAGTCATCACTCTGTCACCACTCAGTCTTCACTCAGTCTTCACTCGGTCTTCACTCAGTCATAACTCTGTCACCACTCAGTCTTCACTCAGTCTTCATTCTGTCACCACTCAGTCTTCACTCAGTCTTCACTCAGTCATCACTCTGTCACCATTCAGCCTTCACTCAGTCTTAACTCAGTCTTAACTTTGTCACCACTCAGTCTTCACTCAGTCTTCACTCAGTCATCACTCTGTCACCACTCAGTCTTCACTCTGTCACCACTCAGTCTTCACTCTGTCACCACTCAGTTTTCACTCTGTCACCACTCAGTCTTCACTCAATCTTCACTCTGTCACCACTCAGCTGTCACTCAGCCATCACTCAGTCATCACTCTGTCATGACGCAGCCGTCACTCAGTCTTCACTCAGTCTCCACTCAGTCTTCACTCAGTCATCACTCTGTCACCATTCAGCCGTCACTCAGCCATCACTCAGTCATCACTCTGTCATCACTCAGTCTTCACTCAGTCTTCACTCGGTCTTCACTCAGTGATCACTCTGTCACCACTCAGTCTTCACTCAGTCTTCACTCTGTCACCACTCAGTCTTCACTCAGTCTTCACTCAGTCGTTACTCTGTCACCTCTCAGTCTTCACTCAATCTTCACCCAGTCATCACTCTGACACCACTCAGTCTTCACTCAGTCTTCAATCTGTCCCCGGTCAGTCTTCACTCAGTCTTCACTCAGTCGTTACTCTGTCACCATTCAGTCTTCACTCACCCTTCACTCAGTCATCACTCTGTCGTCAGTCAGCTGTCACTCAGTCTTCACTCAGTCATCACTCTGTCACCACTCAGTCTTCACTCAGTCTTCACCCAGTCATCACTCTGTCACCACTCAGGCTTCAATCAGTCTTCACTCTGTCACCACTCATTCTTCACTCAATCTTCACCCAGTCATCACTCTGTCACCACTCAGTTTTCACTCAGTCTTCACTCTGTCACCACTCAGTCTTCACTCAGTCTTCACCCAGTCATCACTCTGTCACCACTCAGTTTTCACTCTGTCACCACTCAGTCTTCACTCAGTCTTCACTCAGTCATCACTCTGTCACCACTCAGTCTTAACTCACTCATCACTCAGTCATCACTCTGTCACCACTCAGTTTTCACTCAGTCTTCACTCTGTCACCACTCAGTCTTCACACAATCTTCACTCAGTCTTCACTCTGTCACCACACAGTCTTCAATCAGTCTTCACTCAGTCATCACTCTGTCACAACTCAGTCTTCACTCAGTCTTCACTCAGTCTTCACTCTGTCACCACTCAGTCTTCACTCAGTTTTCACTCAGTCATCACTCTGTCACCACTCAGTCTTCACTCAGTCTTCACTCAGTCTTCACTCTGTCACCACTCAGTCTTCACTCAGTCTTCACTCAGTCATCACTCTGTCACTACTCAGTCTTCACTCAGTCTTCTCTCGGTCTTGACTCAGTCATCACTCTGTCACCACTCAGTCTTCACTCTGTCACCACTAGGTCTTCACTCAGTCATCACTCTGTCACCACTCAGTCTTCACTCAGTCTTCACCCAGTCATTACTCTGTCACCACTCAGTCTTCACTCTGTCACCACTCAGTCTTCACTCAGTCATCACTCTGTCACCACTCAGTCTTAACTCAGTCATCACTCAGTCATCACTTTGTCACCACTCAGTCTTCACTCAGTCTTCACTCGGTCTTCACTCAGTCATCACTCTGTCACCACTCAGTCTTCAATCAGTCTTCACTCAGTCTTCACTCAGTCATCACTCTGTCACCATTCAGCCTTCACTCAGTCTTAACTCAGTCTTAACTTTGTCACCACTCAGTCTTCACTCAGTCTTCACTCAGTCATCACTCTGTCACCATTCAGTCTTCACTCAGTCTTAACTCAGTAATCACTCTGTCACCACTCAGTCTTCACTCTGTCACCACTCAGTCTTCACTCAATCTTCACTCTGTCACCACTCAGCTGTCACTCAGCCATCACTCAGTCATCATTCTGTCATCACGCAGCCGTCACTCAGTCTTCACTCAGTCTTCACTCAGTCTTCACTCTGTCACCACTCAGTCACCACTCAGCCGTCACTCAGCCATCACTCAGTCATCACTCTGTCATCACTCAGTCATCACTCAGTCTTCACTCGGTCTTCACTCAGTGATCACTCTGTCACCACTCAGGCTTCACTCAGACTTCACTCTGTCACCACTCAGTCTTCACTCAATCTTCACCCAGTCATCACTCTGTCACCACTCAGTCATCACTCTGTTGTCACTCAGCTGTCACTCAGTCTTCACTCAGTCTTCACTCAGTCGTTACTCTGTCACCACCCAGTCTTCACTCAATCTTCACCCAGTCATCACTCTGTCACCACTCAGTCTTCACTCAGTCTTCAATCTGTCCCCACTCAGTCTTCACTCAGTCTTCACTCAGTCATCACTCTGTCACCACTCAGTCTTCACTCAGTCTTCACCCAGTCGTTACTCTGTCACCATTCAGTCTTCACTCACCCTTCACTCAGTCATCACTCTTTCGTCACTCAGCCGTCACTCAGTCTTCACTCAGTCTTCGCTCAGTCGTTACTCTGTCACCACTCAGTCTTCACTCAATCTTCACCCAGTCATCACTCTGTCACCACTCAGTCTTCACTCAGTCTTCAATCTGTCACCACTCAGTCTTCACTCAGTCTTCACTCAGTCATCACTCTGTCACCACTCAGTCTTCACTCAGTCTTCACCCAGTCATCACTCTGTCACCACTCAGACTTCAGTCAGACTTCACTCTGTCACCACTCAGTCTTCACTCAATTTTCACCCAGTCATCACTCTGTCACCACTCAATCTTCAATCAGTCTTCACTCACTCACCACTCAGTCTTCACTCAGTCTTCATCCAGTCATCACTCTGTCACCACTCAGTTTTCACTCTGTCACCACTCAGTCTTCACTCACTCAACACTCAGTCATCACTCTGTCAACGCTCAGTTTTCACTCAGTCATCACTCTGTCACCACTCAGTCTTCACTCAGTCACCACTCAGTCTTCACTCAGTCTTCACTCAGTCATCACTCTGTCACCACTTAGTCTTCACTCAGTCTTCTCTCGGTCTTCACTCAGTCATCACTCTGTCACCACTCAGTCTTCACTCTGTCACCACTAGGTCTTCACTCAGTCATCACTCTGTCACCACTCAGTCTTCACTCTGTCACCACTAGGTCTTCACTCAGTCATCACTCTGTCACCACTCAGTCTTCACTCAGTCTTTATTCTGTCACCACTCAGTGTTCACTCAGTCTTCACTCAGTCATCACTCTGTCACCATTCAGCCTTCACTCAGTCTTAACTCAGTCTTAACTTTGTCACCACTCAGTCTTCACTCAGTCATCACCCAGTCATCACTCTGCCACCATTCAGTCTTCACTCAGTCTTAACTCAGTAATCACTCTGTCACCACTCAGTCTTCACTCAGTCTTCACTCAGTCATCACTCTGTCATCACTCAGTCTTCACTCAGTCTTCACCCAGTCATCACTCTGTCACCACTCAGGCTTCACTCAGACTTCACTCTGTCACCACTCAGTCTGCACTCAATCTTCACCCAGTCATCCCTCTGTCACCACTCAGTCATCTCTCTGTCGTCACTCAGCCGTCACTCAGTCTTCACTCAGTGATCACTCTGTCACCACTCAGTCTTCACTCAGTCTTCACTCTGTCACCACTCAGTCTTCACTCAGTCTTCACTCAGTCATCACTCTGTCGTCACTCAGCCGTCACTCAGTCTTCACTCAGTCTTCACTCAGTGATCACTCTGTCACCACTAAGTCTTCACTCAGTCTTCACTCTGTCACCACTCAGTCTTCACTCAGTCTTCACTCAGTCATCACTCTGTCACCACTCAGTCTTCACTCAGTCTTCACCCAGTCATCACTCTGTCACCACTCAGGCTTCACTCAGACTTCACTCTGTCACCACTCAGTCTTCACTCAATCTTCACCCAGTCATCACTCTGTCACCACTCAGTCATCACTCTGTCGTCACTCAGCCGTCACTCAGTCTTCACTCAGTCTTCACTCAGTCTTCACTCAGTCTTCACCCAGTCATCACTCTGTCACCACTCAGGCTTCAATCAGACTTCACTCTGTCACCACTCAGTCTTCACTCAATCTTCACCCAGTCATCACTCTGTCACCACTCAGTTTTCACTCAGTCTTCACTCTGTCACCACTCAGTCTTCACTCAGTCTTCACCCAGTCATCACTCTGTCACCACTCAGTTTTCACTCTGTCACCACTCAGTCTTCACTCAGTCTTCACTCAGTCATCACTCTGTCACCACTCAGTCTTAACTCACTCATCACTCAGTCATCACTCTGTCACCACTCAGTTTTCACTCAGTCTTCACTCTGTCACCACTCAGTCTTCACACAATCTTCACTCAGTCTTCACTCTGTCACCACACAGTCTTCAATCAGTCTTCACTCAGTCATCACTCTGTCACAACTCAGTCTTCACTCAGTCTTCACTCAGTCTTCACTCTGTCACCACTCAGTCTTCACTCTGTCACCACTCAGTCTTCACTCTGTCACCACTCAGTCTTCACTCAATCTTCACTCTGTCACCACTCAGCTGTCACTCAGCCATCACTCAGTCATCACTCTGTCATGACGCAGCCGTCACTCAGTCTTCACTCAGTCTCCACCCAGTCATCACTCTGTCACCACTCAGTCTTCACTCAGTCTTCACTCTCTCACCACTCAGTCTTCACTCAGTCTTCACCCAGTCATCACACTGTCACCACTCAGTTTTCACTCTGTCACCACTCAGTCTTCACTCAGTCTTCACTCAGTCATCACTCTGTCACCACTCAGTCTTAACTCACTCAACACTCAGTCATCACTCTGTCACCACTCAGTTTTCACTCAGTCATCACTCTGTCACCACTCAGTCTTCACTCAGTCTTCACTCAGTCTTCACTCTGTCACCACTCAGTCTTCACTCAGTCTTCACTCAGTCATCACTCTGTCACTACTCAGTCTTCACTCAGTCTTCACTCGGTCTTCACTCAGTCATCACTCTGTCACCACTCAGTCTTCACTCTGTCACCACTAGGTCTTCACTCAGTCATCACTCTGTCACCACTCAGTCTTAACTCAGTCATCACTCAGTCATCACTTTGTCACCACTCAGTCTTCACTCAGTCTTCACTCGGTCTTCACTCAGTCATCACTCTGTCAACACTCAGTCTTCAATCAGTCTTCACTCAGTCTTCACTCAGTCATCACTCTGTCACCATTCAGCCTTCAATCAGTCTTAACTCAGTCTTAACTTTGTCACCACTCAGTCTTCACTCAGTCTTCACTCAGTCATCACTCTGTCACCATTCAGTCTTCACTCAGTCTTAACTCAGTAATCACTCTGTCACCACTCAGTCTTCACTCTGTCACCACTCAGTCTTCACTCAATCTTCACTCTGTCACCACTCAGCTGTCACTCAGCCATTACTCAGTCATCATTCTGTCATCACGCAGCCGTCACTCAGTCTTCACTCAGTCTTCACTCAGTCTTCACTCTGTCACCACTCAGTCACCACTCAGCCGTCACTCAGCCATCACTCAGTCATCACTCTGTCATCACTCAGTCATCACTCAGTCTTCACTCGGTCTTCACTCAGTGATCACTCTGTCACCACTCAGGCTTCACTCAGACTTCACTCTGTCACCACTCAGTCGTTACTCTGTCACCATTCAGTCTTCACTCACCCTTCACTCAGTCATCACTCTGTCGTCACTCAGCCGTCACTCAGTCTTCACTCAGTCTTCGCTCAGTCGTTACTCTGTCACCACTCAGTCTTCACTCAATCTTCACCCAGTCATCACTCTGTCACCACTCAGTCTTCACTCAGTCTTCAATCTGTCACCACTCAGTCTTCACTCAGTCTTCACTCAGTCATCACTCTGTCACCACTCAGTCTTCACTCAGTCTTCACCCAGTCATCACTCTGTCACCACTCAGACTTCAGTCAGACTTCACTCTGTCACCACTCAGTCTTCACTCAATTTTCACCCAGTCATCACTCTGTCACCACTCAATCTTCACTCAGTCTTCACTCACTCACCACTCAGTCTTCACTCAGTCTTCATCCAGTCATCACTCTGTCACCACTCAGTCTTCACTCTGTCACCACTAGGTCTTCACTCAGTCATCACTCTGTCACCACTCAGTCTTCACTCAGTCTTCACCCAGTCATCACTCTGTCACCAATCAGTCTTCACTCTGTCACCACTCAGTCTTCACTCAGTCTTCACTCAGTCATCACTCTGTCACCACTCAGTCTTAACTCAGTCATCACTCAGTCATCACTCTGTCACCACTCAGTCTTCACTCAGTCATCACTCTGTCACCACTCAGTCTTCAACCAGTCTTCACTCGGTCTTGACTCAGTCATCACTCTGTCACCACTCAGTCTTCACTCAGTCTTTATTCTGTCACCACTCAGTCTTCACTCAGTCTTCACTCAGTCATCACTCTGTCACCATTCAGCCTTCACTCAGTCTTAACTCAGTCTTAACTTTGTCACCACTCAGTCTTCACTCAGTCATCACTCAGTCATCACTCTGCCACCATTCAGTCTTCACTCAGTCTTAACTCAGTAATCACTCTGTCACCACTCAGTCTTCACTCAGTCTTCACTCAGTCATCACTCAGTCATCACTCTGTCATCACTCAGTCTTCACTCAGTCTTCACCCAGTCATCACTCTGTCACCACTCAGGCTTCACTCAGACTTCACTCTGTCACCACTCAGTCTGCACTCAATCTTCACCCAGTCATCCCTCTGTCACCACTCAGTCATCTCTCTGTCGTCACTCAGCCGTCACTCAGTCTTCACTCAGTGATCACTCTGTCACCACTCAGTCTTCACTCAGTCTTCACTCTGTCACCACTCAGTCTTCACTCAGTCTTCAATCTGTCACCACTCAGTCTTCACTCAGTCTTCACTCAGTCATCACTCTGTCACCACTCAGTCTTCACTCAGTCTTCACCCAGTCATCACTCTGTCACCACTCAGACTTCAGTCAGACTTCACTCTGTCACCACTCAGTCTTCACTCAATTTTCACCCAGTCATCACTCTGTCACCACTCAATCTTCACTCAGTCTTCACTCACTCACCACTCAGTCTTCACTCAGTCTTCATCCAGTCATCACTCTGTCACCACTCAGTCTTCACTCTGTCACCACTAGGTCTTCACTCAGTCATCACTCTGTCACCACTCAGTCTTCACTCAGTCTTCACCCAGTCATCACTCTGTCACCAATCAGTCTTCACTCTGTCACCACTCAGTCTTCACTCAGTCTTCACTCAGTCATCACTCTGTCACCACTCAGTCTTAACTCAGTCATCACTCAGTCATCACTCTGTCACCACTCAGTCTTCACCCAGTCATCACTCTGTCACCACTCAGTCTTCAACCAGTCTTCACTCGGTCTTGACTCAGTCATCACTCTGTCACCACTCAGTCTTCACTCAGTCTTTATTCTGTCACCACTCAGTCTTCACTCAGTCTTCACTCAGTCATCACTCTGTCACCATTCAGCCTTCACTCAGTCTTAACTCAGTCTTAACTTTGTCACCACTCAGTCTTCACTCAGTCATCACTCAGTCATCACTCTGCCACCATTCAGTCTTCACTCAGTCTTAACTCAGTAATCACTCTGTCACCACTCAGTCTTCACTCAGTCTTCACTCAGTCATCACTCTGTCATCACTCAGTCTTCACTCAGTCTTCACCCAGTCATCACTCTGTCACCACTCAGGCTTCACTCAGACTTCACTCTGTCACCACTCAGTCTGCACTCAATCTTCACCCAGTCATCCCTCTGTCACCACTCAGTCATCTCTCTGTCGTCACTCAGCCGTCACTCAGTCTTCACTCAGTGATCACTCTGTCACCACTCAGTCTTCACTCAGTCTTCACTCTGTCACCACTCAGTCTTCACTCAGTCTTCACTCAGTCATCACTCTGTCGTCACTCAGCCGTCACTCAGTCTTCACTCAGTCTTCACTCAGTGATCACTCTGTCACCACTAAGTCTTCACTCAGTCTTCACTCTGTCACCACTCAGTCTTCACTCAGTCTTCACTCAGTCATCACTCTGTCACCACTCAGTCTTCACTCAGTCTTCACCCAGTCATCACTCTGTCACCACTCAGGCTTCACTCAGACTTCACTCTGTCACCACTCAGTCTGCACTCAATCTTCACCCAGTCATCACTCTGTCACCACTCAGTCATCACTCTGTCGTCACTCAGCCGTCACTCAGTCTTCACTCAGTCTTCACTCAGTGATCACTCTGTCACCACTCAGTCTTCACTCAGTCTTCACTCTGTCACCACTCAGTCTTCACTCAATCATCACTCTGTCACCACTCAGTCTTCACTCAGTCTTCTCTCGGTCTTCACTCAGTCATCACTCTGTCACCACTCAGTCTTCACTCAGTCTTCACTCTGTCACCACTCAGTCTTCACTCAGTCATCACTCTGTCACCATTCAGCCTTCACTCAGTCTTAACTCAGTCTTAACTTTGTCACCACTCAGTCTTCACTCAGTCTTCACTCAGTCTTCACTCGGTCTTCACTCAGTCATCACTCTGTCACCACTCAGTCTTCACTCAGTCACCACTCAGTCTTCACTCTGTCACCACTCAGTCTTCACTCAGTCATCACTCAGTCATCACTCTGTCACCACTCAGTCTTCACTCAGTCATCACTCTGTCACCACTCAGTCTTCACTCAGTCTTCACTCAGTCATCACTCTGTCACCACTCAGTCTTCACTCAGTCATCACTCTGTCACCACTCAGTCTTCACTCAGTCTTCACTCGGTCTTCACTCAGTCTTCACTCTGTCACCACTCAGTCTTCACTCTGTCACCACTCAGTCTTCACTCTGTCACCACTCAGTCTTCACTCAGTCATCACTCAGTCATCACTCTGTCACCACTCAGTCTTCACTCAGTCATCACTCTGTCACCACTCAGTCTTCACTCAGTCTTCACTCGGTCTTCACTCAGTCATCACTCTGTCACCACTCAGTCTTCACTCAGTCTTTACTCTGTCACCACTCAGTCTTCACTCAGTCTTCACTCAGTCATCACTTTGTCACCATTCAGCCTTCACTCAGTCTTAACTAGGTCCTAACTTTGTCACCACTCAGTCTTCACTCAGTCATCACTCAGTCATCACTCTGTCACCATTCAGTCTTCACCCAGTCTTAACTCAGTAATCACTCTGTCACCACTCAGTCTTCACTCAGTCTTCACTCAGTCATCACTCTGTCACCACTCAGTCTTCACTCAGTCTTCACCCAGTCATCACTCTGTCACCACTCAGGCTTCACTCAGACTTCACTCTGTCACCACTCAGTCTGCACTCAATCTTCACCCAGTCATCACTCTGTCACCACTCAGTCATCACTCTGTCGTCACTCAGCCGTCACTCAGTCTTCACTCAGTCTTCACTCAGTGATCACTCTGTCACCACTCAGTCTTCACTCAGTCTTCACTCTGTCACCACTCAGTCTTCACTCAGTCATCACTCTGTCACCACTCAGTCTTCACTCAGTCTTCACTCGGTCTTCACTCAGTCATCACTCTGTCACCACTCAGTCTTCACTCAGTCTTCACTCTGTCACCACTCAGTCTTCACTCAGTCTTCACTCAGTCATCACTCTGTCACCATTCAGCCTTCACTCAGTCTTAACTCAGTCTTAACTTTGTCACCACTCAGTCTTCACTCAGTCTTCACTCAGTCATCACTCTGTCACCACTCAGTCTTCACTCTGTCACCACTCAGTCTTCACTCTGTCACCACTCAGTCTTCACTCAATCTTCACTCTGTCACCACTCAGCTGTCACTCAGCCATCACTCAGTCATCACTCTGTCATGATGCAGCCGTCACTCAGTCTTCACTCAGTCTCCACTCAGTCTTCACTCAGTCATCACTCTGTCACCACTCAGCCGTCACTCAGCCATCACTCAGTCATCACTCAGTCTTCACTCAGTCATCACTCTGTCACCACTCAGTCTTCACTCAGTCTTCAATCTGTCCCCACTCAGTCTTCACTCAGTCTTCGCTCAGTCGTTACTCTGTCACCATTCAGTCTTCACTCACCCTTCACTCAGTCATCACTCTGTCATCAGTCAGCTGTCACTCAGTCTTCACTCAGTCATCACTCTGTCACCACTCAGCTGTCACTCAGCCATCACTCAGTCATCACTCTGTCATGATGCAGCCGTCACTCAGTCTTCACTCTGTCACCACTCAGCCGTCACTCAGTCATCACTCTGTCACCACTCAGTCTTCACTCAGTCTTCACTCTGTCACCACTCAGTCTTCACTCAGTCTTCACTCAGTCATCACTCTGTCACCATTCAGCCTTCACTCAGTCTTAACTCAGTCTTAACTTTGTCACCACTCAGTCTTCACTCAGTCTTCACTCAGTCATCACTCTGTCACCACTCAGTCTTCACTCTGTCACCACTCAGTCTTCACTCTGTCACCACTCAGTCTTCACTCAATCTTCACTCTGTCACCACTCAGCTGTCACTCAGCCATCACTCAGTCATCACTCTGTCATGATGCAGCCGTCACTCAGTCTTCACTCAGTCTCCACTCAGTCTTCACTCAGTCTTCACCCAGTCATCACTCTGTCACCACTCAGTCTTCACTCAATCTTCACCCAGTCATCACTCTGTCACCACTCAGTCATCACTCTGTCGTCACTCAGCCGTCACTCAGTCTTCACTCAGTCTTCACTCAGTCTTCACTCAGTCTTCACCCAGTCATCACTCTGTCACCACTCAGGCTTCAATCAGACTTCACTCTGTCACCACTCAGTCTTCACTCAATCTTCACCCAGTCATCACTCTGTCACCACTCAGTTTTCACTCAGTCTTCACTCTGTCACCACTCAGTCTTCACTCAGTCTTCACCCAGTCATCACTCTGTCACCACTCAGTTTTCACTCTGTCACCACTCAGTCTTCACCCAGTCTTCACTCAGTCATCACTCTGTCACCACTCAGTCTTAACTCACTCATCACTCAGTCATCACTCTGTCACCACTCAGTTTTCACTCAGTCTTCACTCTGTCACCACTCAGTCTTCACACAATCTTCACTCAGTCTTCACTCTGTCACCACACAGTCTTCAATCAGTCTTCACTCAGTCATCACTCTGTCACAACTCAGTCTTCACTCAGTCTTCACTCAGTCTTCACTCTGTCACCACTCAGTCTTCACTCAGTTTTCACTCAGTCATCACTCTGTCACCACTCAGTCTTCACTCAGTCTTCACTCAGTCTTCACTCTGTCACCACTCAGTCTTCACTCAGTCTTCACTCAGTCATCACTCTGTCACTACTCAGTCTTCACTCAGTCTTCTCTCGGTCTTGACTCAGTCATCACTCTGTCACCACTCAGTCTTCACTCTGTCACCACTAGGTCTTCACTCAGTCATCACTCTGTCACCACTCAGTCTTCACTCAGTCTTCACCCAGTCATTACTCTGTCACCACTCAGTCTTCACTCTGTCACCACTCAGTCTTCACTCAGTCATCACTCTGTCACCACTCAGTCTTAACTCAGTCATCACTCAGTCATCACTTTGTCACCACTCAGTCTTCACTCAGTCTTCACTCGGTCTTCACTCAGTCATCACTCTGTCACCACTCAGTCTTCAATCAGTCTTCACTCAGTCTTCACTCAGTCATCACTCTGTCACCATTCAGCCTTCACTCAGTCTTAACTCAGTCTTAACTTTGTCACCACTCAGTCTTCACTCAGTCTTCACTCAGTCATCACTCTGTCACCATTCAGTCTTCACTCAGTCTTAACTCAGTAATCACTCTGTCACCACTCAGTCTTCACTCTGTCACCACTCAGTCTTCACTCAATCTTCACTCTGTCACCACTCAGCTGTCACTCAGCCATCACTCAGTCATCATTCTGTCATCACGCAGCCGTCACTCAGTCTTCACTCAGTCTTCACTCAGTCTTCACTCTGTCACCACTCAGTCACCACTCAGCCGTCACTCAGCCATCACTCAGTCATCATTCTGTCATCACTCAGTCATCACTCAGTCTTCACTCGGTCTTCACTCAGTGATCACTCTGTCACCACTCAGGCTTCACTCAGACTTCACTCTGTCACCACTCAGTCTTCACTCAATCTTCACCCAGTCATCACTCTGTCACCACTCAGTCATCACTCTGTTGTCACTCAGCCGTCACTCAGTCTTCACTCAGTCTTCACTCAGTCGTTACTCTGTCACCACTCAGTCTTCACTCAATCTTCACCCAGTCATCACTCTGTCACAGCTCAGTCTTCACTCAGTCTTCAATCTGTCCCCACTCAGTCTTCACTCAGTCTTCACTCAGTCATCACTCTGTCACCACTCAGTCTTCACTCAGTCTTCACTCAGTCTTCACTCAGTCATCACTCTGTCACCACTCAGTCTTCACTCAGTCTTCACCCAGTCGTTACTCTGTCACCATTCAGTCTTCACTCACCCTTCACTCAGTCATCACTCTGTCGTCACTCAGCCGTCACTCAGTCTTCACTCAGTCTTCGCTCAGTCGTTACTCTGTCACCACTCAGTCTTCACTCAGTCTTCACTCAGTCATCACTCTGTCACCACTCAGTCTTCACTCAATCTTCACTCTGTCACCACTCAGCTGTCACTCAGCCATCACTCAGTCATCATTCTGTCATCACGCAGCCGTCACTCAGTCTTCACTCAGTCTTCACTCAGTCTTCACTCTGTCACCACTCAGTCACCACTCAGCCGTCACTCAGCCATCACTCAGTCATCACTCTGTCATCACTCAGTCATCACTCAGTCTTCACTCGGTCTTCACTCAGTGATCACTCTGTCACCACTCAGGCTTCACTCAGACTTCACTCTGTCACCACTCAGTCTTCACTCAATCTTCACCCAGTCATCACTCTGTCACCACTCAGTCATCACTCTGTTGTCACTCAGCCGTCACTCAGTCTTCACTCAGTCTTCACTCAGTCGTTACTCTGTCACCACTCAGTCTTCACTCAATCTTCACCCAGTCATCACTCTGTCACCACTCAGTCTTCACTCAGTCTTCAATCTGTCCCCACTCAGTCTTCACTCAGTCTTCACTCAGTCATCACTCTGTCACCACTCAGTCTTCACTCAGTCTTCACCCAGTCGTTACTCTGTCACCATTCAGTCTTCACTCACCCTTCACTCAGTCATCACTCTGTCGTCACTCAGCCGTCACTCAGTCTTCACTCAGTCTTCGCTCAGTCGTTACTCTGTCACCACTCAGTCTTCACTCAGTCTTAAATCTGTCACCACTCAGTCTTCACTCAGTCTTCACTCAGTCATCACTCTGTCACCACTCAGTCTTCACTCAGTCTTCACCCAGTCATCACTCTGTCACCACTCAGACTTCAGTCAGACTTCACTCTGTCACCACTCAGTCTTCACTCAATTTTCACCCAGTCATCACTCTGTCACCACTCAATCTTCACTCATTCTTCACTCACTCACCACTCAGTCTTCACTCAGTCTTCATCCAGTCATCACTCTGTCACCACTCAGTCTTCACTCTGTCACCACTAGGTCTTCACTCAGTCATCACTCTGTCACCACTCAGTCTTCACTCAGTCTTCACCCAGTCATCACTCTGTCACCAATCAGTCTTCACTCTGTCACCACTCAGTCTTCACTCAGTCTTCACTCAGTCATCACTCTGTCACCACTCAGTCTTAACTCAGTCATCACTCTGTCACCACTCAGTCTTAACTCAGTCATCACTCAGTCATCACTTTGTCACCACTCAGTCTTCACTCAGTCTTCACTCGGTCTTCACTCAGTCATCACTCTGTCACCACTCAGTCTTCAATCAGTCTTCACTCAGTCTTCACTCAGTCATCACTCTGTCACCATTCAGCCTTCACTCAGTCTTAACTCAGTCTTAACTTTGTCACCACTCAGTCTTCACTCAGTCTTCACTCAGTCATCACTCTGTCACCATTCAGTCTTCACTCAGTCTTAACTCAGTAATCACTCTGTCACCACTCAGTCTTCACTCTGTCACCACTCAGTCTTCACTCAATCTTCACTCTGTCACCACTCAGCTGTCACTCAGCCATCACTCAGTCATCATTCTGTCATCACGCAGCCGTCACTCAGTCTTCACTCAGTCTTCACTCAGTCTTCACTCTGTCACCACTCAGTCACCACTCAGCCGTCACTCAGCCATCACTCAGTCATCACTCTGTCATCACTCAGTCATCACTCAGTCTTCACTCGGTCTTCACTCAGTGATCACTCTGTCACCACTCAGGCTTCACTCAGACTTCACTCTGTCACCACTCAGTCTTCACTCAATCTTCACCCAGTCATCACTCTGTCACCACTCAGTCATCACTCTGTTGTCACTCAGCCGTCACTCAGTCTTCACTCAGTCTTCACTCAGTCGTTACTCTGTCACCACTCAGTCTTCACTCAGTCTTCAATCTGTCACCACTCAGTCTTCACTCAGTCTTCACTCAGTCATCACTCTGTCACCACTCAGTCTTCACTCAGTCTTCACCCAGTCATCACTCTGTCACCACTCAGACTTCAGTCAGACTTCACTCTGTCACCACTCAGTCTTCACTCAATTTTCACCCAGTCATCACTCTGTCACCACTCAATCTTCACTCATTCTTCACTCACTCACCACTCAGTCTTCACTCAGTCTTCATCCAGTCATCACTCTGTCACCACTCAGTCTTCACTCTGTCACCACTAGGTCTTCACTCAGTCATCACTCTGTCACCACTCAGTCTTCACTCAGTCTTCACCCAGTCATCACTCTGTCACCAATCAGTCTTCACTCTGTCACCACTCAGTCTTCACTCAGTCTTCACTCAGTCATCACTCTGTCACCACTCAGTCTTAACTCAGTCATCACTCTGTCACCACTCAGTCTTAACTCAGTCATCACTCAGTCATCACTTTGTCACCACTCAGTCTTCACTCAGTCTTCACTCGGTCTTCACTCAGTCATCACTCTGTCACCACTCAGTCTTCAATCAGTCTTCACTCAGTCTTCACTCAGTCATCACTCTGTCACCATTCAGCCTTCACTCAGTCTTAACTCAGTCTTAACTTTGTCACCACTCAGTCTTCACTCAGTCTTCACTCAGTCATCACTCTGTCACCATTCAGTCTTCACTCAGTCTTAACTCAGTAATCACTCTGTCACCACTCAGTCTTCACTCTGTCACCACTCAGTCTTCACTCAATCTTCACTCTGTCACCACTCAGCTGTCACTCAGCCATCACTCAGTCATCATTCTGTCATCACGCAGCCGTCACTCAGTCTTCACTCAGTCTTCACTCAGTCTTCACTCTGTCACCACTCAGTCACCACTCAGCCGTCACTCAGCCATCACTCAGTCATCACTCTGTCATCACTCAGTCATCACTCAGTCTTCACTCGGTCTTCACTCAGTGATCACTCTGTCACCACTCAGGCTTCACTCAGACTTCACTCTGTCACCACTCAGTCTTCACTCAATCTTCACCCAGTCATCACTCTGTCACCACTCAGTCATCACTCTGTTGTCACTCAGCCGTCACTCAGTCTTCACTCAGTCTTCACTCAGTCGTTACTCTGTCACCACTCAGTCTTCACTCAATCTTCACCCAGTCATCACTCTGTCACCACTCAGTCTTCACTCAGTCTTCAATCTGTCCCCACTCAGTCTTCACTCAGTCTTCACTCAGTCATCACTCTGTCACCACTCAGTCTTCACTCAGTCTTCACTCAGTCTTCACTCAGTCATCACTCTGTCACCACTCAGTCTTCACTCAGTCTTCACCCAGTCGTTACTCTGTCACCATTCAGTCTTCACTCACCCTTCACTCAGTCATCACTCTGTCGTCACTCAGCCGTCACTCAGTCTTCACTCAGTCTTCGCTCAGTCGTTACTCTGTCACCACTCAGTCTTCACTCAGTCTTCACTCAGTCATCACTCTGTCACCACTCAGTCTTCACTCAATCTTCACTCTGTCACCACTCAGCTGTCACTCAGCCATCACTCAGTCATCATTCTGTCATCACGCAGCCGTCACTCAGTCTTCACTCAGTCTTCACTCAGTCTTCACTCTGTCACCACTCAGTCATCACTCAGCCGTCACTCAGCCATCACTCAGTCATCACTCTGTCATCACTCAGTCATCACTCAGTCTTCACTCGGTCTTCACTCAGTGATCACTCTGTCACCACTCAGGCTTCACTCAGACTTCACTCTGTCACCACTCAGTCTTCACTCAATCTTCACCCAGTCATCACTCTGTCACCACTCAGTCATCACTCTGTTGTCACTCAGCCGTCACTCAGTCTTCACTCAGTCTTCACTCAGTCGTTACTCTGTCACCACTCAGTCTTCACTCAATCTTCACCCAGTCATCACTCTGTCACCACTCAGTCTTCACTCAGTCTTCAATCTGTCCCCACTCAGTCTTCACTCAGTCTTCACTCAGTCATCACTCTGTCACCACTCAGTCTTCACTCAGTCTTCACCCAGTCGTTACTCTGTCACCATTCAGTCTTCACTCACCCTTCACTCAGTCATCACTCTGTCGTCACTCAGCCGTCACTCAGTCTTCACTCAGTCTTCGCTCAGTCGTTACTCTGTCACCACTCAGTCTTCACTCAGTCTTCAATCTGTCACCACTCAGTCTTCACTCAGTCTTCACTCAGTCATCACTCTGTCACCATTCAGTCTTCACTCAGTCTTCACCCAGTCATCACTCTGTCACCACTCAGACTTCAGTCAGACTTCACTCTGTCACCACTCAGTCTTCACTCAATTTTCACCCAGTCATCACTCTGTCACCACTCAATCTTCACTCATTCTTCACTCACTCACCACTCAGTCTTCACTCAGTCTTCATCCAGTCATCACTCTGTCACCACTCAGTCTTCACTCTGTCACCACTAGGTCTTCACTCAGTCATCACTCTGTCACCACTCAGTCTTCACTCAGTCTTCACCCAGTCATCACTCTGTCACCAATCAGTCTTCACTCTGTCACCACTCAGTCTTCACTCAGTCTTCACTCAGTCATCACTCTGTCACCACTCAGTCTTAACTCAGTCATCACTCAGTCATCACTCTGTCACCACTCAGTCTTCACTCAGTCATCACTCTGTCACCACTCAGTCTTCAACCAGTCTTCACTCGGTCTTGACTCAGTCATCACTCTGTCACCACTCAGTCTTCACTCAGTCTTTATTCTGTCACCACTCAGTCTTCACTCAGTCTTCACTCAGTCATCACTCTGTCACCATTCAGCCTTCACTCAGTCTTAACTCAGTCTTAACTTTGTCACCACTCAGTCTTCACTCAGTCATCACTCAGTCATCACTCTGCCACCATTCAGTCTTCACTCAGTCTTAACTCAGTAATCACTCTGTCACCACTCAGTCTTCACTCAGTCTTCACTCAGTCATCACTCTGTCATCACTCAGTCTTCACTCAGTCTTCACCCAGTCATCACTCTGTCACCACTCAGGCTTCACTCAGACTTCACTCTGTCACCACTCAGTCTGCACTCAATCTTCACCCAGTCATCCCTCTGTCACCACTCAGTCATCTCTCTGTCGTCACTCAGCCGTCACTCAGTCTTCACTCAGTGATCACTCTGTCACCACTCAGTCTTCACTCAGTCTTCACTCTGTCACCACTCAGTCTTCACTCAGTCTTCACTCAGTCATCACTCAGTCTTCACTCAGTCTTCACTCAGTCATCACTCTGTCACCACTCAGTCTTCACTCAGTCTTCACCCAGTCATCACTCTGTCACCACTCAGGCTTCACTCAGACTTCACTCTGTCACCACTCAGTCTTCACTCAATCTTCACCCAGTCATCACTCTGTCACCACTCAGTCATCACTCTGTCGTCACTCAGCCGTCACTCAGTCTTCACTCAGTCTTCACTCAGTCGTTACTCTGTCACCACTCAGTCTTCACTCAATTTTCACCCAGTCATCACTCTGTCACCACTCAGTCTTCACTCAGTCTTCAATCTGTCCCCACTCAGTCTTCACTCAGTCTTCACTCAGTCATCACTCTGTCACCACTCAGTCTTCACTCAGTCTTCACCCAGTCGTTACTCTGTCACCATTCAGTCTTCACTCACCCTTCACTCAGTCATCACTCTGTCGTCACTCAGCCGTCACTCAGTTTTCACTCAGTCTTCACTCAGTCGTTGCTCTGTCACCACTCAGTCTTCACTCAATCTTCACCCAGTCATCACTCTGTCACCACTCAGTCTTCACTCAGTCTTCAATCTGTCACCACTCAGTCTTCACTCAGTCATCACTCTGTCACCACTCAGTCTTCACTCAGTCTTCACTCGGTCTTCACTCAGTCATCACTCTGTCACCACTCAGTCTTCACTCTGTCACCACTAGGTCTTCACTCAGTCATCACTCTGTCACCACTCAGTCTTCACTCAGTCTTCACCCAGTCATTACTCTGTCACCACTCAGTCTTCACTCTGTCACCACTCAGTCTTCACTCAGTCTTCACTCAGTCATCACTCTGTCACCATTCAGCCTTCACTCAGTCTTAACTCAGTCTTAACTTTGTCACCACTCAGTCTTCACTCAGTCTTCACTCATTCTTCACTCAGTCTTCACTCTGTCACCACTCTGTCTTCACTCAGTCTTCACTCAGTCATCACTCTGTCACCACTCAGTCTTCACTCAGTCTTCACTCGGTCTTCACTCAGTCATCACTCTGTCACCACTCAGTCTTCACTCTGTCACCACTAGGTCTTCACTCAGTCATCACTCTGTCACCACTCAGTCTTCACTCAGTCTTCACCCAGTCATTACTCTGTCACCACTCAGTCTTCACTCTGTCACCACTCAGTCTTCACTCAGTCTTCACTCAGTCATCACTCTGTCACCACTCAGTCTTAACTCAGTCATCACTCAGTCATCACTTTGTCACCACTCAGTCTTCACTCAGTCTTCACTCGGTCTTCACTCAGTCATCACTCTGTCACCACTCAGTCTTCACTCAGTCTTCACTCAGTCTTCACTCAGTCATCACTCTGTCACCATTCAGCCTTCACTCAGTCTTAACTCAGTCTTAACTTTGTCACCACTCAGTCTTCACTCAGTCTTCACTCAGTCTTCACTCAGTCATCACTCTGTCACCATTCAGTCTTCACTCAGTCTTAACTCAGTAATCACTCTGTCACCACTCAGTCTTCACTCTGTCACCACTCAGTCTTCACTCAATCTTCACTCTGTCACCACTCAGCTGTCACTCAGCCATCACTCAGTCATCACTCTGTCATCACGCAGCCGTCACTCAGTCTTCACTCAGTCTTCACTCAGTCTTCACTCAGTCATCACTCTGTCACCATTCAGCCGTCACTCAGCCATCACTCAGTCATCACTCTGTCATCACTCAGTCATCACTCAGTCTTCACTCGGTCTTCACTCAGTGATCACTCTGTCACCACTCAGGCTTCACTCAATCTTCACCCAGTCATCACTCTGTCACCACTCAGTCATCACTCTGTTGTCACTCAGCCGTCACTCAGTCTTCACTCAGTCTTCACTCAGTCGTTACTCTGTCACCACTCAGTCTTCACTCAATCTTCACCCAGTCATCACTCTGTCACCACTCAGTCTTCACTCAGTCTTCAATCTGTCCCCACTCAGTCTTCACTCAGTCTTCACTCAGTCATCACTCTGTCACCACTCAGTCTTCACTCAGTCTTCACCCAGTCATCACTCTGTCACCACTCAGACTTCAGTCAGACTTCACTCTGTCACCACTCAGTCTTCACTCAGTCTTCAATCTGTCCCCACTCAGTCTTCACTCAGTCTTCACTCAGTCATCACTCTGTCACCACTCAGTCTTCACTCAGTCTTCATCCAGTCATCACTCTGTCACCACTCAGTCTTCACTCAATCTTCACTCTGTCACCACTCAGCTGTCACTCAGCCATTACTCAGTCATCATTCTGTCATCACGCAGCCGTCACTCAGTCTTCACTCAGTCTTCACTCAGTCTTCACTCTGTCACCACTCAGTCACCACTCAGCCGTCACTCAGCCATCACTCAGTCATCACTCTGTCATCACTCAGTCATCACTCAGTCTTCACTCGGTCTTCACTCAGTGATCACTCTGTCACCACTCAGGCTTCACTCAGACTTCACTCTGTCACCACTCAGTCGTTACTCTGTCACCATTCAGTCTTCACTCACCCTTCACTCAGTCATCACTCTGTCGTCACTCAGCCGTCACTCAGTCTTCACTCAGTCTTCGCTCAGTCGTTACTCTGTCACCACTCAGTCTTCACTCAATCTTCACCCAGTCATCACTCTGTCACCACTCAGTCTTCACTCAGTCTTCAATCTGTCACCACTCAGTCTTCACTCAGTCTTCACTCAGTCATCACTCTGTCACCACTCAGTCTTCACTCAGTCTTCACCCAGTCATCACTCTGTCACCACTCAGACTTCAGTCAGACTTCACTCTGTCACCACTCAGTCTTCACTCAATTTTCACCCAGTCATCACTCTGTCACCACTCAATCTTCACTCAGTCTTCACTCACTCACCACTCAGTCTTCACTCAGTCTTCATCCAGTCATCACTCTGTCACCACTCAGTCTTCACTCTGTCACCACTAGGTCTTCACTCAGTCATCACTCTGTCACCACTCAGTCTTCACTCAGTCTTCACCCAGTCATCACTCTGTCACCAATCAGTCTTCACTCTGTCACCACTCAGTCTTCACTCAGTCTTCACTCAGTCATCACTCTGTCACCACTCAGTCTTAACTCAGTCATCACTCAGTCATCACTCTGTCACCACTCAGTCTTCACTCAGTCATCACTCTGTCACCACTCAGTCTTCAACCAGTCTTCACTCGGTCTTGACTCAGTCATCACTCTGTCACCACTCAGTCTTCACTCAGTCTTTATTCTGTCACCACTCAGTCTTCACTCAGTCTTCACTCAGTCATCACTCTGTCACCATTCAGCCTTCACTCAGTCTTAACTCAGTCTTAACTTTGTCACCACTCAGTCTTCACTCAGTCATCACTCAGTCATCACTCTGCCACCATTCAGTCTTCACTCAGTCTTAACTCAGTAATCACTCTGTCACCACTCAGTCTTCACTCAGTCTTCACTCAGTCATCACTCAGTCATCACTCTGTCATCACTCAGTCTTCACTCAGTCTTCACCCAGTCATCACTCTGTCACCACTCAGGCTTCACTCAGACTTCACTCTGTCACCACTCAGTCTGCACTCAATCTTCACCCAGTCATCCCTCTGTCACCACTCAGTCATCTCTCTGTCGTCACTCAGCCGTCACTCAGTCTTCACTCAGTGATCACTCTGTCACCACTCAGTCTTCACTCAGTCTTCACTCTGTCACCACTCAGTCTTCACTCAGTCTTCAATCTGTCACCACTCAGTCTTCACTCAGTCTTCACTCAGTCATCACTCTGTCACCACTCAGTCTTCACTCAGTCTTCACCCAGTCATCACTCTGTCACCACTCAGACTTCAGTCAGACTTCACTCTGTCACCACTCAGTCTTCACTCAATTTTCACCCAGTCATCACTCTGTCACCACTCAATCTTCACTCAGTCTTCACTCACTCACCACTCAGTCTTCACTCAGTCTTCATCCAGTCATCACTCTGTCACCACTCAGTCTTCACTCTGTCACCACTAGGTCTTCACTCAGTCATCACTCTGTCACCACTCAGTCTTCACTCAGTCTTCACCCAGTCATCACTCTGTCACCAATCAGTCTTCACTCTGTCACCACTCAGTCTTCACTCAGTCTTCACTCAGTCATCACTCTGTCACCACTCAGTCTTAACTCAGTCATCACTCAGTCATCACTCTGTCACCACTCAGTCTTCACCCAGTCATCACTCTGTCACCACTCAGTCTTCAACCAGTCTTCACTCGGTCTTGACTCAGTCATCACTCTGTCACCACTCAGTCTTCACTCAGTCTTTATTCTGTCACCACTCAGTCTTCACTCAGTCTTCACTCAGTCATCACTCTGTCACCATTCAGCCTTCACTCAGTCTTAACTCAGTCTTAACTTTGTCACCACTCAGTCTTCACTCAGTCATCACTCAGTCATCACTCTGCCACCATTCAGTCTTCACTCAGTCTTAACTCAGTAATCACTCTGTCACCACTCAGTCTTCACTCAGTCTTCACTCAGTCATCACTCTGTCATCACTCAGTCTTCACTCAGTCTTCACCCAGTCATCACTCTGTCACCACTCAGGCTTCACTCAGACTTCACTCTGTCACCACTCAGTCTGCACTCAATCTTCACCCAGTCATCCCTCTGTCACCACTCAGTCATCTCTCTGTCGTCACTCAGCCGTCACTCAGTCTTCACTCAGTGATCACTCTGTCACCACTCAGTCTTCACTCAGTCTTCACTCTGTCACCACTCAGTCTTCACTCAGTCTTCACTCAGTCATCACTCTGTCGTCACTCAGCCGTCACTCAGTCTTCACTCAGTCTTCACTCAGTGATCACTCTGTCACCACTAAGTCTTCACTCAGTCTTCACTCTGTCACCACTCAGTCTTCACTCAGTCTTCACTCAGTCATCACTCTGTCACCACTCAGTCTTCACTCAGTCTTCACCCAGTCATCACTCTGTCACCACTCAGGCTTCACTCAGACTTCACTCTGTCACCACTCAGTCTGCACTCAATCTTCACCCAGTCATCACTCTGTCACCACTCAGTCATCACTCTGTCGTCACTCAGCCGTCACTCAGTCTTCACTCAGTCTTCACTCAGTGATCACTCTGTCACCACTCAGTCTTCACTCAGTCTTCACTCTGTCACCACTCAGTCTTCACTCAATCATCACTCTGTCACCACTCAGTCTTCACTCAGTCTTCTCTCGGTCTTCACTCAGTCATCACTCTGTCACCACTCAGTCTTCACTCAGTCTTCACTCTGTCACCACTCAGTCTTCACTCAGTCATCACTCTGTCACCATTCAGCCTTCACTCAGTCTTAACTCAGTCTTAACTTTGTCACCACTCAGTCTTCACTCAGTCTTCACTCAGTCTTCACTCGGTCTTCACTCAGTCATCACTCTGTCACCACTCAGTCTTCACTCAGTCACCACTCAGTCTTCACTCTGTCACCACTCAGTCTTCACTCAGTCATCACTCAGTCATCACTCTGTCACCACTCAGTCTTCACTCAGTCATCACTCTGTCACCACTCAGTCTTCACTCAGTCTTCACTCAGTCATCACTCTGTCACCACTCAGTCTTCACTCAGTCATCACTCTGTCACCACTCAGTCTTCACTCAGTCTTCACTCGGTCTTCACTCAGTCTTCACTCTGTCACCACTCAGTCTTCACTCTGTCACCACTCAGTCTTCACTCTGTCACCACTCAGTCTTCACTCAGTCATCACTCAGTCATCACTCTGTCACCACTCAGTCTTCACTCAGTCATCACTCTGTCACCACTCAGTCTTCACTCAGTCTTCACTCGGTCTTCACTCAGTCATCACTCTGTCACCACTCAGTCTTCACTCAGTCTTTACTCTGTCACCACTCAGTCTTCACTCAGTCTTCACTCAGTCATCACTTTGTCACCATTCAGCCTTCACTCAGTCTTAACTAGGTCCTAACTTTGTCACCACTCAGTCTTCACTCAGTCATCACTCAGTCATCACTCTGTCACCATTCAGTCTTCACCCAGTCTTAACTCAGTAATCACTCTGTCACCACTCAGTCTTCACTCAGTCTTCACTCAGTCATCACTCTGTCACCACTCAGTCTTCACTCAGTCTTCACCCAGTCATCACTCTGTCACCACTCAGGCTTCACTCAGACTTCACTCTGTCACCACTCAGTCTGCACTCAATCTTCACCCAGTCATCACTCTGTCACCACTCAGTCATCACTCTGTCGTCACTCAGCCGTCACTCAGTCTTCACTCAGTCTTCACTCAGTGATCACTCTGTCACCACTCAGTCTTCACTCAGTCTTCACTCTGTCACCACTCAGTCTTCACTCAGTCATCACTCTGTCACCACTCAGTCTTCACTCAGTCTTCACTCGGTCTTCACTCAGTCATCACTCTGTCACCACTCAGTCTTCACTCAGTCTTCACTCTGTCACCACTCAGTCTTCACTCAGTCTTCACTCAGTCATCACTCTGTCACCATTCAGCCTTCACTCAGTCTTAACTCAGTCTTAACTTTGTCACCACTCAGTCTTCACTCAGTCTTCACTCAGTCATCACTCTGTCACCACTCAGTCTTCACTCTGTCACCACTCAGTCTTCACTCTGTCACCACTCAGTCTTCACTCAATCTTCACTCTGTCACCACTCAGCTGTCACTCAGCCATCACTCAGTCATCACTCTGTCATGATGCAGCCGTCACTCAGTCTTCACTCAGTCTCCACTCAGTCTTCACTCAGTCATCACTCTGTCACCACTCAGCCGTCACTCAGCCATCACTCAGTCATCACTCAGTCTTCACTCAGTCATCACTCTGTCACCACTCAGTCTTCACTCAGTCTTCAATCTGTCCCCACTCAGTCTTCACTCAGTCTTCGCTCAGTCGTTACTCTGTCACCATTCAGTCTTCACTCACCCTTCACTCAGTCATCACTCTGTCATCAGTCAGCTGTCACTCAGTCTTCACTCAGTCATCACTCTGTCACCACTCAGCTGTCACTCAGCCATCACTCAGTCATCACTCTGTCATGATGCAGCCGTCACTCAGTCTTCACTCTGTCACCACTCAGCCGTCACTCAGTCATCACTCTGTCACCACTCAGTCTTCACTCAGTCTTCACTCTGTCACCACTCAGTCTTCACTCAGTCTTCACTCAGTCATCACTCTGTCACCATTCAGCCTTCACTCAGTCTTAACTCAGTCTTAACTTTGTCACCACTCAGTCTTCACTCAGTCTTCACTCAGTCATCACTCTGTCACCACTCAGTCTTCACTCTGTCACCACTCAGTCTTCACTCTGTCACCACTCAGTCTTCACTCAATCTTCACTCTGTCACCACTCAGCTGTCACTCAGCCATCACTCAGTCATCACTCTGTCATGATGCAGCCGTCACTCAGTCTTCACTCAGTCTCCACTCAGTCTTCACTCAGTCTTCACCCAGTCATCACTCTGTCACCACTCAGTCTTCACTCAATCTTCACCCAGTCATCACTCTGTCACCACTCAGTCATCACTCTGTCGTCACTCAGCCGTCACTCAGTCTTCACTCAGTCTTCACTCAGTCTTCACTCAGTCTTCACCCAGTCATCACTCTGTCACCACTCAGGCTTCAATCAGACTTCACTCTGTCACCACTCAGTCTTCACTCAATCTTCACCCAGTCATCACTCTGTCACCACTCAGTTTTCACTCAGTCTTCACTCTGTCACCACTCAGTCTTCACTCAGTCTTCACCCAGTCATCACTCTGTCACCACTCAGTTTTCACTCTGTCACCACTCAGTCTTCACCCAGTCTTCACTCAGTCATCACTCTGTCACCACTCAGTCTTAACTCACTCATCACTCAGTCATCACTCTGTCACCACTCAGTTTTCACTCAGTCTTCACTCTGTCACCACTCAGTCTTCACACAATCTTCACTCAGTCTTCACTCTGTCACCACACAGTCTTCAATCAGTCTTCACTCAGTCATCACTCTGTCACAACTCAGTCTTCACTCAGTCTTCACTCAGTCTTCACTCTGTCACCACTCAGTCTTCACTCAGTTTTCACTCAGTCATCACTCTGTCACCACTCAGTCTTCACTCAGTCTTCACTCAGTCTTCACTCTGTCACCACTCAGTCTTCACTCAGTCTTCACTCAGTCATCACTCTGTCACTACTCAGTCTTCACTCAGTCTTCTCTCGGTCTTGACTCAGTCATCACTCTGTCACCACTCAGTCTTCACTCTGTCACCACTAGGTCTTCACTCAGTCATCACTCTGTCACCACTCAGTCTTCACTCAGTCTTCACCCAGTCATTACTCTGTCACCACTCAGTCTTCACTCTGTCACCACTCAGTCTTCACTCAGTCATCACTCTGTCACCACTCAGTCTTAACTCAGTCATCACTCAGTCATCACTTTGTCACCACTCAGTCTTCACTCAGTCTTCACTCGGTCTTCACTCAGTCATCACTCTGTCACCACTCAGTCTTCAATCAGTCTTCACTCAGTCTTCACTCAGTCATCACTCTGTCACCATTCAGCCTTCACTCAGTCTTAACTCAGTCTTAACTTTGTCACCACTCAGTCTTCACTCAGTCTTCACTCAGTCATCACTCTGTCACCATTCAGTCTTCACTCAGTCTTAACTCAGTAATCACTCTGTCACCACTCAGTCTTCACTCTGTCACCACTCAGTCTTCACTCAATCTTCACTCTGTCACCACTCAGCTGTCACTCAGCCATCACTCAGTCATCATTCTGTCATCACGCAGCCGTCACTCAGTCTTCACTCAGTCTTCACTCAGTCTTCACTCTGTCACCACTCAGTCACCACTCAGCCGTCACTCAGCCATCACTCAGTCATCATTCTGTCATCACTCAGTCATCACTCAGTCTTCACTCGGTCTTCACTCAGTGATCACTCTGTCACCACTCAGGCTTCACTCAGACTTCACTCTGTCACCACTCAGTCTTCACTCAATCTTCACCCAGTCATCACTCTGTCACCACTCAGTCATCACTCTGTTGTCACTCAGCCGTCACTCAGTCTTCACTCAGTCTTCACTCAGTCGTTACTCTGTCACCACTCAGTCTTCACTCAATCTTCACCCAGTCATCACTCTGTCACAGCTCAGTCTTCACTCAGTCTTCAATCTGTCCCCACTCAGTCTTCACTCAGTCTTCACTCAGTCATCACTCTGTCACCACTCAGTCTTCACTCAGTCTTCACTCAGTCTTCACTCAGTCATCACTCTGTCACCACTCAGTCTTCACTCAGTCTTCACCCAGTCGTTACTCTGTCACCATTCAGTCTTCACTCACCCTTCACTCAGTCATCACTCTGTCGTCACTCAGCCGTCACTCAGTCTTCACTCAGTCTTCGCTCAGTCGTTACTCTGTCACCACTCAGTCTTCACTCAGTCTTCACTCAGTCATCACTCTGTCACCACTCAGTCTTCACTCAATCTTCACTCTGTCACCACTCAGCTGTCACTCAGCCATCACTCAGTCATCATTCTGTCATCACGCAGCCGTCACTCAGTCTTCACTCAGTCTTCACTCAGTCTTCACTCTGTCACCACTCAGTCACCACTCAGCCGTCACTCAGCCATCACTCAGTCATCACTCTGTCATCACTCAGTCATCACTCAGTCTTCACTCGGTCTTCACTCAGTGATCACTCTGTCACCACTCAGGCTTCACTCAGACTTCACTCTGTCACCACTCAGTCTTCACTCAATCTTCACCCAGTCATCACTCTGTCACCACTCAGTCATCACTCTGTTGTCACTCAGCCGTCACTCAGTCTTCACTCAGTCTTCACTCAGTCGTTACTCTGTCACCACTCAGTCTTCACTCAATCTTCACCCAGTCATCACTCTGTCACCACTCAGTCTTCACTCAGTCTTCAATCTGTCCCCACTCAGTCTTCACTCAGTCTTCACTCAGTCATCACTCTGTCACCACTCAGTCTTCACTCAGTCTTCACCCAGTCGTTACTCTGTCACCATTCAGTCTTCACTCACCCTTCACTCAGTCATCACTCTGTCGTCACTCAGCCGTCACTCAGTCTTCACTCAGTCTTCGCTCAGTCGTTACTCTGTCACCACTCAGTCTTCACTCAGTCTTAAATCTGTCACCACTCAGTCTTCACTCAGTCTTCACTCAGTCATCACTCTGTCACCACTCAGTCTTCACTCAGTCTTCACCCAGTCATCACTCTGTCACCACTCAGACTTCAGTCAGACTTCACTCTGTCACCACTCAGTCTTCACTCAATTTTCACCCAGTCATCACTCTGTCACCACTCAATCTTCACTCATTCTTCACTCACTCACCACTCAGTCTTCACTCAGTCTTCATCCAGTCATCACTCTGTCACCACTCAGTCTTCACTCTGTCACCACTAGGTCTTCACTCAGTCATCACTCTGTCACCACTCAGTCTTCACTCAGTCTTCACCCAGTCATCACTCTGTCACCAATCAGTCTTCACTCTGTCACCACTCAGTCTTCACTCAGTCTTCACTCAGTCATCACTCTGTCACCACTCAGTCTTAACTCAGTCATCACTCTGTCACCACTCAGTCTTAACTCAGTCATCACTCAGTCATCACTTTGTCACCACTCAGTCTTCACTCAGTCTTCACTCGGTCTTCACTCAGTCATCACTCTGTCACCACTCAGTCTTCAATCAGTCTTCACTCAGTCTTCACTCAGTCATCACTCTGTCACCATTCAGCCTTCACTCAGTCTTAACTCAGTCTTAACTTTGTCACCACTCAGTCTTCACTCAGTCTTCACTCAGTCATCACTCTGTCACCATTCAGTCTTCACTCAGTCTTAACTCAGTAATCACTCTGTCACCACTCAGTCTTCACTCTGTCACCACTCAGTCTTCACTCAATCTTCACTCTGTCACCACTCAGCTGTCACTCAGCCATCACTCAGTCATCATTCTGTCATCACGCAGCCGTCACTCAGTCTTCACTCAGTCTTCACTCAGTCTTCACTCTGTCACCACTCAGTCACCACTCAGCCGTCACTCAGCCATCACTCAGTCATCACTCTGTCATCACTCAGTCATCACTCAGTCTTCACTCGGTCTTCACTCAGTGATCACTCTGTCACCACTCAGGCTTCACTCAGACTTCACTCTGTCACCACTCAGTCTTCACTCAATCTTCACCCAGTCATCACTCTGTCACCACTCAGTCATCACTCTGTTGTCACTCAGCCGTCACTCAGTCTTCACTCAGTCTTCACTCAGTCGTTACTCTGTCACCACTCAGTCTTCACTCAGTCTTCAATCTGTCACCACTCAGTCTTCACTCAGTCTTCACTCAGTCATCACTCTGTCACCACTCAGTCTTCACTCAGTCTTCACCCAGTCATCACTCTGTCACCACTCAGACTTCAGTCAGACTTCACTCTGTCACCACTCAGTCTTCACTCAATTTTCACCCAGTCATCACTCTGTCACCACTCAATCTTCACTCATTCTTCACTCACTCACCACTCAGTCTTCACTCAGTCTTCATCCAGTCATCACTCTGTCACCACTCAGTCTTCACTCTGTCACCACTAGGTCTTCACTCAGTCATCACTCTGTCACCACTCAGTCTTCACTCAGTCTTCACCCAGTCATCACTCTGTCACCAATCAGTCTTCACTCTGTCACCACTCAGTCTTCACTCAGTCTTCACTCAGTCATCACTCTGTCACCACTCAGTCTTAACTCAGTCATCACTCTGTCACCACTCAGTCTTAACTCAGTCATCACTCAGTCATCACTTTGTCACCACTCAGTCTTCACTCAGTCTTCACTCGGTCTTCACTCAGTCATCACTCTGTCACCACTCAGTCTTCAATCAGTCTTCACTCAGTCTTCACTCAGTCATCACTCTGTCACCATTCAGCCTTCACTCAGTCTTAACTCAGTCTTAACTTTGTCACCACTCAGTCTTCACTCAGTCTTCACTCAGTCATCACTCTGTCACCATTCAGTCTTCACTCAGTCTTAACTCAGTAATCACTCTGTCACCACTCAGTCTTCACTCTGTCACCACTCAGTCTTCACTCAATCTTCACTCTGTCACCACTCAGCTGTCACTCAGCCATCACTCAGTCATCATTCTGTCATCACGCAGCCGTCACTCAGTCTTCACTCAGTCTTCACTCAGTCTTCACTCTGTCACCACTCAGTCACCACTCAGCCGTCACTCAGCCATCACTCAGTCATCACTCTGTCATCACTCAGTCATCACTCAGTCTTCACTCGGTCTTCACTCAGTGATCACTCTGTCACCACTCAGGCTTCACTCAGACTTCACTCTGTCACCACTCAGTCTTCACTCAATCTTCACCCAGTCATCACTCTGTCACCACTCAGTCATCACTCTGTTGTCACTCAGCCGTCACTCAGTCTTCACTCAGTCTTCACTCAGTCGTTACTCTGTCACCACTCAGTCTTCACTCAATCTTCACCCAGTCATCACTCTGTCACCACTCAGTCTTCACTCAGTCTTCAATCTGTCCCCACTCAGTCTTCACTCAGTCTTCACTCAGTCATCACTCTGTCACCACTCAGTCTTCACTCAGTCTTCACTCAGTCTTCACTCAGTCATCACTCTGTCACCACTCAGTCTTCACTCAGTCTTCACCCAGTCGTTACTCTGTCACCATTCAGTCTTCACTCACCCTTCACTCAGTCATCACTCTGTCGTCACTCAGCCGTCACTCAGTCTTCACTCAGTCTTCGCTCAGTCGTTACTCTGTCACCACTCAGTCTTCACTCAGTCTTCACTCAGTCATCACTCTGTCACCACTCAGTCTTCACTCAATCTTCACTCTGTCACCACTCAGCTGTCACTCAGCCATCACTCAGTCATCATTCTGTCATCACGCAGCCGTCACTCAGTCTTCACTCAGTCTTCACTCAGTCTTCACTCTGTCACCACTCAGTCATCACTCAGCCGTCACTCAGCCATCACTCAGTCATCACTCTGTCATCACTCAGTCATCACTCAGTCTTCACTCGGTCTTCACTCAGTGATCACTCTGTCACCACTCAGGCTTCACTCAGACTTCACTCTGTCACCACTCAGTCTTCACTCAATCTTCACCCAGTCATCACTCTGTCACCACTCAGTCATCACTCTGTTGTCACTCAGCCGTCACTCAGTCTTCACTCAGTCTTCACTCAGTCGTTACTCTGTCACCACTCAGTCTTCACTCAATCTTCACCCAGTCATCACTCTGTCACCACTCAGTCTTCACTCAGTCTTCAATCTGTCCCCACTCAGTCTTCACTCAGTCTTCACTCAGTCATCACTCTGTCACCACTCAGTCTTCACTCAGTCTTCACCCAGTCGTTACTCTGTCACCATTCAGTCTTCACTCACCCTTCACTCAGTCATCACTCTGTCGTCACTCAGCCGTCACTCAGTCTTCACTCAGTCTTCGCTCAGTCGTTACTCTGTCACCACTCAGTCTTCACTCAGTCTTCAATCTGTCACCACTCAGTCTTCACTCAGTCTTCACTCAGTCATCACTCTGTCACCATTCAGTCTTCACTCAGTCTTCACCCAGTCATCACTCTGTCACCACTCAGACTTCAGTCAGACTTCACTCTGTCACCACTCAGTCTTCACTCAATTTTCACCCAGTCATCACTCTGTCACCACTCAATCTTCACTCATTCTTCACTCACTCACCACTCAGTCTTCACTCAGTCTTCATCCAGTCATCACTCTGTCACCACTCAGTCTTCACTCTGTCACCACTAGGTCTTCACTCAGTCATCACTCTGTCACCACTCAGTCTTCACTCAGTCTTCACCCAGTCATCACTCTGTCACCAATCAGTCTTCACTCTGTCACCACTCAGTCTTCACTCAGTCTTCACTCAGTCATCACTCTGTCACCACTCAGTCTTAACTCAGTCATCACTCAGTCATCACTCTGTCACCACTCAGTCTTCACTCAGTCATCACTCTGTCACCACTCAGTCTTCAACCAGTCTTCACTCGGTCTTGACTCAGTCATCACTCTGTCACCACTCAGTCTTCACTCAGTCTTTATTCTGTCACCACTCAGTCTTCACTCAGTCTTCACTCAGTCATCACTCTGTCACCATTCAGCCTTCACTCAGTCTTAACTCAGTCTTAACTTTGTCACCACTCAGTCTTCACTCAGTCATCACTCAGTCATCACTCTGCCACCATTCAGTCTTCACTCAGTCTTAACTCAGTAATCACTCTGTCACCACTCAGTCTTCACTCAGTCTTCACTCAGTCATCACTCTGTCATCACTCAGTCTTCACTCAGTCTTCACCCAGTCATCACTCTGTCACCACTCAGGCTTCACTCAGACTTCACTCTGTCACCACTCAGTCTGCACTCAATCTTCACCCAGTCATCCCTCTGTCACCACTCAGTCATCTCTCTGTCGTCACTCAGCCGTCACTCAGTCTTCACTCAGTGATCACTCTGTCACCACTCAGTCTTCACTCAGTCTTCACTCTGTCACCACTCAGTCTTCACTCAGTCTTCACTCAGTCATCACTCAGTCTTCACTCAGTCTTCACTCAGTCATCACTCTGTCACCACTCAGTCTTCACTCAGTCTTCACCCAGTCATCACTCTGTCACCACTCAGGCTTCACTCAGACTTCACTCTGTCACCACTCAGTCTTCACTCAATCTTCACCCAGTCATCACTCTGTCACCACTCAGTCATCACTCTGTCGTCACTCAGCCGTCACTCAGTCTTCACTCAGTCTTCACTCAGTCGTTACTCTGTCACCACTCAGTCTTCACTCAATTTTCACCCAGTCATCACTCTGTCACCACTCAGTCTTCACTCAGTCTTCAATCTGTCCCCACTCAGTCTTCACTCAGTCTTCACTCAGTCATCACTCTGTCACCACTCAGTCTTCACTCAGTCTTCACCCAGTCGTTACTCTGTCACCATTCAGTCTTCACTCACCCTTCACTCAGTCATCACTCTGTCGTCACTCAGCCGTCACTCAGTTTTCACTCAGTCTTCACTCAGTCGTTGCTCTGTCACCACTCAGTCTTCACTCAATCTTCACCCAGTCATCACTCTGTCACCACTCAGTCTTCACTCAGTCTTCAATCTGTCACCACTCAGTCTTCACTCAGTCATCACTCTGTCACCACTCAGTCTTCACTCAGTCTTCACTCGGTCTTCACTCAGTCATCACTCTGTCACCACTCAGTCTTCACTCTGTCACCACTAGGTCTTCACTCAGTCATCACTCTGTCACCACTCAGTCTTCACTCAGTCTTCACCCAGTCATTACTCTGTCACCACTCAGTCTTCACTCTGTCACCACTCAGTCTTCACTCAGTCTTCACTCAGTCATCACTCTGTCACCATTCAGCCTTCACTCAGTCTTAACTCAGTCTTAACTTTGTCACCACTCAGTCTTCACTCAGTCTTCACTCATTCTTCACTCAGTCTTCACTCTGTCACCACTCTGTCTTCACTCAGTCTTCACTCAGTCATCACTCTGTCACCACTCAGTCTTCACTCAGTCTTCACTCGGTCTTCACTCAGTCATCACTCTGTCACCACTCAGTCTTCACTCTGTCACCACTAGGTCTTCACTCAGTCATCACTCTGTCACCACTCAGTCTTCACTCAGTCTTCACCCAGTCATTACTCTGTCACCACTCAGTCTTCACTCTGTCACCACTCAGTCTTCACTCAGTCTTCACTCAGTCATCACTCTGTCACCACTCAGTCTTAACTCAGTCATCACTCAGTCATCACTTTGTCACCACTCAGTCTTCACTCAGTCTTCACTCGGTCTTCACTCAGTCATCACTCTGTCACCACTCAGTCTTCACTCAGTCTTCACTCAGTCTTCACTCAGTCATCACTCTGTCACCATTCAGCCTTCACTCAGTCTTAACTCAGTCTTAACTTTGTCACCACTCAGTCTTCACTCAGTCTTCACTCAGTCTTCACTCAGTCATCACTCTGTCACCATTCAGTCTTCACTCAGTCTTAACTCAGTAATCACTCTGTCACCACTCAGTCTTCACTCTGTCACCACTCAGTCTTCACTCAATCTTCACTCTGTCACCACTCAGCTGTCACTCAGCCATCACTCAGTCATCACTCTGTCATCACGCAGCCGTCACTCAGTCTTCACTCAGTCTTCACTCAGTCTTCACTCAGTCATCACTCTGTCACCATTCAGCCGTCACTCAGCCATCACTCAGTCATCACTCTGTCATCACTCAGTCATCACTCAGTCTTCACTCGGTCTTCACTCAGTGATCACTCTGTCACCACTCAGGCTTCACTCAATCTTCACCCAGTCATCACTCTGTCACCACTCAGTCATCACTCTGTTGTCACTCAGCCGTCACTCAGTCTTCACTCAGTCTTCACTCAGTCGTTACTCTGTCACCACTCAGTCTTCACTCAATCTTCACCCAGTCATCACTCTGTCACCACTCAGTCTTCACTCAGTCTTCAATCTGTCCCCACTCAGTCTTCACTCAGTCTTCACTCAGTCATCACTCTGTCACCACTCAGTCTTCACTCAGTCTTCACCCAGTCATCACTCTGTCACCACTCAGACTTCAGTCAGACTTCACTCTGTCACCACTCAGTCTTCACTCAGTCTTCAATCTGTCCCCACTCAGTCTTCACTCAGTCTTCACTCAGTCATCACTCTGTCACCACTCAGTCTTCACTCAGTCTTCATCCAGTCATCACTCTGTCACCACTCAGTTTTCACTCTGTCACCACTCAGTCTTCACTCAGTCTTCACTCAGTCATCACTCTGTCACCACTCAGTTTTCACTCAGTCATCACTCTGTCACCACTCAGTCTTCACTCAGTCTTCACTCAGTCTTCACTCTGTCACCACTCAGTCTTCACTCAGTCTTCACTCAGTCATCACTCTGTCACCACTTAGTCTTCACTCAGTCTTCACTCGGTCTTCACTCAGTCATCACTCTGTCACCACTCAGTCTTCACTCTGTCACCACTAGGTCTTCACTCAGTCATCACTCTGTCACCACTCAGTCTTCACTCTGTCACCACTAGGTCTTCACTCAGTCATCACTGTGTCACCACTCAGTCTTCACTCAGTCTTCACCCAGTCATCACTCTGTCACCAATCAGTCTTCACTCTGTCACCACTCAGTCTTCACTCAGTCTTCACTCAGTCATCACTCTGTCACCACTCAGTCTTAACTCAGTCATCACTCAGTCATCACTCTGTCACCACTCAGTCTTCACTCAGTCATCACTCTGTCACCACTCAGTCTTCACTCAGTCTTCACTCGGTCTTCACTCAGTCATCACTCTGTCACCACTCAGTCTTCACTCAGTCTTTATTCTGTCACCACTCAGTCTTCACTCAGTCTTCACTCAGTCATCACTCTGTCACCATTCAGCCTTCACTCAGTCTTAACTCAGTCTTAACTTTGTCACCACTCAGTCTTCACTCAGTCTTCACTCAGTCATCACTCTGCCACCATTCAGTCTTCACTCAGTCTTAACTCAGTAATCACTCTGTCACCACTCAGTCTTCACTCAGTCTTCACTCAGTCATCACTCTGTCATCACTCAGTCTTCACTCAGTCTTCACCCAGTCATCACTCTGTCACCACTCAGACTTAACTCACTCAACACTCAGTCATCACTGTGTCACCACTCAGTTTTCACTCAGTCATCACTCTGTCAACACTCAGTCTTCACTCAGTCTTCACTCAATCTTCACTCTGTCACCACTCAGTCTTCACTCAGTCT
Source organism: Lampris megalopsis (assembly GCA_022114975.2). Classification (NCBI taxonomy): domain Eukaryota; kingdom Metazoa; phylum Chordata; class Actinopteri; order Lampriformes; family Lampridae; genus Lampris; species Lampris megalopsis. Next base: position 16,213,179 of record JAJHIY020000425.1, on the reverse strand, counting down.
TCACTCAGTCATCACTCTGTCACCACTCAGTCTTCACTAAGTCTTCACTCGGTCTTCACTCAGTCATCACTCTGTCACCACTCAGTCTTCACTCTGTCACCACTAGGTCTTCACTCAGTAATCACTCTGTCACCACTCAGTCTTCACTCTGTCACCACTAGGTCTTCACTCAGTCATCACTCTGTCACCAATCAGTCTTCACTCTGTCACCACTCAGTCTTCACTCAATCTTCACTCAGTCATCACTCTGTCACCACTCAGTCTTATCTCAGTCATCACTCAGTCATCACACTGTCACCACTCAGTCTTCACTCAGTCATCACTCTGTCACCACTCAGTCTTCACTCAGTCTTCACTCGGTCTTCACTCAGTCATCACTCTGTCACCACTCAGTCTTCACTCAGTCTTTACTCTGTCACCACTCAGTCTTCACTCAGTCTTCACTCAGTCATCACTTTGTCACCATTCAGCCTTCACTCAGTCTTTACTCAGTCCTAACTTTGTCACCACTCAGTCTTCACTCAGTCTTCACTCAGTCATCACTCTGTCACCATTCAGTCTTCACTCAGTCTTAACTCAGTAATCACTCTGTCACCACTCAGTCTTCACTCAGTCTTCACTCAGTCATCACTCTGTCACCACTCAGTCTTCACTCAGTCTTCACCCAGTCATCACTCTGTCACCACTCAGGCTTCACTCAGACTTCACTCTGTCACCACTCAGTCTGCACTCAATCTTCACCCAGTCATAACTCTGTCACCACTCAGTCTTCACTCAGTCTTCACTCAGTCTTCACTCAGTCATCACTCTGTCACCATTCAGTCTTCACTCAGTCTTAACTCAGTAATCACTCTGTCACCACTCAGTCTTCACTCTGTCACCACTCAGTCTTCACTCAATCTTCACTCTGTCACCACTCAGCTGTCACTCAGCCATCACTCAGTCATCACTCTGTCATCACGCAGCCGTCACTCAGTCTTCACTCAGTCTTCACTCAGTCTTCACTCAGTCATCACTCTGTCACCATTCAGCCGTCACTCAGCCATCACTCAGTCATCACTCTGTCATCACTCAGTCATCACTCAGTCTTCACTCGGTCTTCACTCAGTGATCACTCTGTCACCACTCAGGCTTCACTCAGACTTCACTCTGTCACCACTCAGTCTTCACTCAGTCTTCACCCAGTCATCACTCTGTCACCACTCAGTCATCACTCTGTTGTCACTCAGCCGTCACTCAGTCTTCACTCAGTCTTCACTCAGTCGTTACTCTGTCACCACTCAGTCTTCACTCAATCTTCACCCAGTCATCACTCTGTCACCACTCAGTCTTCACTCAGTCTTCAATCTGTCCCCACTCAGTCTTCACTCAGTCTTCACTCAGTCATCATTCTGTCACCACTCAGTCTTCACTCAGTCTTCACCCAGTCATCACTCTGTCACCACTCAGACTTCAGTCAGACTTCACTCTGTCACCACTCAGTCTTCACTCAATCTTCACCCAGTCATCACTCTGTCACCACTCAATTTTCACTCAGTCTTCACTCACTCACCACTCAGTCTTCACTCAGTCTTCATCCAGTCATCACTCTGTCACCACTCAGTTTTCACTCTGTCACCACTCAGTCTTCACTCAGTTTTCACTCAGTCATCACTCTGTCACCACTCAGTTTTCACTCAGTCATCACTCTGTCACCACTCAGTCTTCACTCAGTCTTCACTCAGTCATCACTCTGTCACCATTCAGCCTTCACTCAGTCTTAACTCAGTCTTAACTTTGTCACCACTCAGTCTTCACTCAGTCATCACTCAGTCATCACTCTGCCACCATTCAGTCTTCACTCAGTCTTAACTCAGTAATCACTCTGTCACCACTCAGTCTTCACTCAGTCTTCACTCAGTCATCACTCTGTCATCACTCAGTCTTCACTCAGTCTTCACCCAGTCATCACTCTGTCACCACTCAGGCTTCACTCAGACTTCACTCTGTCACCACTCAGTCTGCACTCAATCTTCACCCAGTCATCCCTCTGTCACCACTCAGTCATCTCTCTGTCGTCACTCAGCCGTCACTCAGTCTTCACTCAGTGATCACTCTGTCACCACTCAGTCTTCACTCAGTCTTCACTCTGTCACCACTCAGTCTTCACTCAGTCTTCACTCAGTCATCACTCTGTCGTCACTCAGCCGTCACTCAGTCTTCACTCAGTCTTCACTCAGTGATCACTCTGTCACCACTAAGTCTTCACTCAGTCTTCACTCTGTCACCACTCAGTCTTCACTCAGTCTTCACTCAGTCATCACTCTGTCACCACTCAGTCTTCACTCAGTCTTCACCCAGTCATCACTCTGTCACCACTCAGGCTTCACTCAGACATCACTCTGTCACCACTCAGTCTTCACTCAATCTTCACCCAGTCATCACTCTGTCACCACTCAGTCATCACTCTGTCGTCACTCAGCCGTCACTCAGTCTTCACTCAGTCTTCACTCAGTCGTTACTCTGTCACCACTCAGTCTTCACTCAATCTTCACCCAGTCATCACTCTGTCACCACTCAGTCTTCACTCAGTCTTCAATCTGTCCCCACTCAGTCTTCACTCAGTCTTCACTCAGTCATCACTCTGTCACCACTCAGTCTTCACTCAGTCTTCACCCAGTCGTTACTCTGTCACCATTCAGTCTTCACTCACCCTTCACTCAGTCATCACTCTGTCGTCACTCAGCCGTCACTCAGTTTTCACTCAGTCTTCACTCAGTCGTTACTCTGTCACCACTCAGTCTTCACTCAATCTTCACCCAGTCATCACTCTGTCACCACTCAGTCTTCACTCAGTCTTCAATCTGTCACCACTCAGTCTTCACTCAGTCATCACTCTGTCACCACTCAGTCTTCACTCAGTCTTCACTCGGTCTTCACTCAGTCATCACTCTGTCACCACTCAGTCTTCACTCTGTTACCACTAGGTCTTCACTCAGTCATCACTCTGTCACCACTCAGTCTTCACTCAGTCTTCACCCAGTCATTACTCTGTCACCACTCAGTCTTCACTCTGTCACCACTCAGTCTTCACTCAGTCTTCACTCAGTCATCAATCTGTCACCACTCAGTCTTAACTCAGTCATCACTCAGTCATCACTTTGTCACCACTCAGTCTTCACTCAGTCTTCACTCGGTCTTCACTCAGTCATCACTCTGTCACCACTCAGTCTTCACTCAGTCTTCACTCAGTCTTCACTCAGTCATCACTCTGTCACCATTCAGCCTTCACTCAGTCTTAACTCAGTCTTAACTTTGTCACCACTCAGTCTTCACTCAGTCTTCACTCATTCTTCATTCAGTCTTCACTCTGTCACCACTCTGTCTTCACTCAGTCTTCACTCAGTCATCACTCTGTCACCACTCAGTCTTCACTCAGTCTTCACTCGGTCTTCACTCAGTCATCACTCTGTCACCACTCAGTCTTCACTCTGTCACCACTAGGTCTTCACTCAGTCATCACTCTGTCACCACTCAGTCTTCACTCAGTCTTCACCCAGTCATTACTCTGTCACCACTCAGTCTTCACTCTGTCACCACTCAGTCTTCACTCAGTCTTCACTCAGTCATCACTCTGTCACCACTCAGTCTTAACTCAGTCATCACTCAGTCATCACTTTGTCACCACTCAGTCTTCACTCAGCCTTCACTCAGTCTTAACTCAGTCTTAACTTTGTCACCACTCAGTCTTCACTCAGTCTTCACTCAGTCTTCACTCAGTCATCACTCTGTCACCATTCAGTCTTCACTCAGTCTTAACTCAGTAATCACTCTGTCACCACTCAGTCTTCACTCTGTCACCACTCAGTCTTCACTCAATCTTCACTCTGTCACCACTCAGCTGTCACTCAGCCATCACTCAGTCATCACTCTGTCATCACGCAGCCGTCACTCAGTCTTCACTCAGTCTTCACTCAGTCTTCATTCAGTCATCACTCTGTCACCATTCAGCCGTCACTCAGCCATCACTCAGTCATCACTCTGTCATCACTCAGTCATCACTCAGTCTTCACTCGGTCTTCACTCAGTGATCACTCTGTCACCACTCAGGCTTCACTCAGACTTCACTCTGTCACCACTCAGTCTTCACTCAATCTTCACCCAGTCATCACTCTGTCACCACTCAGTCATCACTCTGTTGTCACTCAGCCGTCACTCAGTCTTCACTCAGTCTTCACTCAGTCGTTACTCTGTCACCACTCAGTCTTCACTCAATCTTCACCCAGTCATCACTCTGTCACCACTCAGTCTTCACTCAGTCTTCAATCTGTCCCCACTCAGTCTTCACTCAGTCTTCACTCAGTCATCACTCTGTCACCACTCAGTCTTCACTCAGTCTTCACCCAGTCATCACTCTGTCACCACTCAGACTTCAGTCAGACTTCACTCTGTCACCACTCAGTCTTCACTCAATCTTCACCCAGTCATCACTCTGTCACCACTCAATTTTCACTCAGTCTTCACTCACTCACCACTCAGTCTTCACTCAGTCTTCATCCAGTCATCACTCTGTCACCACTCAGTTTTCACTCTGTCACCACTCAGTCTTCACTCAGTCTTCACTCAGTCATCACTCTGTCACCACTCAGTTTTCACTCAGTCATCACTCTGTCACCACTCAGTCTTCACTCAGTCTTCACTCAGTCTTCACTCTGTCACCACTCAGTCTTCACTCAGTCTTCACTCAGTCATCACTCTGTCACCACTTAGTCTTCACTCAGTCTTCACTCGGTCTTCACTCAGTCATCACTCTGTCACCACTCAGTCTTCACTCTGTCACCACTAGGTCTTCACTCAGTCTTCACTCTGTCACCACTCAGTCTTCACTCTGTCACCACTAGGTCTTCACTCAGTCATCACTCTGTCACCACTCAGTCTTCACTCAGTCTTCACCCAGTCATCACTCTGTCACCAATCAGTCTTCACTCTGTCACCACTCAGTCTTCACTCAGTCTTCACTCAGTCATCACTCTGTCACCACTCAGTCTTCACTCAGTCATCACTCTGTCACCACTCAGTCTTCACTCAGTCTTCACTCGGTCTTCACTCAGTCATCACTCTGTCACCACTCAGTCTTCACTCTGTCACCACTAGGTCTTCACTCAGTCATCACTCTGTCACCACTCAGTCTTCACTCTGTCACCACTAGGTCTTCACTCAGTCATCACTCTGTCACCACTCAGTCTTCACTCAGTCTTCACCCAGTCATCACTCTGTCACCAATCAGTCTTCACTCTGTCACCACTCAGTCTTCACTCAGTCTTCACTCAGTCATCACTCTGTCACCACTCAGTCTTAACTCAGTCATCACTCAGTCATCACTCTGTCACCACTCAGTCTTCACTCAGTCATCACTCTGTCACCACTCAGTCTTCACTCAGTCTTCACTCGGTCTTCACTCAGTCATCACTCTGTCACCACTCAGTCTTCACTCAGTCTTTATTCTGTCACCACTCAGTCTTCACTCAGTCTTCACACAGTCATCACTCTGTCACCATTCAGCCTTCACTCAGTCTTAACTCAGTCTTAACTTTGTCACCACTCAGTCTTCACTCAGTCTTCACTCAGTCATCACTCTGCCACCATTCAGTCTTCACTCAGTCTTAACTCAGTAATCACTCTGTCACCACTCAGTCTTCACTCAGTCTTCACTCAGTCATCACTCTGTCATCACTCAGTCTTCACTCAGTCTTCACCCAGTCATCACTCTGTCACCACTCAGACTTAACTCACTCAACACTCAGTCATCACTGTGTCACCACTCAGTTTTCACTCAGTCATCACTCTGTCAACACTCAGTCTTAACTCAGTCTTCACTCAATCTTCACTCTGTCACCACTCAGTCTTCACTCAGTCTTCACTCAGTCATCACTCTGTCACCACTCAGTCTTCACTAAGTCTTCACTCGGTCTTCACTCAGTCATCACTCTGTCACCACTCAGTCTTCACTCTGTCACCACTAGGTCTTCACTCAGTCATCACTCTGTCACCACTCAGTCTTCACTCTGTCACCACTAGGTCTTCACTCAGTCATCACTCTGTCACCAATCAGTCTTCACTCTGTCACCACTCAGTCTTCACTCAGTCTTCACTCAGTCATCACTCTGTCACCACTCAGTCTTATCTCAGTCATCACTCAGTCATCACACTGTCACCACTCAGTCTTCACTCAGTCATCACTCTGTCACCACTCAGTCTTCACTCAGTCTTCACTCGGTCTTCACTCAGTCATCACTCTGTCACCACTCAGTCTTCACTCAGTCTTTACTCTGTCACCACTCAGTCTTCACTCAGTCTTCACTCAGTCATCACTTTGTCACCATTCAGCCTTCACTCAGTCTTAACTCAGTCCTAACTTTGTCACCACTCAGTCTTCACTCAGTCTTCACTCAGTCATCACTCTGTCACCATTCAGTCTTCACTCAGTCTTAACTCAGTAATCACTCTGTCACCACTCAGTCTTCACTCAGTCTTCACTCAGTCATCACTCTGTCACCACTCAGTCTTCACTCAGTCTTCACCCAGTCATCACTCTGTCACCACTCAGGCTTCACTCAGACTTCACTCTGTCACCACTCAGTCTGCACTCAATCTTCACCCAGTCATCACTCTGTCACCACTCAGTCTTCACTCAGTCTTCACTCAGTCTTCACTCAGTCATCACTCTGTCACCATTCAGTCTTCACTCAGTCTTAACTCAGTAATCACTCTGTCACCACTCAGTCTTCACTCTGTCACCACTCAGTCTTCACTCAATCTTCACTCTGTCACCACTCAGCTGTCACTCAGCCATCACTCAGTCATCACTCTGTCATCACGCAGCCGTCACTCAGTCTTCACTCAGTCTTCACTCAGTCTTCACTCAGTCATCACTCTGTCACCATTCAGCCGTCACTCAGCCATCACTCAGTCATCACTCTGTCATCACTCAGTCATCACTCAGTCTTCACTCGGTCTTCACTCAGTGATCACTCTGTCACCACTCAGGCTTCACTCAGACTTCACTCTGTCACCACTCAGTCTTCACTCAGTCTTCACCCAGTCATCACTCTGTCACCACTCAGTCATCACTCTGTTGTCACTCAGCCGTCACTCAGTCTTCACTCAGTCTTCACTCAGTCGTTACTCTGTCACCACTCAGTCTTCACTCAATCTTCACCCAGTCATCACTCTGTCACCACTCAGTCTTCACTCAGTCTTCAATCTGTCCCCACTCAGTCTTCACTCAGTCTTCACTCAGTCATCACTCTGTCACCACTCAGTCTTCACTCAGTCTTCACCCAGTCATCACTCTGTCACCACTCAGACTTCAGTCAGACTTCACTCTGTCACCACTCAGTCTTCACTCAATCTTCACCCAGTCATCACTCTGTCACCACTCAATTTTCACTCAGTCTTCACTCACTCACCACTCAGTCTTCACTCAGTCTTCATCCAGTCATCACTCTGTCACCACTCAGTTTTCACTCTGTCACCACTCAGTCTTCACTCAGTCTTCACTCAGTCATCACTCTGTCACCACTCAGTCTTCACTCAGTCATCACTCTGTCACCACTTAGTCTTCACTCAGTCTTCACTCGGTCTTCACTCAGTCATCACTCTGTCACCACTCAGTCTTCACTCTGTCACCACTAGGTCTTCACTCAGTCTTCACTCTGTCACCACTCAGTCTTCACTCTGTCACCACTAGGTCTTCACTCAGTCATCACTCTGTCACCACTTAGTCTTCACTCAGTCTTCAACCAGTCATCACTCTGTCACCAATCAGTCTTCACTCTGTCACCACTCAGTCTTCACTCAGTCTTCACTCAGTCATCACTCTGTCACCACTCAGTCTTAACTCAGTCATCACTCAGTCATCACTCTGTCACCACTCAGTCTTCACTCAGTCATCACTCTGTCACCACTCAGTCTTCACTCAGTCTTCACTCGGTCTTCACTCAGTCATCACTCTGTCACCACTCAGTCTTCACTCTGTCACCACTAGGTCTTCACTCAGTCATCACTCTGTCACCACTCAGTCTTCACTCTGTCACCACTAGGTCTTCACTCAGTCATCACTCTGTCACCACTCAGTCTTCACTCAGTCTTCACCCAGTCATCACTCTGTCACCAATCAGTCTTCACTCTGTCACCACTCAGTCTTCACTCAGTCTTCACTCAGTCATCACTCTGTCACCACTCAGTCTTAACTCAGTCATCACTCAGTCATCACTCTGTCACCACTCAGTCTTCACTCAGTCATCACTCTGTCACCACTCAGTCTTCACTCAGTCTTCACTCGGTCTTCACTCAGTCATCACTCTGTCACCACTCAGTCTTCACTCAGTCTTTATTCTGTCACCACTCAGTCTTCACTCAGTCTTCACACAGTCATCACTCTGTCACCATTCAGCCTTCACTCAGTCTTAACTCAGTCTTAACTTTGTCACCACTCAGTCTTCACTCAGTCTTCACTCAGTCATCACTCTGCCACCATTCAGTCTTCACTCAGTCTTAACTCAGTAATCACTCTGTCACCACTCAGTCTTCACTCAGTCTTCACTCAGTCATCACTCTGTCATCACTCAGTCTTCACTCAGTCTTCACCCAGTCATCACTCTGTCACCACTCAGACTTAACTCACTCAACACTCAGTCATCACTGTGTCACCACTCAGTTTTCACTCAGTCATCACTCTGTCAACACTCAGTCTTCACTCAGTCTTCACTCAATCTTCACTCTGTCACCACTCAGTCTTCACTCAGTCTTCACTCAGTCATCACTCTGTCACCACTCAGTCTTCACTAAGTCTTCACTCGGTCTTCACTCAGTCATCACTCTGTCACCACTCAGTCTTCACTCTGTCACCACTAGGTCTTCACTCAGTCATCACTCTGTCACCACTCAGTCTTCACTCTGTCACCACTAGGTCTTCACTCAGTCATCACTCTGTCACCAATCAGTCTTCACTCTGTCACCACTCAGTCTTCACTCAGTCTTCACTCAGTCATCACTCTGTCACCACTCAGTCTTATCTCAGTCATCACTCAGTCATCACACTGTCACCACTCAGTCTTCACTCAGTCATCACTCTGTCACCACTCAGTCTTCACTCAGTCTTCACTCGGTCTTCACTCAGTCATCACTCTGTCACCACTCAGTCTTCACTCAGTCTTTACTCTGTCACCACTCAGTCTTCACTCAGTCTTCACTCAGTCATCACTTTGTCACCATTCAGCCTTCACTCAGTCTTAACTCAGTCCTAACTTTGTCACCACTCAGTCTTCACTCAGTCTTCACTCAGTCATCACTCTGTCACCATTCAGTCTTCACTCAGTCTTAACTCAGTAATCACTCTGTCACCACTCAGTCTTCACTCAGTCTTCACTCAGTCATCACTCTGTCACCACTCAGTCTTCACTCAGTCTTCACCCAGTCATCACTCTGTCACCACTCAGGCTTCACTCAGACTTCACTCTGTCACCACTCAGTCTGCACTCAATCTTCACCCAGTCATCACTCTGTCACCACTCAGTCTTCACTCAGTCTTCACTCAGTCTTCACTCAGTCATCACTCTGTCACCATTCAGTCTTCACTCAGTCTTAACTCAGTAATCACTCTGTCACCACTCAGTCTTCACTCTGTCACCACTCAGTCTTCACTCAATCTTCACTCTGTCACCACTCAGCTGTCACTCAGCCATCACTCAGTCATCACTCTGTCATCACGCAGCCGTCACTCAGTCTTCACTCAGTCTTCACTCAGTCTTCACTCAGTCATCACTCTGTCACCAATCAGTCTTCACTCTGTCACCACTCAGTCTTCACTCAATCTTCACTCAGTCATCACTCTGTCACCACTCAGTCTTATCTCAGTCATCACTCAGTCATCACACTGTCACCACTCAGTCTTCACTCAGTCATCACTCTGTCACCACTCAGTCTTCACTCAGTCTTCACTCGGTCTTCACTCAGTCATCACTCTGTCACCACTCAGTCTTCACTCAGTCTTTACTCTGTCACCACTCAGTCTTCACTCAGTCTTCACTCAGTCATCACTTTGTCACCATTCAGCCTTCACTCAGTCTTTACTCAGTCCTAACTTTGTCACCACTCAGTCTTCACTCAGTCTTCACTCAGTCATCACTCTGTCACCATTCAGTCTTCACTCAGTCTTAACTCAGTAATCACTCTGTCACCACTCAGTCTTCACTCAGTCTTCACTCAGTCATCACTCTGTCACCACTCAGTCTTCACTCAGTCTTCACCCAGTCATCACTCTGTCACCACTCAGGCTTCACTCAGACTTCACTCTGTCACCACTCAGTCTGCACTCAATCTTCACCCAGTCATAACTCTGTCACCACTCAGTCTTCACTCAGTCTTCACTCAGTCTTCACTCAGTCATCACTCTGTCACCATTCAGTCTTCACTCAGTCTTAACTCAGTAATCACTCTGTCACCACTCAGTCTTCACTCTGTCACCACTCAGTCTTCACTCAATCTTCACTCTGTCACCACTCAGCTGTCACTCAGCCATCACTCAGTCATCACTCTGTCATCACGCAGCCGTCACTCAGTCTTCACTCAGTCTTCACTCAGTCTTCACTCAGTCATCACTCTGTCACCATTCAGCCGTCACTCAGCCATCACTCAGTCATCACTCTGTCATCACTCAGTCATCACTCAGTCTTCACTCGGTCTTCACTCAGTGATCACTCTGTCACCACTCAGGCTTCACTCAGACTTCACTCTGTCACCACTCAGTCTTCACTCAGTCTTCACCCAGTCATCACTCTGTCACCACTCAGTCATCACTCTGTTGTCACTCAGCCGTCACTCAGTCTTCACTCAGTCTTCACTCAGTCGTTACTCTGTCACCACTCAGTCTTCACTCAATCTTCACCCAGTCATCACTCTGTCACCACTCAGTCTTCACTCAGTCTTCAATCTGTCCCCACTCAGTCTTCACTCAGTCTTCACTCAGTCATCATTCTGTCACCACTCAGTCTTCACTCAGTCTTCACCCAGTCATCACTCTGTCACCACTCAGACTTCAGTCAGACTTCACTCTGTCACCACTCAGTCTTCACTCAATCTTCACCCAGTCATCACTCTGTCACCACTCAATTTTCACTCAGTCTTCACTCACTCACCACTCAGTCTTCACTCAGTCTTCATCCAGTCATCACTCTGTCACCACTCAGTTTTCACTCTGTCACCACTCAGTCTTCACTCAGTTTTCACTCAGTCATCACTCTGTCACCACTCAGTTTTCACTCAGTCATCACTCTGTCACCACTCAGTCTTCACTCAGTCTTCACTCAGTCATCACTCTGTCACCATTCAGCCTTCACTCAGTCTTAACTCAGTCTTAACTTTGTCACCACTCAGTCTTCACTCAGTCATCACTCAGTCATCACTCTGCCACCATTCAGTCTTCACTCAGTCTTAACTCAGTAATCACTCTGTCACCACTCAGTCTTCACTCAGTCTTCACTCAGTCATCACTCTGTCATCACTCAGTCTTCACTCAGTCTTCACCCAGTCATCACTCTGTCACCACTCAGGCTTCACTCAGACTTCACTCTGTCACCACTCAGTCTGCACTCAATCTTCACCCAGTCATCCCTCTGTCACCACTCAGTCATCTCTCTGTCGTCATTCAGCCGTCACTCAGTCTTCACTCAGTGATCACTCTGTCACCACTCAGTCTTCACTCAGTCTTCACTCTGTCACCACTCAGTCTTCACTCAGTCTTCACTCAGTCATCACTCTGTCGTCACTCAGCCGTCACTCAGTCTTCACTCAGTCTTCACTCAGTGATCACTCTGTCACCACTAAGTCTTCACTCAGTCTTCACTCTGTCACCACTCAGTCTTCACTCAGTCTTCACTCAGTCATCACTCTGTCACCACTCAGTCTTCACTCAGTCTTCACCCAGTCATCACTCTGTCACCACTCAGGCTTCACTCAGACATCACTCTGTCACCACTCAGTCTTCACTCAATCTTCACCCAGTCATCACTCTGTCACCACTCAGTCATCACTCTGTCGTCACTCAGCCGTCACTCAGTCTTCACTCAGTCTTCACTCAGTCGTTACTCTGTCACCACTCAGTCTTCACTCAATCTTCACCCAGTCATCACTCTGTCACCACTCAGTCTTCACTCAGTCTTCAATCTGTCCCCACTCAGTCTTCACTCAGTCTTCACTCAGTCATCACTCTGTCACCACTCAGTCTTCACTCAGTCTTCACCCAGTCGTTACTCTGTCACCATTCAGTCTTCACTCACCCTTCACTCAGTCATCACTCTGTCGTCACTCAGCCGTCACTCAGTTTTCACTCAGTCTTCACTCAGTCGTTACTCTGTCACCACTCAGTCTTCACTCAATCTTCACCCAGTCATCACTCTGTCACCACTCAGTCTTCACTCAGTCTTCAATCTGTCACCACTCAGTCTTCACTCAGTCATCACTCTGTCACCACTCAGTCTTCACTCAGTCTTCACTCGGTCTTCACTCAGTCATCACTCTGTCACCACTCAGTCTTCACTCTGTTACCACTAGGTCTTCACTCAGTCATCACTCTGTCACCACTCAGTCTTCACTCAGTCTTCACCCAGTCATTACTCTGTCACCACTCAGTCTTCACTCTGTCACCACTCAGTCTTCACTCAGTCTTCACTCAGTCATCAATCTGTCACCACTCAGTCTTAACTCAGTCATCACTCAGTCATCACTTTGTCACCACTCAGTCTTCACTCAGTCTTCACTCGGTCTTCACTCAGTCATCACTCTGTCACCACTCAGTCTTCACTCAGTCTTCACTCAGTCTTCACTCAGTCATCACTCTGTCACCATTCAGCCTTCACTCAGTCTTAACTCAGTCTTAACTTTGTCACCACTCAGTCTTCACTCAGTCTTCACTCATTCTTCATTCAGTCTTCACTCTGTCACCACTCTGTCTTCACTCAGTCTTCACTCAGTCATCACTCTGTCACCACTCAGTCTTCACTCAGTCTTCACTCGGTCTTCACTCAGTCATCACTCTGTCACCACTCAGTCTTCACTCTGTCACCACTAGGTCTTCACTCAGTCATCACTCTGTCACCACTCAGTCTTCACTCAGTCTTCACCCAGTCATTACTCTGTCACCACTCAGTCTTCACTCTGTCACCACTCAGTCTTCACTCAGTCTTCACTCAGTCATCACTCTGTCACCACTCAGTCTTAACTCAGTCATCACTCAGTCATCACTTTGTCACCACTCAGTCTTCACTCAGTCTTCACTCGGTCTTCACTCAGTCATCACTCTGTCACCACTCAGTCTTCACTCAGTCTTCACTCAGTCTTCACTCAGTCATCACTCTGTCACCATTCAGCCTTCACTCAGTCTTAACTCAGTCTTAACTTTGTCACCACTCAGTCTTCACTCAGTCTTCACTCAGTCTTCACTCAGTCATCACTCTGTCACCATTCAGTCTTCACTCAGTCTTAACTCAGTAATCACTCTGTCACCACTCAGTCTTCACTCTGTCACCACTCAGTCTTCACTCAATCTTCACTCTGTCACCACTCAGCTGTCACTCAGCCATCACTCAGTCATCACTCTGTCATCACGCAGCCGTCACTCAGTCTTCACTCAGTCTTCACTCAGTCTTCATTCAGTCATCACTCTGTCACCATTCAGCCGTCACTCAGCCATCACTCAGTCATCACTCTGTCATCACTCAGTCATCACTCAGTCTTCACTCGGTCTTCACTCAGTGATCACTCTGTCACCACTCAGGCTTCACTCAGACTTCACTCTGTCACCACTCAGTCTTCACTCAATCTTCACCCAGTCATCACTCTGTCACCACTCAGTCATCACTCTGTTGTCACTCAGCCGTCACTCAGTCTTCACTCAGTCTTCACTCAGTCGTTACTCTGTCACCACTCAGTCTTCACTCAATCTTCACCCAGTCATCACTCTGTCACCACTCAGTCTTCACTCAGTCTTCAATCTGTCCCCACTCAGTCTTCACTCAGTCTTCACTCAGTCATCACTCTGTCACCACTCAGTCTTCACTCAGTCTTCACCCAGTCATCACTCTGTCACCACTCAGACTTCAGTCAGACTTCACTCTGTCACCACTCAGTCTTCACTCAATCTTCACCCAGTCATCACTCTGTCACCACTCAATTTTCACTCAGTCTTCACTCACTCACCACTCAGTCTTCACTCAGTCTTCATCCAGTCATCACTCTGTCACCACTCAGTTTTCACTCTGTCACCACTCAGTCTTCACTCAGTCTTCACTCAGTCATCACTCTGTCACCACTCAGTTTTCACTCAGTCATCACTCTGTCACCACTCAGTCTTCACTCAGTCTTCACTCAGTCTTCACTCTGTCACCACTCAGTCTTCACTCAGTCTTCACTCAGTCATCACTCTGTCACCACTTAGTCTTCACTCAGTCTTCACTCGGTCTTCACTCAGTCATCACTCTGTCACCACTCAGTCTTCACTCTGTCACCACTAGGTCTTCACTCAGTCTTCACTCTGTCACCACTCAGTCTTCACTCTGTCACCACTAGGTCTTCACTCAGTCATCACTCTGTCACCACTCAGTCTTCACTCAGTCTTCACCCAGTCATCACTCTGTCACCAATCAGTCTTCACTCTGTCACCACTCAGTCTTCACTCAGTCTTCACTCAGTCATCACTCTGTCACCACTCAGTCTTCACTCAGTCATCACTCTGTCACCACTCAGTCTTCACTCAGTCTTCACTCGGTCTTCACTCAGTCATCACTCTGTCACCACTCAGTCTTCACTCTGTCACCACTAGGTCTTCACTCAGTCATCACTCTGTCACCACTCAGTCTTCACTCTGTCACCACTAGGTCTTCACTCAGTCATCACTCTGTCACCACTCAGTCTTCACTCAGTCTTCACCCAGTTATCACTCTGTCACCAATCAGTCTTCACTCTGTCACCACTCAGTCTTCACTCAGTCTTCACTCAGTCATCACTCTGTCACCACTCAGTCTTAACTCAGTCATCACTCAGTCATCACTCTGTCACCACTCAGTCTTCACTCAGTCATCACTCTGTCACCACTCAGTCTTCACTCAGTCTTCACTCGGTCTTCACTCAGTCATCACTCTGTCACCACTCAGTCTTCACTCAGTCTTTATTCTGTCACCATTCAGCCTTCACTCAGTCTTAACTCAGTCTTAACTTTGTCACCACTCAATCTTCACTCAGTCTTCACTCAGTCATCACTCTGCCACCATTCAGTCTTCACTCAGTCTTAACTCAGTAATCACTCTGTCACCACTCAGTCTTCACTCAGTCTTCACTCAGTCATCACTCTGTCATCACTCAGTCTTCACTCAGTCTTCACCCAGTCATCACTCTGTCACCACTCAGACTTAACTCACTCAACACTCAGTCATCACTGTGTCACCACTCAGTTTTCACTCAGTCATCACTCTGTCAACACTCAGTCTTAACTCAGTCTTCACTCAATCTTCACTCTGTCACCACTCAGTCTTCACTCAGTCTTCACTCAGTCATCACTCTGTCACCACTCAGTCTTCACTAAGTCTTCACTCGGTCTTCACTCAGTCATCACTCTGTCACCACTCAGTCTTCACTCTGTCACCACTAGGTCTTCACTCAGTCATCACTCTGTCACCACTCAGTCTTCACTCTGTCACCACTAGGTCTTCACTCAGTCATCACTCTGTCACCAATCAGTCTTCACTCTGTCACCACTCAGTCTTCACTCAGTCTTCACTCAGTCATCACTCTGTCACCACTCAGTCTTATCTCAGTCATCACTCAGTCATCACACTGTCACCACTCAGTCTTCACTCAGTCATCACTCTGTCACCACTCAGTCTTCACTCAGTCTTCACTCGGTCTTCACTCAGTCATCACTCTGTCACCACTCAGTCTTCACTCAGTCTTTACTCTGTCACCACTCAGTCTTCACTCAGTCTTCACTCAGTCATCACTTTGTCACCATTCAGCCTTCACTCAGTCTTAACTCAGTCCTAACTTTGTCACCACTCAGTCTTCACTCAGTCTTCACTCAGTCATCACTCTGTCACCATTCAGTCTTCACTCAGTCTTAACTCAGTAATCACTCTGTCACCACTCAGTCTTCACTCAGTCTTCACTCAGTCATCACTCTGTCACCACTCAGTCTTCACTCAGTCTTCACTCAGTCATCACTCTGTCACCATTCAGCCGTCACTCAGCCATCACTCAGTCATCACTCTGTCATCACTCAGTCATCACTCAGTCTTCACTCGGTCTTCACTCAGTGATCACTCTGTCACCACTCAGGCTTCACTCAGACTTCACTCTGTCACCACTCAGTCTTCACTCAGTCTTCACCCAGTCATCACTCTGTCACCACTCAGTCATCACTCTGTTGTCACTCAGCCGTCACTCAGTCTTCACTCAGTCTTCACTCAGTCGTTACTCTGTCACCACTCAGTCTTCACTCAATCTTCACCCAGTCATCACTCTGTCACCACTCAGTCTTCACTCAGTCTTCAATCTGTCCCCACTCAGTCTTCACTCAGTCTTCACTCAGTCATCACTCTGTCACCACTCAGTCTTCACTCAGTCTTCACCCAGTCATCACTCTGTCACCACTCAGACTTCAGTCAGACTTCACTCTGTCACCACTCAGTCTTCACTCAATCTTCACCCAGTCATCACTCTGTCACCACTCAATTTTCACTCAGTCTTCACTCACTCACCACTCAGTCTTCACTCAGTCTTCATCCAGTCATCACTCTGTCACCACTCAGTTTTCACTCTGTCACCACTCAGTCTTCACTCAGTCTTCACTCAGTCACCACTTAGTCTTCACTCAGTCTTCACTCGGTCTTCACTCAGTCATCACTCTGTCACCACTCAGTCTTCACTCTGTCACCACTAGGTCTTCACTCAGTCTTCACTCTGTCACCACTCAGTCTTCACTCTGTCACCACTAGGTCTTCACTCAGTCATCACTCTGTCACCACTTAGTCTTCACTCAGTCTTCAACCAGTCATCACTCTGTCACCAATCAGTCTTCACTCTGTCACCACTCAGTCTTCACTCAGTCTTCACTCAGTCATCACTCTGTCACCACTCAGTCTTAACTCAGTCATCACTCAGTCATCACTCTGTCACCACTCAGTCTTCACTCAGTCATCACTCTGTCACCACTCAGTCTTCACTCAGTCTTCACTCGGTCTTCACTCAGTCATCACTCTGTCACCACTCAGTCTTCACTCTGTCACCACTAGGTCTTCACTCAGTCATCACTCTGTCACCACTCAGTCTTCACTCTGTCACCACTAGGTCTTCACTCAGTCATCACTCTGTCACCACTCAGTCTTCACTCAGTCTTCACCCAGTCATCACTCTGTCACCAATCAGTCTTCACTCTGTCACCACTCAGTCTTCACTCAGTCTTCACTCAGTCATCACTCTGTCACCACTCAGTCTTAACTCAGTCATCACTCAGTCATCACTCTGTCACCACTCAGTCTTCACTCAGTCATCACTCTGTCACCACTCAGTCTTCACTCAGTCTTCACTCGGTCTTCACTCAGTCATCACTCTGTCACCACTCAGTCTTCACTCAGTCTTTATTCTGTCACCACTCAGTCTTCACTCAGTCTTCACACAGTCATCACTCTGTCACCATTCAGCCTTCACTCAGTCTTAACTCAGTCTTAACTTTGTCACCACTCAGTCTTCACTCAGTCTTCACTCAGTCATCACTCTGCCACCATTCAGTCTTCACTCAGTCTTAACTCAGTAATCACTCTGTCACCACTCAGTCTTCACTCAGTCTTCACTCAGTCATCACTCTGTCATCACTCAGTCTTCACTCAGTCTTCACCCAGTCATCACTCTGTCACCACTCAGACTTAACTCACTCAACACTCAGTCATCACTGTGTCACCACTCAGTTTTCACTCAGTCATCACTCTGTCAACACTCAGTCTTCACTCAGTCTTCACTCAATCTTCACTCTGTCACCACTCAGTCTTCACTCAGTCTTCACTCAGTCATCACTCTGTCACCACTCAGTCTTCACTAAGTCTTCACTCGGTCTTCACTCAGTCATCACTCTGTCACCACTCAGTCTTCACTCT